>CM031373.1:102773673-103307262 GCA_018208015.1 Medicago ruthenica | reverse complement strand
CGTTTTTACTACCGCTATATAGTCGAATAGTTTTATAGCAATCAATCGATCAACCCTAACTTAAAATGATAATCGGTGTGAACGGTTTATGATATCGCACTAGTCCTGAGGAGACGATATAAAAAACATACTACTTTTGATAAATTCATCAATTGTTGTTGTTGTCTTTGGAAGCATTAACTCATGTTCAACAACTTTTATAACATTTCACTTAAACCACCACATTTATAGTCAATGACATTATCGACTTCCCGTGCGAACTTCCCGTGCCTCGCACAGGTCTAAATACTAGTTATTGAAAAAGTGAAAAGTGAAACAGTGAAAAAGTGATTATGTTAAACAATTAAAAGCCAAAACAATCAAACGCAGAAACAATGAGAAAGTGATTATGTTAAAAACGCAGAAACCCCTCAAGAACCTAAAATGCCAAAACTCCATCCTTGCGATTCTGGAACCTAAATCGTGTTTCTGATGCTTTTATTCTGAAACCCAAAACTCCATTCTTCTTCATCGATTTGTTTTGCTCAGGCTATTCTTCAATCGACAACTTTCATTTTTATGCGAATCATCATAAATTCATCTTGTTCTGTTAACCATCAACTCATTTTCCGTGATGAATTCACTACGAAGCAAAGAGGGTGGAGTCGGAGAAGGGGGTCGAGATGCATCTTTGTGTTTAAGGTATGTGTCTATTTTCTCTTTTGACCCAATACTGTGTAGTTGTAATTCATAAAAGTTCCATGACAAATAAAAATTGTGAAACAGCTATAGGTATTAAATAAAGGCACATACACACCTTACAGTAGCTATTGTGATGTTTTTATGCAATTTTTGTTACTAATTTTGTACTCTAGTCATATATGTATCATTATAATTGTATATATCTTGCTTCTTTTTTGTTCTTATTAGTTTGTTTGTTTCTATTTCTGATTTTGATATTGGTTTTTTATGCTACTGATTTTGATATGTTCTTGCATGTTTTTATGTTCTTTATTTGTATAGGCCATCACAAAGCGAAGTCATATTACGTATATATCATGGTGGGTTGTTCATAGAATCGCCTAGCAAATGTTTAGTGGTAAAATGGAAGAAATGAATTGTGGTGAGATGTCGATGTCGTGTCATTCATGGATATATCAAAACTGATGTGAAAGCCTAGGGTATAGTGATTTCAAAAGTTTGTATTACCGTCATCCTAAGTTAGCACTTAGTCGTGGATTAAGACCACTAACTGTGAAGCTGATGTGGTAAAATTCGTTGAAATGTTAAGGGATATGAAGTTTTGAAGTTACTTGACACACCCGGTTGTGTTGAGGAACATAGGAATGGGGCTATTAATCGCAAGGGTAAGGGGAAAAGGAAAGCATTTGGAGGAGAGAGTTGTTATTGACAAATCAAACATTTTTTTTTGAAGAGTTAAATAGCTCCCTCAAATTGGCACCGGAATCATTATGGACACTTAGAGTCAAACCCCTCTCCATCAAATAATCTCTAAATTATCATCCAATCTCCTATTTTTAAATCCTAAAGTTTTTTTTTTTTCAGATGACAAATGTTAGTAGTTAATCTTTACTCATTCGAAATGACCCCCAACTCTTTATTTTTGGCTTATATCAGTTGAACTATCAAACTTTTAAACCTAGAGAGTTAGTTTGTAAATTAATAATAACGAGCATGAAACAAATTGAAGAGAGTTAATAGTTAATAACGAGCATGAAACAAACTCTTATTTTGCTTATTCAGCTGACATGCATATTTAAGTTAATATTGGTATCTCTTAATATGCATGTCAGCCGTTGTTTACTATTTTTGAATTGAATTCAAGAAATTAAATTAACTCATCGCCCACAGCAATGGAATTGTCGCTTTTCTTACTAGCTAGTAAAAGATAATATATCAGTGTATAGTGTCTACCAATTAGAAGAGTGGGTCACAGTTTATGCGTGCGCACGTCTTGCCAACTTACCACATATGGCATGCACCGTTTCCTCAAATTTTTATCCTCTTGGTGTGATGCACATAAAGGAAAGGCTTGTTTGACAAGCAATAAGCACGTACCGAGCTGAAAGTGTAATCATAAACACATTTCAGTAGCGAGAGGATATATACTAATAGTTTTCTTTTGAGCAATTTATACTAATTAGTTAGTTAGGACTAATAATTGGCAAAAATATAAGTATGACCAACGATCAAGTGGTAAAGAAATTGAGCCATTTAACCAAGTGATTTATGGTTTTATACCGACTCTTATATATGGAGAAAATTCAATTAAAAAAAAAATTTCACTTTTGCGTGCCCAACCAAGTTTTCCTAAAAAAATAGTCATTGTTGAAACCTTATGCCCATAACTTTGGACAAATTTTTTAATTATTATTATATTTCATCATGTAATAACAATTATCTCATTATTCAATTTATTTTTATTTACTTTTTTCTTATCAGAGTTTTTTCGGTAATAGCATCAAACACCGACTTGGTTTTTGAATAAAAATCTTTCAAATTTTGGTCTTTTTTTTAATGGATTTTTTTTGGTACCCGTGGAGTTTTGTTGGACGGTGATATGTTGTAGGTAAAATTAATTCAATAATTAAAATTTACTTTAAACTAATTAAATATGAAAAAAAAGCCACGACATTAAATGAGTAGGCATCCAATAAAATTTTAAGATATGTGAGTATTCACCTCTTTTAATTGGTTTTTTTTTTTTGTTACAAAGCTAATCAAAACAACAAAAAGAAAACAAGAAGGAAAGGCAAAAACAAAGAACTATTCTTTAGAGAAAAAAGTTCCCTTTGCGTCATTTTAAGGAGTTCTCAGAATATCATCCAAAGGAGAATGATGGATGAAGAAAATCAATATCCTATAAAGTTCCTAGCTTTTTTAATTGGTTTAACAACCCTTTCACGTACTTGCGTAAAAAAAAACCCTTTTCACGTGTTAATTTGTACAACTATTGAGCTTCTAGAAAAGCAAGTCTTTTATGATGACAACTCTAAATCAAAGACATTGAAGTACACCCCTACAATTTAATTTTATTCTCTTTTAATATTTGAGGTTGTGTCCATAAAAAAAAAAAATTGTTAGTTTTTAGATGCAATATATTGGAGTACATTTAGTTCTCATTAATCCACTTTGTTTTTTAAAAAAAATAGATAGTGTATTTATTTACATTTATGCTATATCTAGCGAAAGTTTCTCCCCCAAATTTATCCTGAAACCTTATGTGTCTTTCTTAAAGGAAATCAAAATTTCACTCTGGGAGTGGATGGAAAAAACGGCAGGCAGTAGTATAATTTTAACCTCGTGAAAATGTTGCCATGTATTTTCTCGCGAGCTTTATCATTTTCCATTTATTTATGCACCAAATTGAAAACCAACAATGCTTATTTAATATGAAAATTCTATATGAAGTTTTGTGCAAATTGAGGATGTGCATGTGTATAGCTGCACATAGTGGGCATACTATAAATTAATTGACAGAACCCGTCTTTTTCACCTAGGTATCGACGCTCAAATACTTACACAAGTATATCGTCAGTTGTAGGCCTAAAGAGAAGTTTTCGTTCGTTGAAAAGTGTTGGCATTAATTTTTATGGTTTTCTTGACCTTACTCCTCCATAAGTTGGGGGTAATTTACCTTTGTCAAAGAAAAATCTCATTTTCTTCATCTTTATTATTACAAAGAGTTATCATTTCATTTCAAAAACAGTAAATTTCTTCATATCATTCATTCAACATATATCTTCATCTCTTTCGTTCAAAGAATCAAATCATAGTTGTCATTAGGGGTAAATTATCATCAATTCATCGTTGGGTAATACAAGCCTCGTTGATAGGTTTTTTTTTCTTCTAACAATTAGTTACCATTTTCATCTCAAAAACATCAAACTTCTCCATCTCCTTCATTCAACATGTGATCTCCATCTTTTTCGTTCTAAAATCGAATCATATTCATCATTAGGGGTAAATTGCCCCTAATTTAAGAAGGGGTAACGTAAGCCTCACCAATTTTTATAAGTATACTAAATTAAAATAATGAGTATAAACCAAATGACCCGCCGTGCCCTACGGTGGAGGTTTATGTTTGCTTAAACAATTGCCTCAAGAAAAAATGTTTGCTTAATCAATACTAGTACTATAAATTTGCTGGATGTTTATTTGAGAGGTTATATATATTAAATGATAAAATTGAATTTGACACAACAACTTAAAGAGTAGTCTGCTATAATTGAATACTACCTATGAAAAAACCAGACAAAATAGTTCGTGCAGTCAGAAGTTAGATGAAGGCATTTCTTGCACGCAATAAATGAGTGAAATCTAAAATTAGATATCTTGCTAATCTGGAGGAATATTAATTGTAACTTAAATTCAGCTGAAAAGGGAGGGAAGAAAGAGCATTGCAAGAAGTAGCTAGACTTATCATTGGGAGTTCCTTCTTCAAGGTGTACCTTGATGATTTGTTTCTTCATATTACTGGGAGTTGTGTTCTTACACAACTAAGGCTAGTTTGGCAACACTAGAGCTTCCTCCACCAAATGTTTCATTTCCAGCAGTATTTTGTGTTTGGAGATTCAATCATGGATACGGGGGCAACAACAATAATAACATGAAAACATATGCTAGGTGCAATTTTCTTCCATATGGGAAAGATTTCAAAGGAGGCATCCCTACTGGTCGGTTTTGCAATGGAAAGTTCCATCAGACTATATAGGTACATATTATTATTATCTTCAGATATAATGTACATAGCATATATATGTCTTAATTAGGAATATATCCTTCGTGTAGAACCACTTATACTATTTGTGTGTCATGATCTAATTGCGGTTGTTGCCCTTAAGGTGCAAACAGTTATATTCTAGTAAAATAAGCACAAAACATGGGTGCTGCAGCAACAATTTCAGTTGCAATATCAACACAGAGACATCTAAAATGGTTGCGATCGCAATTGTGACTGCAGACTATATTTTAAAATTATGATTCGTATTACATTAATACATTTACACATGACAATCTTAGAGCGGTGAGTGAAATCTAAAACAAATTTAAGTTATGAGTTTTTTTAACTTCTGTATTTTTGCTAATATATTTTTTGAAGGAATTTTTGCTAATATATAAAAGGTATTTTTAACAATAATAAAATAATAGGCACCAACCATAATAATTTTTTTTTTAATACTTAGAGTATCTCAATGATATAACTCATGATGATTGATGAGTAGTTTAAATAAATTCTGTAGTGCCACATCGCATTAAAGTAACTCGTTTATTTTTTTGTTATAATAATACAACCCCTAAATAATGGATCCACAAATTGTTTCAAAATTACTCTCAAAGCCACTTTTATTGCTTCAACGTGCATTCCTTATGTTCTTATAAATCAAAAGACTATAGTGACTTAGAGTAGGGCAGGTAAAACCCTACATGATTGGTTCATTTCGATTATACAATGTCGACATAAATATTTTAGAAAACTAATCATCATATCGAAGAGTGTATCCAAATATAAATAAAATTATACCAAGTATTTTGATAAGCAATATATGATAACTGGATCAAGCGCAATTAGAACTATTCTAAATACACGAAGACCGAGAACTAAAGGATAAAATTTTGCTCAATATAAGCCTAATTAGAATATTAGTTATATAGCTCTCCGTGAGTTAGACAATGTATAATATATGTAGGGTTCGAGGTTCAAACTTCGGACACCTCATTTCTCCACATTTAAAATATGTGAGCTCTAGCCACTAGGCTACTTGACAAAAAAAAGAATATTAGTTATATATTATTAACAAAAAAAAATATGTGTCATGCTAACAAGTGTCCTGTTAAGGAAGCTACAAGTAGTAGGTTTGTATTGAGAATTACAACTTTTAACTTTTAAAAATTTGAACTCATCTCTTTTCACCACTTATAAATATAATGTTTCTATTTTTGTTTCCTCAACCAATGTCCTAAGGACACTTTTTAGAATTTTCCAAAATATATTAGTTATATAGTCAATCCATGTGGTTGAAACAATAAGGATATATCTTTCATGAACTCACTTAGGTAGTCAATCCATGTGGTTGAAACTATATGGATATAACTTTGATGAAATCGCTTAGGTGTTAATGACCATAATCAGTCACGGAAAAAAAATGATAGTTGGAGGATATGATTGATAACAATTCTTTGCAAAATCCTTAAAAAAAGTCTTATCATTTTTTGCAATTTTTTTTCAACACAATCATTCTTTAGATATTTGTTGGACAAAGATCGGACGATCCAAATTTCAAGCTCAGTATTTATAATTTTTTAAATCAAAATTTGCAATAAAATTTGATCCGTTCGATTTCGATCCATGCATTGAATGTGTGCAAACAACGACGGTAGGGACTAGGGAGTCTGAATTCAAGGAATCACAATTTACTTCTTTTTCTATTGGTGTGATATATCAGTTGAAGCATTGGGCATTAAGGAATTTCTGCCGGCGTATTTGGATCCAAATATCCAACCTAGTGATCTCGTCACGGGTGGTTTGCTTTGCATCCGGTGGTTCCGGGTATGATCCACTCACATCCAAAACTGCGGTAAGCATGTACTCCATCCGGTCCTATTTATAAAAGACATTTTGGTCAACAAAAGTTAATGTATCTAGTTCAAAATTTGATCTAGATACATTAACTTTTGTTAACCTAAATATTTCTTATAAATAGGACCGGAGAGAGTATTTTGATTTTCATTAATTAATTTGCATAACTTTTCTTCTAACTATATTAATTTTTTTTTCATTTTTCTTATTCCTTTCTAACTTGGTCACTGTATCATATTATTAACCAGTCGGCTATATCGTTGTCCGGTCAAATAGATTTGTTCAAAGAATACACAGGAAAGCTAAAAGGAATTGTTGGAGAGGATAGAAAAAATTTCATCCTAGCCAACAGTGTTTTCCTTGTGGTTCAAGGAAGTAATGACATTTCCAATACATATTTTTTGAGCCATCTTAGACAACTGCAATATGATGTTCCTGCTTACACTGACCTCATGCTCGCCTCTGCTTCCAATTTCTTAAAGGTATACTCCTAATAACACAATGTTTCAATGTAGTGATTGAAAAATCCTTAGAGTTTGTTTGGATGAGATAATTGAGAAATTTTGAAGTATTTAGAATTTTAGGCAATTCAAATTATTCAAGTAAATTGACTTCATTTCTAAATATTTTTGTTTGGATGAAGTAATAAAAAAAATTGTCGACATTTTTGGGGCAACTTTTATAAATTTTAATTTTTTTGGGCCAAATTTGAAAATTGAAATTTGGGGTAAATTTGTAAATTTCAAAAATATTGAGGGGGTCGATTTATAATTTTGAATATTTGAGGGGCAAATTTGTAATTTCCAAAAAAATTAGGGGTCAAATTGTAATTTTTGTAAATTTATTGGGGTCAATTTGAAAATTTTGGGAAATTTGAGGACAAAATGCAAAATTTAAAAAATTATAAGAATGAAGAAATTTGAAATTCTTAGATTTTAGGTGTCATTTGAAAATTCTCTAAATTTGACTTGAACAAAATACTTCATAAATTTCCAATCATTTTGAAAATTCTTCAATTTATCATCCAAACAATGAAATTCACCTCAAATTAAAATTTTCTAATTGAAAACAATAAATTTCCTAAAAATTGGAAATTGACCCCTAAATTTTTTCAAAAATTATAATTTGATCCCTCAAATTTTTGAAATTTACAAATTGACCCAAATTTCATTTTTTAAATTTGGCCCAAAAGAATTAAAATTTATAAAAGTTGCCCAAAAATGATGACAAATGAAATTTTTTACTACTCCATCCAAACAAAGTATTGATAAATGAAAACAATTTAATTGAATCATTTGAATTGTCTATAATTTTAAATTCTTAAAAATTTCTCAATTACCACATCCAAACACACTCTAAAGAATTTAAAAGTTCAGCAATGCAAATGCTTTATTTGAATTCCTTTCATTTATATTTTTTTAATTTGAATAGAGTAATTGCTTATTTAACGTTGGGTGATAATTTTTAAAAACTTCATAAGTTTTGGGGTAAGAATATAAACATCAAAAGAAAATTGGTACAAAATGCCAATATTAAAAAAATTGACCAACTAAAAGGGTCGAGTCTAGGGGCAAGGTCTAGACCTCCATAATGCGGTGAACCAATGTTCAAATTCTAACTGAAAGAGGTATTCACATTTATCGTCTGACCCTCTTTAAGATTATCTCTAGTTAACTGTATTTGATTTTTGGTGGAGCTCTGGGTTGGCACACCTTGTGCTAATTCAGAGGCTCTTCATCTAGTTTTATATATCCCATTTTTGCTTCTTCAAAAAAAGATTATCTCTAGTGGAGGAGCCTATGAAAGACCAAAAAAAGTAGGTCAAATTTGAAATTTTGAAAATCTGAACAAATTTATTTTCAAAATTTTAGAGAGTAATGTCTAAAGTTGAAAAATTATAGAGGGTAATGTCAAAATTTGAAACATATAAATAAGTTGTAAATTTTGAAAAGAAAAAAAGTATGGGATCATTTTAAGATTCATATATTTGATAAGGTAGTGAGAGGATTTCAATTTTTTTATTCTTAGGCGGTATTTGAATTTTTTTAAATTTAGTTTCAACAAAATACCTTATAAAATCCCTTCATTTTAATTGAATACTCTGATATTTGAATTACCTCATCCAGGAGTTAAAAAATGTGTAAGTGCGTGTACTTTTTCGTGCATGTACTCATGTTTATATTTTCTCTGAATTCTATTAAAAGGAAATATATCAACTGGGTGCACGGAGGATAGGAGTATTAAGTGTTCCACCGATTGGGTGTGTGCCATTTCAGAGAACGGTTGTTGGAGGAATTGAGAGAAAATGTGCAGAAAAAATCAACGACGCATGCAAGTTATTTAACACTAAATTATCAAAGGAACTGGCTTCACTTAACCGGAACTTGCCCAATACAAGGATGGTTTACCTTGATGTTTATAATCCTCTTCTTGACATCATTCTAAATTACCAAAATTATGGTATGTATAATCCGACACTTCTTTTTATTAGCAATTTTACAAATTCATAGTTGGATTGAAAATTTATATCATATAGATTTTAGGCAAATCTAAAATCACGTAATATGTTATTTAGACTCATAAAAAATAAAGTTGTTTCATAAGATTGCAAATATTATAGGTAAATCTTGATAAGTCTCATAACATATCAAATGATTATAGAATTGTATAAATTTTACAAAAAAGATCTATATGATGAGGGGGTTCAACCGTACCCATTAAACTTAAAAAATAAATTAAATATACCTCAATATATTTTGTATTTTGAACCTCTTGATATTTTTTTTACATCAATAGCCAAAAAGCTCTAGAACTGAAAAAATTGAACTCCCGGTTAGGATTCTAGATCCGCCTATAATATAACATACTCTTAATCCAATGACACCAATTTCTATAAAACTAGTATTCACTAACGTTATTGAGTAGTGCACTTATAAAAGCATCCACTATTTTTTATAAAAGCATGTTTAAACAGCATGCAACTTAGAGTGCACTTAACTACTTTTAGTTACCACTTTTTAAAATACTCCTAAAAAATAAATGGATATATTATAGAAAATGTCTATCCGAATCGCTAACTTACACTCACTTACTTTTTAGAATGAGTGTTTTAGCAACATATACCTCAAGATGTATTCAACCACTTTTTAGTTATAACTTGTTAAAATACTCATTTTAAAATACAAGGTGGGTGTATCTCTCTCTCTCTCTCTCTCTCTATATATATAGAGTATATATATATATATATATATATATATATATAATATATATATATATAATATCAATTCACCTCAAATATATTTTTCTCTAAAAATTTAAGGAAATAATATCATAAAAGAAATTACTTAAGTAAAAAAATTACGTAATTGAAATTATGGAAATCAAGAAAATGAAATATGATTGAACATCTTTACAAAAAAAAAATTACATTATCATTTTTTTTTACAAGCAAATTACATTATCGTATTATCGAAAAAAATTGCATTATCAATGTATAATTATTAAAATATTAATTTCTTTTGTTATTACAAAAATTATTATTTTATTCTTGTACAGTTTGTTGAGAAAATATTTGTTTTCATTAGGTATAAATAGTAAATACCATGTTAAAAAGTACTTGCATGTTAAAATTGATCTGAAAATTGTACATATATTTGTTTTGCTTTTATAATGGCAGGTTATAAAGTCGTCGACAAAGGATGTTGTGGCACAGGTGCAGTAGAGGTAGCAGTGTTATGCAACCAATTTGCTACCCAATGTGAAGATGTTAGGGACTACGTTTTCTGGGACAGTTTTCATCCCTCGGAGAGTGTTTACAGCAAGCTCTTAAATCCTCTTCTTCGAAAATATATACACCAATTCTTCTAGTTTCTTTTTGGTTAGTTTTATATAAACAACTTAATTACATGTAGGACTTACCGATTTCTTGCAAAACAAATTTATTAGTTTTAAAATTTCTTTCAAAAGGATGCTTCGTAAGGAAATATATGAATGGTCTAGGATATTCTAAAGTGTATGGTGATGTTTTGTGAGGTGGCGGTTAGGTTGATGAGGTACATGAAATAAATGATTTTGTGTTTTAAGGGATCATCATCTACATCGATTTTACATTTGAAAAGTTTTTCAGCAGATGTAAATGCTACTTAAAAAATCATTGAGAGCAAAAATTCTAATTAATCTCGATCATAAAAAAAGTGTTTAGTAATTTAAAAGAAAATGTTTTTCTTTTGAACTAAAAAAAAGATTACGAAGATAACAATATGGTCATTTGGATTCAAAGAAAATAAACAATATGGTCATTTATTATGATTTTTCAAATGTTCATAGTCAACAAAAAAATCAATAGGTGCCACTGTAAAATCAATATGGTCATTTATTATGATTTTTCAAATGTTCATGGTAAACAACCAACAAAAACAATATGTTCGGTTTATAGAGATGTTTTCATTGGTGGATGGTTTTTTTTGGGGGTGAGTAGCTAGTGTGTTTATGAATTTCTTTTTCAGTGGTGTTCATATTCGCGATGGAGTTTGATTTAAGTGGTGAAGTTGGTTTTGGCGGTTGTTTTCTTATTGGTGTTGAAGGTGGGTCTTGGTTAGGTGATGTATGTTTTGGTGTCTTTTATGATGTGTCTTTTGAGTGTTTCGCTAATATAGAGCGCCTTTGTTTTATAATTTTTAGATTGTTGGTTTTTGTTCGTTTTGTGTAGGACCTGATTTTTAATAAATTTATCATTTAAAAAACAATTGAATTGATACTGTTTGCTAAACTTTTATTTAAATATAGGCTTAATTCCACTTTTCCCCCCCTATATTTTGCCAATTGTGCGATTTTGCACCCCATGTTTTTTTTTTGAGCGATTTGGCACCCCAACATTTACCCCCTTTCTGATTTTGTGGCCCCTTCTGATTTTTTTGCTGATGTGTTGATTTTTTTGCTGATGTGTTGCCATGTGTGTAATTTAATTTTTTAAAAAAATAAAAAATGAAGGCTTTTTGGACCAGCAACGTGACAGATTCAGGAATCATGTTAGCCCCCTTCCTCCTCTTCTTCTTCACAACACAACACAACACAAAAAGTACAATTTTTTCCAGAATCCTTCAACTCCTTCTTCTCCAGCAAACCGAAAACGCAAACACATCCACAATATCACAGCAAACCGAATCAAACGTTACAGATCAAGAACCCAAATCACACGAAACCATAAACACACACATACATACAATCCGAACTCAAACCCAGCTCGAATCCGAACTCACCCAGCTCTTTCGTTCAAGGCCGAACCAAGCTAGAAGCCAGGGCAACAACTTCGAAAGGGAGTCAAGAGGTAGTTTTCGTTTTAATTCTGTTTAGATCTAGGTTTTGTTTGGGTGAAATCTCAAAGTGGGTTTCGGATTTGTGAGAAGAAAAAGAAGAGAAGGTTTGTGAGAAGAAAAGGAAGAGAGGAAGAGAGAACACGTGAAAGCTTAAGGGAAATAATGAAGAGTTTAAAAAAAAAGGGTGAGGTTGTGAGAAGAAGTGAGAAACACGTGAGACAGAGAAGAAGAGGAAGAAGAGGAAGAAGAGAGGGTTGCAGTGGTGGTTGTGGTGCGGCTAACCGACGTTGAATGAGGGTACAGTAGCCAAAAGGAAGTGTCACCAGTTTTCATGGAGGAAGGGTGTGTGTTGGTCGTAACAGAGAGAAAGAAAGAAGGAAAAAGGCTTTAACATATGTGGAGGGTCACGTGCCATTCCAAAAAAAAAGCTAACATATGTGGAATTTTCTTTTTTTAAAAATGCCAATACACACATGGCAAGGACACATCAGCAAAACTACACACATGGCAAGGACACATCAGCAAAATTCAACAAAATCAGAGAAGGGGCCACAAAATCAGAAAGGGGGTAAATGTTGGGGTGCCAAATCGCTCAAAAAAAAACATGGGGTGCAAAAATTCGCACAATTGGAAAAATATAGGGGGGAAAAGTGGAATTAAGCCTTAAATATATCTTGACCAACCGATATTTAAGACTCAGTAATAGGCACGACAACAATAGTTTAATAAACTTTAAAATTCAATGTAATACAACAATTATTGCATTATTACGTGTATTGTGCTTTAGCGAGAAAGTAAGCTAATTAATGCAAAAATAATAATTGTGTTGAGTCGTAAAAAAATACTGCAAGATGAAAGAGTTTTAAATCGAGTCAATGGTCCTGTCCAATCACGAGTCACGACTCCACTTTTTCAACGGATTAAATTTCTACTATCAATATAAGAAAATCAATCACCACCAAATTCTTTTAATTGTCCTTAGTTAGACTCATAATCTAACTAATATTTATGGGCTTAATAGTAAATTTTCAATCATCCATAATTACCCTTCTAATCTCTCACTAATCCCCAGGGATAGAACCGTCATTATCTTTCCATAATCACTTCTAACAGTATCCTAGATATAGTGTAATTAATACGGACCGAGTAATTAGTTTTCCAAGCAAATTTTATTCAGTCTATGTCCCTTTTGTGTTTCCAAGTGATACTTTTCTACTCAAAGGCCACACACTTCCCTTTTTCCTAAACCAATTTCCATACGAGCTTCATCATCATCTAACCTATCCCTTATTTCCTTCCGGCATATTCATCCTTCCTTTGCCTTTTCTCTTGACTCGGTAAGTGTTAAATCTCAAAGAAATTCAATCATTTTTTCTTATATCTCTGATTCCAACTCAGTTTAGATTTCCTTAATCACACAAGATCGGTATTATTAACTCAGTTTATGCATCTTCAATTTAAATTCCAGTTAATGCGTATTTGTTTTTGTTAATAAACGATTTTAAAAGAAATGAAAGAGAAGTTACAACATGTGATCAATAGAAAGATTAAATTCATCCAAAACAATCACGGTTCATTTTCATTCTCTGTCCATTGATTTTCAAGGAAGAGATAGAAGAGATATTTTATTTTTGTTGCATCACTGTTTTCAAGACCTGAGGTAGCTTCCTTAACCTCATATTCCAAGTAACTTTCAAAAAGTATTTTTGATGTCTATATAAATAGTATCATCTTCATGCAGTTTCATTTATTCACCTTCTTTTTATTTAGTATTTTTTGATTTGGTTTGTATTTGCATTGCTACTGATGATACATTTCAAAAAGCTTTTGTTTCAAAAAACTTCAATTATTAGTATGAATGTGACTGTTGAGACATTTGAAAAGTGAAGTTGACAGACACACTTAAGCACTGCTATGTGTGAATGATTATAGTTAATGATTTAACCATGAAGGTGTTTATTTTATATCTTGTATAGATAAATAAACTATATACTTCTTGCCTATATATTATCTAATATACTTTCTTTCACCTGTTTTTGGAGGTTTGAATATTATGCAGTGTGACAATTAAGCCTTGAGACGAAATTGAAAGAAGGCAAATACAAAATAGAATATATTTTGAAGTATTGCGTGTCAAATGGAAGATTTATATATAGCATAGTATTCTAGGCTTAATGTAAAATTCATAGTATTGACATCTAAAAAGCTACATGTGAAGTTCCTCCTTAGCATGTAGATGTTAATGTTAATCTCTATGTTAACTATAGTGTAAAATTCATGAAAATGTCTTTGCTGAGATAAGATTAATGTAATTGAGATATGTCAAAATCATGTACCTTAAGTTCTTTAGGCGTTATGCAAAATTCATGTAATTGATTTTCTCAATCTGTCAAATTTACATGATTGAGATTTCAATTTTTCAACTATAATGTAATTGAGAGAAGAATCCATGTTGAGTAAATAATATTAAAATTCAATTATATTACTTAATTCCTTTTCATGTTTCATGTAAATCATTCTTTCCCCCCACCCAAAAAAAAATGTATATCATTCTTTATTTCCTTCTCCCAATCCTTAAATTGTTCTAGATTAGTGTTATGGACACTATCTTTTTAACACTTTCTTTAAATCTATTAGCAAAATGACTCATCATTTTTTCTTTCAAAATTTTATCATTGATTTTCTCATATATAAAAATTTGCTTTTGCATATATATGCAAATAAAATTCACAATGGGGCAGGGACGGATCTAGGAATACATTTCAAATGTGGCTAAATAAGTAGCAACCGAAATAATGATCGATTTTTAATATTGTATACTTTAGCGACTGAATTTTTGGTCATTATTTATGTCGCTAAAACATATTAGAGACCGATTTTTACTTTAGCGACTGAATTTTCAGTCACTATTTTTGTCGCTAAATATATTAACGACCGATTTCATACCTTAGCTACTGAAAATTTGGTCGCTAAAGAAAAAAATTCTAATTTTTTGTAAAAATTCATGTGTGACTATAGCCACACATGGCCATGAGTTAGATCTGTCCCCTGGACGGGGGCAGTAAAATAATGAACAAATTTTTTGCATGTGAAATAAGTTTTTTTAATAGAAACATTACATTAATGTTGATATTTTGAAAATAGTCATGAGTTTTCAAAATTCTATCATATAAAAATTGTACTTGCAGAGCACATGAAATCTACAACGGACGCAATGTAAATATTTAACGGTATTTTACATATAAAAGAAAAATATTTAATAGAAACACTACATTAATGTTGATGTTTTGAAAAAATATGAGTTTTCAAAATTTTATCGTATCGACTTTTTCATATCAATACATAAAAATTTGTTTCCGCATATATAAGCAATTGAAATCTGCAATGGACGCAGTTCAAATATTTAACAATTTTTTTCATATAAAAGAAAAAAATGTAATAAAAACATTATATTAGTGCTATTAATTTTCCTTTAATGTATTTAAACATTTTACAATATTATCAATGTAATTATTTTTATATAATTACTATAATGTTACGCGACCCGTGCAAATGCACGGGTCTTTTACTAGTTAAATAAAAAGATGTAACTTAAGTGTAGGTTTAAAATCTCCAACTAAAATTACTGCTTGTTACACGACTTGACTAAACGTGATGAATTTGTGTTGCTACCTAGGTGATCAAAACCCAACATACATATACCTACCACCTAAAATAATATAAAAAGTAGAAGCCAGCGAAGAAGAAGAAGGTTGGATCAGTGGTATATGTGGCTAGGAGATGTCATTTGTGATTTTAAGTCAGCTAGCTAGTGGTTGAGGTGTGGAGGCCCACCACATTTTCTGGCTGCTACCTAATTAACACCCAACTGGCTTTTTATTTATTATATCAAGTGTGTCCCAAATAAAGGTAAAATAATGAAAATGTTCCAATCCAGTCATTTCTGGGGATGAATAAATCTGTTTGGTGTTAAACTTTTCTATTTTTGGAGGAAGAAGCTAGTGTGTTTCATTTGAGTAGTGATTAAAGTTTGGTGATAATTGGACAGCTATCATCATATAACTGTGTAGTTGTCATTTTATAATTTATACTGTTTTTAAGATGAATTGTCATTTTATACTATTATACGTACTTGAACATTATTAATCAATATACTGTTCTCCTTGTGTCTATTTATAAGATCCATTTTTACTTCTTTTCTCAATTAATATTAGATCCTTTACAAACTCATTTGGAGTTGACTTGAGATCTTGGAGTGTGTTTTTTTCAAGGTCTCAAGTTTGATTTCGCCATAACATTGATTTCGCACACTCTATGACAAGACATTGTGCAATAAGCACATTCTTCAAAACTTTATTATTTTTCTGTTTCCAAATGCTTCAAAGCACGCAAGAAAATAAATATGATTGATCACCTCTTATTACCTGCAAAATTTTAAAGATAATACATGAGGTATCTTGTCCATGATTCAGAATGACTACTCTTGCATTTAAAGAAGATGTGAAGGTTGTCATCTTCTTCTGTGTTGCATAACACGCAATTTGTAGGATAGTTCATCACTTTATCTTTGAGTCTGACACGGGTTGGAATACAATTCCTACTAATTCGCCACATGAAATTTTTAAATTTAGGTGGCATTTTGAGCTTCCATATTAAATCCCATGGTCCAACAACTTTAAAATGTGAAGTATCAATTAACTCTTGCATACAAAGCCTATAAACACTTTTAATTGAGTACTTTTCATTGCTTTCTTCTTTCCACACTTGCCTATCTTCTATATCAAAGTGCTACAACGACTTATTGGAAATATGAGAAACAACCTGCTCATAAAAAATCGAAGATAAAATTAAAATAGAACATTCAAGATTTTATTGTCTGGTAGCATGCAATCTAATACTCGAAGATTAGCTAAGGGGAAAACATCATCATATTGTGGGACAAGTGAAATATCACCAGCAATCCACTTATTATGCCAAACTAAAATATTTTCTCCACTACCAATTCTCCATCTGCTTCATACCTTAAGAATGAATTTAGAGTTACAAATGCTTCTCCATACAAAACTAGGCCCATGCCCTGGAGTAGATGTTATAAAGTTACAATGAGGATATTATTTGGGTTGTATAGAATAAAAACCAACGTATTTGAATTTGTCATAAATTTCCACCATTTCTTTCCTAATATACCTCAACCCCTTTTATGCTTTGATGGTTTATAACACGAGAGTCGATGCATGCCTTTATTTTGAGCACTAGCATGACCCCACCAAAATTAATTTTATCATTTTTTTTTTATTTCATCACAAAGAGATAATGGGTGTGTGAATATGCTCATAAAATAAGTTGGTATAGATTGAAGAACCAATTTAACGAGCACTTCACGCCCAGCCTTAGAAAGACACTTACTACTCCATAAATTGATTTTCTTTCAAACTCTGTCCTTGATGAAGTTAGATGTTTCTTTATTACTTCTCCCAATCATTGAAGGTAAACTCAAATACTTGCTAGTACCAAGAACAACATGAACACCAAGAATATTTGTGATACTGTTCTAATATGGTTGGGAGACATTTCTACTACAAAAGATTTCTAATTTATGAAAATTAATTTCTTGACTGGAGGTTGCTTCATATATGGAGATAATGTTTTTTAGTTTCAGATCCTCCTTTGAGTTATCTCTATAAAAAAAATCAATCATCTGCAAATAAAATATGAGAGATTATGGGTGCATTGTTATAAATTTTCACGCCATGAATATCACCACTAGCTTCAACCTTTTCTGATAAGGGTGGATACACCTTCAACACTTATAATAAACAAATAAGGAGAAAGATGATATCCTTGCCGCAAACCCTAAACAAGAATAATAGAGCATGCTACATTGTCATTGACAAGGACAAAATAGTCAAATGTTTCAACACATTTCATGATCCACTTGATCCATTGTTTAGAAAAGCCCATATTCACGATAACATTTCTAAGATAGGTCTAGTCGATCCTATCATAAGCTTTAATAATGTCAAGCTTAAGCGCCACATCTCCCAGTTTGTCATTGACCTTTGATTTCATGTAATGGATAATTACAATAGCAACCATTGTATCATCTATGATATATACCACGAAGAAAATATGATTAACTATCTGAAATGCATTTATCTAGAATAAATTTTAAACCGGTTTGCAAGAACTTTAGCAACAATTGTATAGAGCACATTACATAAAGATATAGGATGTTAGTCCTTCATTGTCACTTGGGAATCTCCTTTTGGGTTAAAGGCAACATTCGTTATTGGTGAATTGCTTTTATAGAGGCTTAAAAAACAAGTATCCAGACCTATCATATCCATTGGGACTCGTGCGATATTAAAACCTTTGAACAACTAATACTATTTTAAGTATGGAAAAGTGGATTATTTGTACTATATTGGTCTTTGTAGTTAAATAGGGAAACAATGACTGAGAGATAATATTATCGGGATAAAAGTTCATTAACTAATCTTCTGATATCCTTCCTTGATCGATTATACTCCTTTTCAATTATACTGTCACCCTGTCGTTCATCGTACATTTCCAACTCTGACAGACTACGCAAGATCCATTATTTCGATTACCTTCCTATGTCTAGCTCAATTAATAAATACAACGGCGTTAAGATCTAACAATGTGTGATTGTAAACCTAGCTTGATGTTTTGCAACTAGCATCCACAAATGCTCATACCCATGTCCCATTTAGAGGAAGTCAACATCTAGCACTTCTAAGTCAAAATATCACTTTCGGTTTGCATGTCGGAAAAAACATTAAGTGCGGGAATAAAATATCGATATAATGAAATAAAATTTATATATAACTAGTCAAATTTAAGATCTACATCAGATTCATAGCAACTATACCTAAAATAAAAAATAGAGAAGATTAGTTAAACATAACCTTACAATACAAGACACGAAGAAGAGAGATTTTAAGTTGAAGTCGATTCTTCGATCTCCTTCAATGTAGCTCTGATAAGTGGCAGAAAATGAGTAAATTCATGTCTTTTTACAAGGCATTTTAGTTACTTGTTTTACAAGTTACCCATGGAAAAGCATAGAATTTATGAATAAATGCCAATTATGCTTTGTATGCCTTATTCTTCCCAATTTGCGTAGGAAAATGCAAGCCAGGACTTGAAATTTAGCAAGGAATCAAGAAGAAAAGAAAATGGCAACTCGCCCAGCGAACTAAAGGCGAAAGAATGGCGAGCTTAGGCAGGGAATTCCAAGATGTTTCAAAGTCTAACTCGCCTGGCGATTTCAGGGCGAGTCTTCAGCGAGCTTAGGCAGGGAATTTCAGAAGCAGGGGAAGCAATGATTTTCGCCCTGCGAATTTATCATCGCTCAGCGATATCAAAGGCGGTTTAATGCTATTTGAAGACGTGGCTGAAAACCACTGGCAAAGAAAGCTTAACTCGCCGGGCGAATGAAAGCTCGCAGAGCGAGATATCACTTTTAGCTTTTAGTATTTAAGCTTTGTTTCATACTTTTATGAATAATTATTAAGAACATAGTTTAGAGTTTTAGACAGAAAATAGGGCAAAAAGAGGTGAACTTCAAAGAACAAAAGGGATCAAGTATATATTAACTAAGGATCTTTGAGCAATCAAGTCTTAGCCATGATCTTCATCTTTTCTCCAACTTTTGTATTGTTGTCATGAAAATGATCAACTAAATCTCCTTTGTTGGGATTAGAGGTAATGAATCAAGCTTAGATGTACTCTTTTGATCATGCAAATATATGATTCTAGTATTTTATATCATATTGAGTTTATTCTTGTTATTCAATCTTATGTATGATTTAGATGTTATTGAAAAATACCTTTGAATCTAGGGTTAGAATAATATTCTATTAAAACAAGAATTCTAGACATAGAATTATGTTTTGATAATCACTTAAAGCATCAAGACTTAATGCTATTGGATCGTTTAATAGATTGAGAAATCGTCGATTAAACGATACGATCGATCTCACAACATTATTTAGACATAAATGATGTTGTCGAGTGATGCGTGATAATATCGTTAAAAAGGAAATAAAGCTAGAATCCATATATATATGATCATTAGAATATTGTCGATGCTTGATTTATGAACTTTGATTCCGACGCTTTTATGCCCTATTACTCGTCGTATTTATTTACATTTTAAAGTCGAATAGTTTATAGTGAACAAATGATTAAACCCTAACTTAAAATGATAATCAATGTTGAATGGTTTAAGGTATCGCACTAATCCCTGTGGAGACGATCCTAATATACTCACGTGTAAATAGGAATATGACATGTAAAGAAATTACATCAAGCCCACTCGTCTAGATCTCTCTCTCTCTCTCTCTCTCTATATATATATATATATATATATATATATATATATATTCTCTTCAACAAACCTTGGGTATGTGGTATGTGATTAAATCTCCCTTGAAAAGAAAGTAAAGACCTCTATTTATAGAAGTTGATAAGTTGATTTTCGCCTAGAGAATTTGGCTCGCCTAGCGAACCTGAGCTTTCTTCAGATGGAGAAATGACAACTCATCCAACTAGTCGCCAAAACAACCGTGATTCTCTAGGCAAAGTGTTGTCCGCCTAGCGAATATGCTCTTGCATATTCTCGGAAACTCTATGGAGTCTCTCACTCCAGCTCGGCTAACGAATCTTCTTGTCATATAACTTTGAAACTTTTTATTCTGATTCGCTTCTCGCTCGCTTTGGCTTGCCTAGCAAATGTACTCGGACTCAGAATCCTTGTTTTTTGTTATTTCTTGGTCATTAAGCTAAAAAACTTACATAAGTGAAGAGAAATATGTAAAAGTAGCATAACTTGAGTTATAAATATAAGAACATTCACTAGTACAAAAAACCATTTTTAAGTCGGTTAAAAAGGGCTTTTTAAGTCGGGCGCGCGTCCGACCTAATAGTAGCCGTAGTAAGAAGTTTTGTCTTGTTAAGTCGGATGCATGAACCGACTTAAGAAACTTATTTCTTATGTCATGTAATTTTTAACCGACTTAAGAAGTTTACTTTTTTTTTTTGCAAATGCACAGGATATGCATCCCATTTCTTTTCTGCTATAAGTAGAATATCACATACCATTGAATTGTTTTATTTAAAAGATACATGTAAGCATTGGATCAAAGACACATGTACTAATCAAAGGAAGTACAAGAATGCAAAATACACATGTACTTATCAAAACAAAATCATAGAATTATAATGTCATACCAAAGTAAAACATAGCCACTACACTACCAAGGTAAGAGTTAGACTAAAATGAAAATAGATAAAAACACCTATAATAAAAGAACTACAACCACACTAAAACAAAACAAAAAACTCAAAACAAGGCCAACACTACGCTGAATCCGGGCCTCCTGCTCTAAAAACTAGTCTCACACTAAGCTGAATTAGCACTTGCTTCAATTAAGCTACCATATCTCACTTACTTACAATTTTTTTTGCTACAAGACGCATGTCTTCTGATGTATAATCTCCTGATGGTTTTAGTCTGGCTCTTTACCACTTCTCATGACATTGTGGAGATGGAGATGGAACTTCTTCTGAGTCTTAAGTTGCCTCTTGTCTTTCTGAGTTTTTCTTGCATAATCTTTTTCTCAAGTAAAGAATATCCCCCTTGAGACAATCTATGGGAATAATTATTATAAGCATGAGCCTCTAATGCCTTCGTTCTTTTCGCCTAAATAAATAACACACTAATTCGTTAGGTAATACCAAAAATAAATTTGATTGATAAACTAAATAATAACACAAACTAACCAGAAAGGAAGGATCCTCTCACGTCTTTGCAAAGTCCTGCCATATATTCTCTTCAATAAAATTATAGGTCTCAATAGGAGACTTGTGTATCAGCGGCCCTTTAAATAAATATCTAATTGTTAAGCTGTTTTTGAATGTTGTCCAATGCTCACCCACGTATATCATAGTTTTCTTTTTCACTATTTCAACAACATGAACTTCCCATTTTACCTACATTACAGTTACACAACAAAAAGAAGAGTTAATATATGACAAAATTAAAGTTAAGTACAACAGTGACAAACACAACTAAATCTACGCTAATATCTTTATAGATTGAGAAAGAAAAAAATTTCTCTTTTTTTCTTTTTTGATTTAAATACAGTAGTTGTTTCTCTAAATAATAGGAAAGGACCAGCTGGAAACCAATGGCTATCCACATAGCAAGATGCGGACGTGTTTGCAGAAAATATAATTAAGGAACAATTTCCAACTTATAAAGATTAAAAGAACCCAACTTCGTAGATCATATAAAAAAACTTAATATATAATTATTCATTGGTTGAAGTATTTTATTCATTATAACAGATAGAATGCTAGCAAATAAATTTTTTGTTCAAGTTTAATTAGCATGCACATATATTCAATTTGTATGATCTTCAAGTACTTTTTATGATATGTGTATTCTACAATCTACTCGTATTCCACTAAAATGCAAAATTTGTGTTCAAGTGTATTTAGCATGCACATAGACAATTAAATCTTTACCCTACTTCAAAGTTAAGATACTTAATATTCCATGACAAAATAAGACAACCAACGTGATTTGGAACCAAAATACTAGAAAATGTGTGTTTCTTCACGTTAGTGGACAAGGTTGCCCTCAAAGGCCTTGAACACAAAATATTAATTTCAATAAAATCCAAAAAATACTTATGAATCAAATTTAATGCTTACATCATTAGTACTTATGAATAAGTTATTTCTATGAACAAAGATAAAATATAGTCAAGTACTTTTTCATATAAGATATTCTAGATAGCTTATAGAAATAAGTGGAAAAGAACTTATGAACATGTCATAAGCTTTTTCTATAAGCTAATCCAAACAAACCTTAAGAGTTTTTTCTCATTCTTTCTCACAAAATACTTGCCACCTTCAGTTTCTAATAGATAATAGGGTAATTTTAAAACAAGAAAGTTTTAAGTGGTATTCAGAAAACAACTAAAGCTGAAGATAAATTGAGATAGATGACAACTTTCATGATTGTTTGGGATCACAAGGTTAAAGAAAAATAACTCTTAGGAAATACAAACCTTTTATTTTGTTGACCAATCATTTAAATCCCCTCCGATACTGTTTGACAGTGACTGCATATCAAAAGAAGAACATGTCAATAAAGACATTAACCAAACAATGAAAATTCATCTTTGACATTTGTTCTAGTTTTGGAGAAGCATTTAATTTCCAAATTGAACAAATGAAAAGGTTATTACTCATTATCTCTAACAGCAAGATAAGGTTTGTGAAAAAAATAACAGTTGATTATACAATCAAACAATGTGACACTATATCAAACTTGTTTAATCAAATTAGCAATATTATACGACAGTGTGACTTACAGACCTAGTTATAGAGCCTCGCCTCTTTCCCTTGCTTATTCATAACTTAAATAAGCCTACAAGGCACTCAAACTACTGATGTTAGTCAAAAGCAAGTATATTTTTATATCGATTCCACAGGGATTAGTGCGATATCATAAACCGTTCAACATCGATTATCATTTTAAGTTAGGGTTTCATCTTTTGTTTACTAAAAACTACTCGACTTTAAAGACATTAAAAATAAAACGGAGAGCAATAGGGCATAAAAAGTGTTAGGATTAAAGTACGTCAATCAAACGTCGATTATATTCGAATGATCATAAATATGGATTCTAGCTTTTCTTTTATACGATATTATCACGTATCACTTGACAACGTCATTCGTGTCCAAATGACGTCGTGAGATCGATCATATCGTTTAATCGACGATTTCTCAATCTATTAAACGATCCGAAAGCTTTACGTTTCGACACTTTGTGTGATTATCAAAACCAAATCCCATGTCTAGAATTTCTTATTTTGATAGAATATTATTCTAAACCTAGATTCAAAAGTATTTTTCAAAATCATTTAAATCAAGCATGATAATGGAAAGCAAGAATAAATTCAATGATATATAAAAGGCTAGAATCATATATTTAAAAGATCAAAAGTTTACAACTAAGAGTGATTGATTACCTATAATCCCAACAAAGGAGATTAGTTGTTCATTTTCATGACAACCATACAAAAGTGGAAAGGAAGATGGAGATCAAATGCTAAGACTTGATTTCTCAAAGTTGCTTAGTTAATCTACACTTATATCACTTTTGCTCAATGAAGTATGCCTCTTTTTAGCCCTATTCTCTTTCTGGAAGTTAAAACTCTTCAGCTCTAAAAGTTATGGAAGTAATATTATCTGAAAAAATGAGCTAAAAAGCTTTTATACAACAGATTTTTACAACGCTCGCTACAACGATGAGTTGGTCGCTGTAGCGACGGAAGAATTCTTGGCCAGTGGGTTTGCTCCACGTCAGCAAACGGGGTTCAAACCGCCCTTGGTCGCTATAGCGACCAGATCCATCGCTATAGCGATGAAACCTTCATTTCTTCCTGCCTACGCTCGCTTGTAGCGACCGGATCCATCGCTGTAGCGATGAATCCTCTGTTTTTCCCTGCCTACGCTCGCTTGTAGCGATGAAGCTTGCGCTGTAGCGATGAAGCTTTATCAAATCTTCATGTTTCTTTGCTCATTTCCAGGTCCTAGCATGAAATTTCCTGCATAATACATGGGGTAAGACATATGATCACAAATTTGACATTTAATCATAAATTATGAGCTTATCCTATGATAACTTGCAAAACAAGTAACATAAGTGCCTAAAAATATATCAAAAGATAACTTCTTTTTAGCACTTATCAAACTCTCCCCAACTTAGCTTTTTGGTTTGTCCTCAAACCAAAGAATCAAAAGGAAATTTTCACAGCTTTAAACAAAGTTTTGAGCAATAAGCAAAAAATCTAAAGTTTGAAGAAAACATTTATCAGATGAATGATTCAACTGTGACTGCGCAAGCTAAAGTTAAGTTTCTCATTAAACGAGATATATACTATGAATGTGACATAGTTCTAAAGACAAAGTTCAAATCACACAATTCTTAGCAAAACAACATGTTTAAATTTGAACCACACCTAACACACTTCTTTTTAAGTAGATGAACAAATTGGAATCAAGTTGTGCGGGTTATGAACACTCATCCGACAAGTTTGCTAACATTCCGATCAAGTTATGCGTTCATCTAATTATCATTTCTAAAAGCACAAAAGCATCGATCACAAGGTCTTTGAGGGTTGTAATTTGGCTTGGTTTCAAAAGAAATGTCATATGTGGGAAAAATTAAGTTCAAAAGGCCAAGCATAGAGGAACATTCTTTCTAATTGCACACTTCCTCCTTATTCAAAAACAACTCTTGGTGATTTACAAATATTTCTTTGATCTTGACAACTTTTTGATTTATTGAATTTTTTCTTTTTTTCTTTTCTTTTTCTTGGTTTGCTTTTCTTTCTTTTTCCTTTTCTTTTTCTTTTTCTTTTTCTTGTTGTCAAGATCAATTACAAAATTTCACCATTACTTGACATTCACTACCTCCCTTTTCTCCCCAACTTATTCACAATGATACCCTAATTGAATGTTCCTTTCTCATTTGGCAAAGGACAAATAAACATGATGGATAAGGGTTCAAAATGAAAGTAAAATATCAGAATCCAATAGTGATTTAACTATGAACTGGATTTTTTTTTTTACAAACTCCGGCAATTTCACTAAGCATTTGAGCTTATGAAAATTGGCAGTTCATAGTTAACGATTCTGGTTCATTAGGCTCAAAGGGGTTATCAAATACTCACTTCTCACAGGGTAGGCTTTTTGTGGTCAAGTGTTTATACTCAAATTAAAAAAAATGCCTTGATCATTTCAGTGCTTTCATACAATTTAAAACAACTTTCAGATTTAACATAAAAGAATCGAGTTACACAAAAAATGCCGGTCTCCTGCATATATACATATACTTTGAGGATTCCTCACATTTTGGCTAGTTCTAAATGGTTCAAACATAAATATGTTCTTGCGTAAAACTGAATAAATTAAATTTGTGTGCAAAGGACTCATTTCACATTCAAGTATATACCTAGAAAAACAAGAAACGAGTACCTTAGCTACGCGCTTTATCACAAACCTTCTATCATTATCACTCACCTGATTCTTTGCTCATTGCTTTTGCTTTCAATCAAGCACTTAGCTTTTGAATTTTTGATTTTCTTACTTTCCATTTGTTGGGTAAAATAAAAAAAATATATAACAAAATTTGAAAATAAACATATTATAATATAAATTATCCAAAATACAGCAACATAAACAAAATTAAATACTACAAAGCAAATTGCAAATTGTTCAAATTGAAATAAAATGAAAGAAAGATGAGATGCTGCCAGCTTGCAAAAATCTCAGTCTGACTCCATCTGGTCAGCAACATCATGATCAATGCTTCTAGTATCCTCCGAGGAGTCATCATCATCATCACCACCAGCTGCACTCACTCCACCAGGTGCAGCTGCACTCGCCCCTCCGGAATAAAAAGGCCTGTCCACAGGCCATGCAATATGCTGCTGAAAGTAGTCCGGGGTCCATGTAGAATAGCCTGCCTCATGCATATGGCTCTGAATGGTAGTCAAAGCTCTATGGTTTGACTCATTCTGATTCCAGATATAAGTGTAGGCAGCTCTATGGTGAGGGTCCCAATCCGAGAAATCTAGCGGTGGAAAGCTCGGAGCTTGAGGATGGCTCGGGGCTTGGGGGACAGGAGGTGGTACAGTAGAGGGTCCAACTGAAGGGGGGTCTTATAAGAGCAGTACCTATTGATGTACCTATCATCAATAGGATTCTTAATCTCCTCGTCAACCTGACTAGGCATGTGGATACGTGCCTTCCTAGAAAGTCCCATAATTAGGCCTGGAAATGGTAAAGAGCACTTTGGTTTAGCAGGTGGCACAATTCCACTCTCAGCCACAATCCTTATCTCATTTGCAATAATCCTCGCAACATCAACCTCTTGGTTGCTGAGGATATAATAGAGAAGGGGTGTGACATCAAGTGTGGTGGAAGAGGTGTGACTCTTGGGCCGGATGTTATAAAGGATAAGTGTAAGGATCACCTGAGCAGGATTATTCATGTCTTCCTTAAAGGCTCTAAACGGTTTTCCTGAGGCCTGACTCACATCATACGTCTTCCCCTCTTGAAAAATTGCTTGTGCGATAGCATCATGGTCCCAATTCCCCCTTGCCTGATGCTTGTGGAAGGCACACAACTCGTCCGTCCCTATTAGGTCATCGGAATCGCAAAGATCCAGCGGATTTCCCAAATAGGAGTTTATGGCATTTCTATCAAATTGAAGTGTGCGCCCTCGGACAAAAGTAGTGAAGGTGAATTCATCAGAAGGGTCAGCTGGGATTGCATTGGCGTAAAACTCACGCACAATGTCATGGTTAAGTTTCTTTGGAGGGTTACAAAGAATGCCCCACTTCCGTTTGTTTATCATTTGAGCAATTCCTGCATACTTCCCCTCTTCAGCAATCTTGAACTCCTTTTCAGCCGAAATTCTTCTGTTAGCAAGCTCTGCGTACCGTTCCTGGTTACGCGGGCTGAGGAATCGAGTAGAGTCGTGGGGTTGGGTTGATTGAGGTCTTGGCTTTGAGGATGAACCCTCCACGTTTCTTTGCCTTTTTGAAGAAGATTTAGGTGCCATTCCTACATAAATAAAAGTAAACAGACCAAACATATAGGAATGCAAGTCAGAAATAGGAATGAAAAAAAATTAATGTTGGTTCTGGGTACGGTCGCTACAGCGATGAGATTGGTCGCTGTAGCGATGAAACCCAGAAATTGTTCATGGTTTCTGGGCTACAGCGACGTGTAGCCATGAAAACCCAATTTGAAATTTTTGATTTTTTCACTATCTAATCAACTTGAGGCACGATTAATCAAAGGTAAAGCTCATAAAAATGAAACATAATCACCAAAACTTCCTAATCATCACATACCCATTTTTATTTTCAATTTTTACAAAATGGGTCATTTAAAAAAAAAACGATTTTTAAAAGAAAAGAAGATGTTAGGCAAGTTTGTTTGGTGATTCTATTTCATTTCTAACAGCCTATACCAAAGATTAACATGGGTAAACTTCAAATGATTAAAACCCTAATTTCTAAAATTTAAAACCCTAACTTTAAATTTCTGAAAAAATGCATAGCACATTCAAACAACTTGAAAATTTAAGAAATGAAAACAGAGGGCTACGAATTCATACCTGAATGAGATGATTTACAAGTTGGAAAAGGAACAGAGATGATTTGCAAAGAGATTATGCAGGAAAATTGAACTACTGCGCAGAAATGTAATGCTAATAACTTGGAATAAAAATGAAGTGAAAATGGAATGGTAATGGGTTAGTTTACTAGGGTTTACGAAATTTGGGGGAAAACGGATAAGGGAGATGAGTGGGTGGTTGGGGGGGAGTTAAGAGGTTTTAGTGGCATCAGTTACTGTA
Organism: Medicago ruthenica; assembly: GCA_018208015.1. Taxonomy (NCBI): domain Eukaryota; kingdom Viridiplantae; phylum Streptophyta; class Magnoliopsida; order Fabales; family Fabaceae; genus Medicago; species Medicago ruthenica. Next base: position 103,278,896 of record CM031373.1, on the reverse strand, counting down.
CTGACAGAATTTCCTGTCATCGCTACAGCGACCACACGTCGCTATAGCGATGGTGAGTCTGAACCTGTCATCGCTACAGCGACCACCCGTCGCTATAGCGAGCAAGATTCTGAAGGGTCATCAGATTCTGAGGCTCGTCGCTACAGCGATGGAATTCCTCGCTATAGCGACCATGACAGATAACAGAAAAATGAAATTTTTGACTTGTGCCACTAACCCTTCTTGCAAAAATGGATGCTAATGACTAAATTACAAATGAAAAAGCACATACTTACAAAATTGGGGTGCCTCCCAACAAGCTCTTGTTTAATGTCATTAGATCGACGCCTGCTTCATGTTTGATTATGAATCGATGAGTGAAATTGTTGTCGTGTGTCGAACAACTTCACCGCCAAAGTATGGCTTCAGTCTTTGTCCATTCACCATCCAAGTTGCTTTGGTGATAGGATCCTCTAGCTCCACTGCTCCATAAGGCTTGACTTCTTTGATCATGAACGGGCCGGACCACTTTGATTTTAATTTACCCGGAAATAGCTTCAATCTTGCGTTGAACAGCAAAACCATTTGACCGGGCCTGAAATGCCTCTTCATGATCTTTTTGTCGTGATACCTCTTGACCTTTTCCTTATAGAGCTTGCTTGATTGATATGCTTGGTCTCGCATTTCTTCCAGTTCATTCATTTGGAGCTTTCTCTTCTCCCCCGCTTGCTCTTGGTCAAAGTTTAAAAATTTTAGCGCCCAAAATGCTTTATGCTCCAACTCGACCGCCAAGTGGCATGCTTTCCCATACACCAACTGAAATGGTGTGAAACCCGTAGGAGCTTTGTATGCGGTCCTATAGGCCCACAATGCTTCGTCAAGTTTCATTGACCAATCCTTCCTTGATGATGATACAGTTTTCTCAAGGATCCTTTTGATTTCACGGTTGGACACCTCGGCTTGACCGTTGGTCTATGGATGATATGGTGAAGTTACCTTGTGTTTGACTCCATAGTGCTCAAGTGCTTTTGCCAATTGTGAATTGCAGAAGTGAGAACCTCTATCACTTATAAGCACTCTAGGAGTTCCAAAACGGGAAAAGATATTTCTTTTGAGAAATTTGACCACTGTTTTGCTATCAGCTTTTGGGGATGCGATTGCCTCTACCCACTTAGACACATAGTCGACAGCTACCAGAATATATTCATTGGACAATGAGGATGGAAATGGCCCAACAAAGTCAATACCCCAACAGTCAAAAACTTCGACTTCAAGGATGCTTTGCTGAGGCATTTCATTTCTTCTTGAAATTCCTCCAGTTTTCTGGCAACTCTCACAACTCTTAACATGCTCATGTGCGTCTTTGAATAGAGTGGGCCAATAGAAGTCTGCCTGAAGAACCTTTGCTGCAGTTCTTTCACCATTGAAATGCCCACCATATGGCGAATTGTGACAATGCCACATGATGTCTTTGGCTTCTTCTATAGCAACACATCTCCGTAAAAGGTGGTCAGCTCCAATCTTGAAGAGATATGGGTCATCCCATATATAATGAGTTGAGTCTCTCATCAACTTCTTCTTCATTTGCCATGTAAAATCCTCCGGTATGAACCCCGTTGCTTTATAATTGGCCATGTCAGCAAACCATGGTCTTTCTTGCACCATTAGCAACTTTTCATCCGGAAACTCTTCAAGAATTTCTTTCTCGTTCTTAGTCACCTCATTGTTCACCAACCTTGAAAGATGATCAGCCACAAGGTTCTCAGTCCCCTTTTTATCTTTAATCTCCAAATCAAACTCTTGAAGTAGCAGCATCCATCGGATGAGTCTCAGCTTGGAGTCGGGTTTGGTGATTAAATACTTTATGGCTGCATGGTCAGTAAAGATAACAATTTTCGAACCGATGAGATAAGAACGAAATTTTTCTAATGCGAACACAATAGCAAGTAATTCTTTTTCTGTGGTAGCATAATTGATTTGAGCATCATTTAAAACTTTACTTGCGTAATGGATAGCATGAAAAATTTTGTTTTTGCGTTGACCTAACACCGCGCCAACCGCATAATCACTCGCATCGCACATGAGTTCAAAATCAAAATTCCAATTCGGTGCGGTGATTATGGGTGCGGAGGTCAAATTCTCTTTCAAGCATTCAAAAGCATTCATACAATCATCATCAAATTCAAAGGACTTATCTTTGTTGAGCAAATTGCTCAATGGCTTTGCGATCTTTGAAAAGTCCTTGATAAACCTCCGATAGAATCCGGCGTGGCCAAGAAAACTTCGGATGCCTTTGACATTGATTGGGGGTGGAAGCTTGCCTATCACATCAACTTTTACTTTGTCAACTTCAATACCGTTGGAAGAAATCTTGTGACCAAGGACAATACCCTCGGTAACCATGAAATGACATTTCTCCCAGTTGAGTACCAAGTTGGTTTCCTTGCACCGCTTCAGTACCGTGTCAAGATTCTTCAAGCATAAATCAAAGGATGAACCGAAGACAGAAAAACCATCCATAAACACTTCAATGCTCTTCTCTATCAAATCAGCAAAAATTGCTTGCATGCATCGTTGAAATGTTGCTGGAGCATTACATAACCCAAACGGCATGCGTCGATATGCAAAAACTCCAAATGGACATGTAAAAACTGTCTTCTCATGATCTTCTGGATTCACCGAAATTTGATTATAACCCGAATAGCCATCAAGGAAACAATAATAAGCTTGACCGGACAGTCTTTCTAGCATTTGATCCATGAATGGTAGAGGAAAATGGTATTTTCTTGTACCTTTGTTGAGTCTCCGGTAATCAATACACATCCTCCAACCGGTGACGGTTCTTGTTGGTATGAGCTCATTCTTCTCATTTGTGATCACCGTCATACCTCCCTTCTTAGGAACTACTTGAACCGGGCTAACCCAAGTACTATACGAGATCGGATAAATCATGTCGGCTTCAAGTAGTTTAACCACTTCCTTCCAGACTACTTCCTTCATATTTGGGTTTAGCCTACGTTGAGGTTGCGCTACCGGTTTGTAATCTTCTTCCATCATGATCTTATGCATACAATAAGATGGACTTATCCCTTTCAAGTCAGATAGTGTCCACCCTATCGCTTCTTTGTTAGACTTCAAAATTTCCACCAATTTGGCTTCTTCGTTGCTTGACAAGGAGGTTTGTTACCCTCTTTTTCAAGGAAAACATACTTCAAATGTGAGGGTAAAATTTTCATCTCCGGCTTCATTTCTTGAACATTGGATTCATTCGTCAATTCCTCTATTTTTACTTTGTGAGGAGGAATTTCCTTTTAGTGAATCCAGCTCCTTCAACATTCTTCAATCTCTTTCTCTTCTTCCTCGCCTATGATACTTAGTGCATCCGTCAAAACTCTTTCAAGAGGTGTCAAATTATGCAGCTGTTCCCTTGTATCAACAATTAATTCATCAGTTGCATCCATCTTGAAACATGCACCTTTATCACTAGGGTACTTCATAGCTTCATTGATGTTGAAATTGACTTCTTCATCGTCCACACGGACTTTCATTAAACCACCGTCAAGATCAATCATCATTCTTGCTGTTTGCATAAATGTTCTTCCAAGAATCAGTGGCACATCATCATCCTCAGGAATATCCATCACCACAAAGTCAATGGGAAACAGAAATTTATCTACTTTTACCAAGACATCTTCAGCTATTCCCAATGGACGTGTGACAGATTTATCGGCCAATTGCAACGTCAAATTTGTTCGTTTCACAACCAAATCACCAATTCTTTTGACAACAGAAAGTGGGATTAGGTTGATACTTGAGCCAAGATCAATGAGTGCTTTGCCGACATTCACATTGCCTATAGATACCGGTAATGTAACTTTACCCGGATCTTTCTCCTTCCTTGGCAATGTTCTTTGGATGATGGCACTACAATTTGCATCAAGCTGAATTGTCTCCTCATCATTGTACCTCCTCTTCTTGGAAAGAATTTCTTTCATAAATTTGGCATACGTAGGCATTTGCTCCAAGGCTTCCGAGAATGGAATATTGATTTGCAATCTTTTGAAAATGTCTAGGAACCTTGCAAATTGCCTTTCTTTGTCCTTTCTAGCTGGAGTAGTTGGATATGGTAGATGTTGAGCTGGTGCATTCTTTACAACTTCTTGATTCTTGCCCCTCTCCTTCACCACATCTTTCATCTTCTCATTGTTATCTTTTTCAACTACCTCCTTATTCTTTTCAACTAATTCCTCTTTATTTTCTTCCTCCGCTTCCTTCTCACTTCCTTCATCAATCTCTTCCTCATGTTCTTCAACAACCTTCCTCTCCACTTCAAGATTATCTCTTATTCCCCTACCATTCACCTTCCCACTTCTTGTTGCAATTGCCTTGCAATGGTCTTTTTCTGCAAGGTCGAGTGCATCAAAATGAATTGATTGTCATTTCGATGCATGGTCTTTTGGATTGGGTTGAGTGTTGGCGGTAAAGGTTCCTCCTTGTTGTGTGGCTTGAGCTAGTTGTTGAGCCATTTGGCCTACTTGAGTTTCTAGATTTTTGATGGAAGCATCGGTGTTTTTCTGGTTTGCCATGGACATTTGCATAAATTGGTTCAATGTTTCGTCGGTACTTTGTGAACGGTTTTGTTATGGCGGGTATTGATTGAAATTATTGTAAGGTTGTCGGTTGGATGGGCCAGCATCTTGTCTCCACGGTTGGCCATAATTTGGGTTATTTCCTCTTTGGAAATTGTTGTTATGGCTTGGATATTGACCTTGATACTGATTCGGCCTTTGTTGATTACCGACATATCTTACCTCTTCTGTTGGTGGTGGACAAAATCCAGTGGGATGATCGCCTGAACAAAGCTCACAAGATGCAACTTGATGATGTCTTCTTTGTTCATTCTGTATCTCTTTCATTTGTTGTGGAAGATTTGCCATCTTTCTTGTTAGTTCTTCCACTTGTTGAGTCAACAGCTTGTTTTGTGCAAGAATAGCGTCATTTGTTCCCAAATCCAGAATACCGGCTTTTCTTTGTCCTGGATTTCTGTTGTGGTGAGCTTGATGGTCATTGAGTGCCATTCTCTCAATAATAGAAACTGCATCTTCAGCACTCTTGGCCATTAATGATCCACCCGCTGCTGCATCAAGTAAAAGCTTCGATTGTTGTTGCATCCCATTGCGGAAAAGATGAATCTGAGTAAGATCATCAAAACCATGGTTTGGACATCTTCGTAGCATTGACTTGAATCGCTCCCAAGCTTCACAAAGTGTCTCACTTGATCCTTGAGAAAAGACGGCTATGGTAGTCTTGGCCTCCATAAATCGGTTTTGTGGAAAGAATCTTTCAAGGAATTTCTCCTCAAGAGTATTCCAATTAGTCATCACTTGTGGTGGTTGATCCAAGTACCATTCTTTTGCCTTTCCAATCAATGAATGAGGAAACATTCTCATGAATATTGCTTCTTCCTCATTCTCCGTTGCTCCCAAAGTACCAGCTATCTCATAGAACTTTGTTAGATGTTGAAATGGATCCTCATGATCTAAACCCGAGAAAGGGTTAGCATATAGAATCTGGAGAATCCCAGTCTTCATCTCCGTTTGTTTGGTAGTCTTTGGCGACTTTCCTAATTGTGCAAGGCGTCGTGGGCTGTTATGACAAGGCATCCCACTACCACCAGAACTTCCGGATCCGTCTCCTTCTCCGGCCATATGTATTTCTTGTATTGGAACTAATGAAGGAATTGAAACAGAGGGTCCTTCTTGCTGCCTCTTCTTTGCTTGCTGCCTTTTCTTACGGTTCTTGCTATTATTTCTTCTAGCAGTTCTTTCAATTTCTGAATCAAAAAGCAGTTGATCTTCTGGTGTCTGACCTCGCATAAACGGAGTTGAATAATCTGACCAAAAAGAATTAGCAACAAGATGGATAAAAATATGATAATTATATACATAAAAGAATTTTCTGCAAAATTGCTTAAGACAATAATTAACGCTGCAATGATTATAATATCTAAGCGTTAATCCCCGGCAACGGCGCCATTTTGATGTTAGTCAAAAGCAAGTATATTTTTATATCGATTCCACAGGGATTAGTGCGATATCATAAACCGTTCAACATCGATTATCATTTTAAGTTAGGGTTTCATCTTTTGTTTACTAAAAACTACTCGACTTTAAAGACATTAAAAATAAAACGGAGAGCAATAGGGCATAAAAAGTGTTAGGATTAAAGTACGTCAATCAAACGTCGATTATATTCGAATGATCATAAATATGGATTCTAGCTTTTCTTTTATACGATATAAACACGTATCACTTGACAACGTCATTCGTGTCCAAATGACGTCGTGAGATCGATCGTATCGTTTAATCGACGACACTTTGTGTGATTATCAAAACCAAATCCCATGTCTAGAATTTCTTATTTTGATAGAATATTATTCTAAACCTAGATTCAAAAGTATTTTTCAAAATCATTTAAATCAAGCATGATAATGGAAAGCAAGAATAAATTCAATGATATATAAAAGGCTAGAATCATATATTTAAAAGATCAAAAGTTTACAACTAAGAGTGATTGATTACCTATAATCCCAACAAAGGAGATTAGTTGTTCATTTTCATGACAACCATACAAAAATGGAAAGGAAGATGGAGATCAAATGCTAAGACTTGATTTCTCAAAGTTGCTTAGTTAATCTACACTTAGATCACTTTTGCTCAATGAAGTATGCCTCTTTTTAGCCCTATTCTCTTTCTGGAAGTTAAAACGCTTCAGCTCTAAAAGTTATGGAAGTAATAATATCTGAAAAAATGAGCTAAAAAGCTTTTATACAACAGATTTTTACAACGCTCGCTACAACGATGAGTTGGTCGCTGTAGCGACGGAAGATTTCTTGGCCAGTGGGTTTGCTCCACGTCAGCAAACGGGGTTCAAACCGCCCTTGGTCGCTATAGCGACCAGATCCATCGCTATAGCGATGAAACCTTCATTTCTTCCTGCCTACGCTCGCTTGTAGCGACCGGATCCATCGCTGTAGCGATGAATCCTCTGTTTTTCCCTGCCTACGCTCGCTTGTAGCGATGAAGCTTGCGCTGTAGCGATGAAGCTTTATCAAATCTTCATGTTTCTTTGCTCATTTCCAGGTCCTAACATGAAATTTCCTGCATAATATATGGGGTAAGACATAGGATCACAAATTTGACATTTAATCATAAATTATGAGCTTATCCTATTATAACTTGCAAAACAAGTAACATAAGTGCCTAAAAATATATCAAAAGATAACTTCTTTTTAGCACTTATCAACTACATAGCCTAAATTATGTTTACTGACATGAATGACCTATTTTGCATACAACTTCACTCGGCCATATATAAACCAAGAGCAGCTAATTTCCCTCGGCCACGAGTAGCCAACAAGGCAACAACAACACTGCGCAGTTTCGTGAAACCATATAAAACTCACACATTCACCACACAAAGAAATCAATTTGGTCAACCTCAATGAAAAGCATAGAAGTGAGCAATCTTACCTGATCCAATGTGCAACACTTCTTGATCAATGGTTCAACATGTAAAGTTCCATCAAGTTGTTCTTTTAGGTTCTTCAGGTCCTGTCTTGTTTTGACAGCCCTTCGAAGTCCTATATCATGAATTCAAAGACAAATAAATACATAAAACTCCCTCTCAGTGTTTAAACACGCAAGCATCTTGCTAAGCTCCCAAGAAAAGAACAGAGAGGAAAATATATTCCTACAGTATTACATAGCTATTTTTCGCAATGTAATTTGAAAAAATAAAATTGTAAAGCCGTGGGCAATGCATAATTGTAGGTTATAATAGAGTAGGACTGTAAAGAAGTTGTTAAGAGATGCTATAACTTATAAAAATAAATAAATGTCATATTACTGACAAAGTTAAGCTCCTTGCTGGATTTCTGGTTGAACCAATAGGATTCAACCTTGCAGTACAAAATATCAATGCTAGAGATCAATACATTCACAAAATTGATAGAGTCTGTTACAACACACAATCTAAACCATAACCAAGCACTTAATGCTCCAAGAAACCCTAAAATACAAAATCACAAAAATCCCCAAATCACAACATAGCAGCAAAGAAATAAATATGTGTACATAAATATGGGTATTGTGATTCACTAACCTTTTTGGATGGATTTTGAGATTTTGAGAGAGAGGCGGTGACAACGAGGCGGCAAGAGAGGAAAGGGTGACAGAGAGTTTCGATTGAGGGAAAGAGAGAGAGGTTCAACAAAGAGAAAGGAGGACATGGGGTTTCGATTGGGGGACTGTGAACATACGTTTGAGAGTGTGAAAGTTGAAACCCGAATCCGGTCGATGGTAGCAGTGATAGCGTGAACGAAACACGCAGTGAGAGAGTTAGAGACAGACAGAAGGATACAATGGAGAAGGAGGGTAACAGATCTGAAGTGATAGTGACGGTTTTGGAGGAGTGGGAGGCTGCGAGAGTGACAAGGTGAACAGAGAGAGTCAAATCACGTTTGAGGGATAGAGAGGGGTAATGGTTTGCTTTCAACAGGGAAGCAAAAAAAAAATGTGGTTAGTGTTTTTTTAAGGGATATTTAAGAGATGCTCTTTCTTTTTGCCATTGCAAGAGTCGAACCGGCAACTTGCTGGTCTTGAACTTGACTTAAGAATGTTTTTAAGTCGGTTAGTCAACACCCGACTTGAGGGGTTTCTTAAAGTAAAAAACTCTTAGGTCGGGTGGTCAAGGACCTGACTTAATAAAAGGACTTATTAAGTCAATTGGTCAAACCAACGACTTAATAAATTTTATTTCAACTAGACTCTAACCCGTGCGATGCACGGGTTTTGTATAGCTTCATATATAACTATTAAATTGACTATATTATTACTTTTATAGTTACATTCAGTATTATGTTATCAAACTATCTCAAAAAGCAACAAAAATAAAAGATGGACTGCAATAAAAATGAAAAATCAAAAGAAAAAAATATATGCAAAAGCTTGCACCAAGAAATTGGTCATAACCGCAAAAACTGTTAAATCTATAAAAATGAAAAGGAAAAGAAACTGATATGTGGTAATCGAAAGAAAAAAATAATGAAAAGGAATTGCTATTTGGTAACCGAAAGAAAATAAAATAAAAAGGAACATTATGTGGTAATTGAAAGAAAAAATAATAATGAAAAGGAACCACTAATAATGAAAAGGAACTGCTATCAAAAAATGAGTTGCAATGACATTAGTGACTTTTAAAAATATGACATTTTCATGTGTTATCTGATTCAATTCCTTGCATATTTTTTTTTTCTTCATAAAAATTAATTAGGTCCGTCAAAAAGGGTGGTGTTATGGTTATTAGGTTCAATTGCAAGATGGTGAGAGAGATGAAAGTGAGTGAGAAATGATTTAGGGATTGTGAGATTGAAAGAAAGAGGAACCGAGATTTGTGTTGAATACACAACATTGAAACAATCGCATGTCATAAAAAACATCAGTACCTTGGTGGTAAGAGTTGTGAATTGAAAGCATGTGGTACTTGGTTCGATCCCCACCAGAAGTTTATAAGAACTAAAATTTAGGGCTAATCATTAGGGTTAGGGCAACACTACTTAACATTTAGTATGCAAAAGAACAATGAAGAAAAAGCTAAAATTCACACAATCACATATCAAAATCAATGATTTTCAAACCCTAATGTCAAGGATTCGAAATTAACAAAATTCAGACAATTAATATCAACACCGGTCATAATTTTTTGTCAATTCGATGAAAGATGGTGTGAATCGGTGAGAGAAAGTGAGTTACTAGCAATGATATTTACGACGGTCAGTTGTTGGTGAGGTGGCAGTTGGGGCGGCGGCGTGATGTGTGTGGATCAGTGAGAGAAAGTGATTTTCCTGTGGTGGCAGTTACGGCGGCATGTGTTGTTGAAGTGGCAATTGCAACGGCGACAGGATGTTGTTATTGGGGTCACCGGCGGCGGTGAAAATGAAGTTGAATCGCATGATGTGTGTGAATGACGTTCAATTCGTGTTCAAATGATGTTGCAATTCAGGGTTGTGAGAATGACTTAAAGTGAACTCGCATTTGTGCTAGATAAATAAAATGAAAGCAACTATAAGTCACAAAAAGCTTTAGTAATCCAGTGGTAACAGTTGTGATCTGCCAGAACTTGGTCCGTGGTTCAACTCTCAGTAGGAATTGTTTTTCATAAATTTTTTTCAAAACCAAAAATTAGGGTTAGTCATTAGGGTTAGGTCAAGACTACCTAACATTTAGTATTATAAAGATTATTTTTGTAATTGTTCTATCAATGTTAAGTCGGGTAAGTGATAACAGACTTAAGAAAGTTTGAAAGAATTGCAAAATTGCCACGTGTCACTTGTTAAGTCAGGTGGCAGGAAGAACCGACTTAAGCAGAAAACTAAAGAGGTTATTTTGTACTAGTGATTATATTTGCATGATTTTTGGGGTTTTGCTTGATAACTTTTTGAAATATTAATGTTAAAATTCATTACAAAAATGACAACTGAAAATGTACATATGAAAGTAGCTTTTAAGTGTTTTACATACTACATATTCTAATTATTGCCATGCTTAGAATATACTTAAATCACGTCCAACTCACTGTGGAAGCTATAATGTGTGGCTTCAACGTTAACGTTCAATGCGGGTCCAAAGACTAGATATAGTATGGTAAGTTGGAGGTACCGAATTCGATTTCAGAAAACTAACATTTCCGCCTTTCCGCTAACAATTTATTAACACCTAGCATTTATCTATAAAATAAAAAATAGAGTTTTGCTATTAACATTTATTTCTCTTCAAAGAGGGATGATTTATGGTCAGTTTTGATCTGAAATCCCCCTTCAAATTCTTTTTTCTTCTCTTTTAGTTAAATAAGTGATTTCTACATATTTTTTCTTCTTTTTTCGTTTGTTTTGTTATGTTTGTTTTGATTTTTCGTCCGTGTGTGTTGTGTTTTTTAATTTCTCGTATTAATGCGATGTTTATTTTATTCAGGTTGAAAGATTAGTTTTGATCAAGTGCATATCCAATCAATGATTTTGACGTCGTCAACGTTGCTGATCTGGAGACATGAGTATTATGAAGACTTGAATATAGTCATATTTATAGACATAAATACTATGTTGTTTTATGCTATTAACATGAATGATGTTAGTTTGTTCGCAGATTCATCCTTTTCGTTTTTAGCGACATCAAATTTGTATTGTATCGATGTTCTCTACCAATTTGAATGAATATAGTTTGTTTTTATATAAAAAAAACATTTATTTCTCTAAACCTAACTCATCCATCCAATACGAAACATAATGCATATTTACCCGTGACTTAGATAATAGATAGGAGTGAACCTAACTCTTCCAATACGAAACATAAACTGTTGATCCTACCAATAAAAGAAGGGAGAGACATAGATGTAAGGGTTTGAGTTAAGCATACAGTTGTAAGGGAGAGATTCAAATCAGAACGAATCAATGTATGATGCGCTAACGAACATGGTACAACTTTACAACATTTTAGTACTACTTCCTTTAAAAAAAAAATTAGTACTACTTCTTTCAAAAAAATATCTTTACAACATTTTAGTACTAATTTAGAATTTAATATTGTTATTTATTTTTTATAGTAAACTCCGTTTGTTAAAAAAATGTTACAGTTTACAAATGTACTAGTATTTCTTAAGTGGTGATAACAAAGCAATTAAACTCAAAATACTACTCGCTCCATCCACAATATAAATCACTTTAACATAAATAACACATGAATTAAGAAATATAATTAATAATCTAAAAAAATGAAATTTAATTAATTTTTTAAAATTATCCTTCATTCTTTAAAAAAATATATTATTCTTTTTTTATGACAAAAAATACATTATTCATATAATATGAGAAAGAGAGATTACAATAGTTGAAAAAATATAAAGTAGTACACATATATTTTTACAAAAGAGTAATAATTATTGAAAGTATAAAAGAAAAAAATAAAATTAATATTTTATTGATATTTTAAAACAATGTTTAAATTAAAACAATTTATTTTTGGTGAATATTGTGATACCCTAGAAATTTTGTTGGATATAATACTAATTAAACATCCGGTCATTTGACGCCATATCATTTTTTATATTGATTGAATTATTTTTAATAATTTTATATTTTAAAGTAATTTTGTCTTTTTTTTTTAGCAAAAAGTAATTTTGTCTTATAGATATCTTACCCATATTTTTAAAGATGTCAAAGAATTGTCCTTTATTCCTTCAAAAAAGAAAAGAAAAGAGTTCTCCTTTATTTTTTATTTTTTTTACAAACTGGTGGGTCAGCCGATAAAGTGCTAACTAATCCTAATCACAAACTTAATCATGCATGTACGTAGTGATAAGGATATGCAAGCCCCCATCTATACAAATAAATAAATTAATCTAATAATTCAACCGTTTTGTCGGATCTAGTTCGCTAATTACTTTTCTTTTACGTACAATCATATAAAAATATAAAAAAAAAAAAAAAACCGTTGGATACAATTATTCTTCTCATGCATTAAATGACTAAAGACGTGCTAGCTATAGTTTTGTGGATGTATAAATTCACGCAGAGTACGTACCAAAGAGATGAAAAAGCTATTCCTTGCTGAACTCTATATGGCTGTGTTTATGATGAAGCTGCCTAGCACTTATTCACCAACTAGCTTAATATTATTACGTTTCATGTTGTTGTTAGTTTTATCGTATAGAACGAATGCATTGGTTAAACTACCACCAAATGTTACAGTTCCTGCACTCATAGCTTTTGGAGATTCTATCATGGATACAGGAAATAACAATAACATCAAAACAATCGTCAAGTGCAATTTCCCTCCTTATGGTCAAGATTTTGAGGGAGGGATTCCAACCGGTCGATTTTGCAATGGAAAAAATCCATCAGACTTGATAGGTATATGATACTTAAACACTCTTTAATTTTCATTCTTGTGTGATTATTTTTCCTTCAAAAAGTATAGCGCAATTTTCACACACATACTAAATACAGTAAATCGTAAATTTGAATTTGTGCATCAACATATCAAATGTTTCTGCAACTTATAGCTATTATCATGTGAGCTCTATTTACATAATTTTGATGTCTTTTTACTTGTCTAAAATTAAAAGGCTTGTAAGATAATTGCAGGTCTATATTTTTAACGTGTAATAATTTTATAATTACGTCATAGAAAATGACATAAAATAAAGTGATGTAAAAATAAAAAGTTCATATCTATATGGCAACAACAAGATAGCGAACGCAAGCTATATATATATATATATATATATATATATATATATATATATATATATATATATATATATATATATATATATATATATATATATATATATATATATATATATATTGTGCTAAAGTTTAGTTCCTTATTTTACAACCTTAATTAACATTTTAAATCAAGCTTTGAGTGTTAAGCATGGTTGCGAATTTCTTTTATCATCACATGATACAGTTTTATCGAATTCGTAGTGTCTTCTTCTTTCGTCATTGTCATATGGCTGTGAGGCATTCATGGAGAGGGCCTATGAGAAGACATATATGGCCCCCAAAACCTTGAAAGTTTTGTTTGTGTGTAACTTTTTAATTTGACACCTTCTGGACTCTGGAGAAAAAACTAATCAAGCATTCTTCTCCTAAGTTGTATTCGCTTTTCTTTCCATGATATTTTTTTGAATGTCTTTCTATGATATAATTTTTGTTGTCAAAAGATCAGTAAGTTGTGTGTGGTATATTACTATTATTGTATCGAATTTTTATATTCAATCATAAGATATTTCTAACCAATGAAACCTTTGTGATTTAAATTGTCACATATTTGCTTGGTTGATACCAAATGAAAACGATGGCTTGGTTACAAGAATTAATTGAGCCTCATTAGAAGTTGAAGCTCACATATTGCTTTTAAGAAAAAGTTGACTTTTTATCGGCTTAAGTGATACCTCAATGTTTTTTGAATGAGTGATACGTCAATGTTAAAGAATAGAGCTAGGTATTTTTATCATGGACGTTACGTGACCAGACTTCCAAGTAATTACCATGAGTTAGACATGAATATGTGTTCAGGCTTGTGTTTTTAACTAATTTTTTTTCAACAAAATCAACGTTACGTGATCCAAATTTTTTTGACATGAAAGAAAAAAGTAGTTGAAAACGGTATCGTTAGTAGAGAATAATGTGGTATGTTTTTCTTACTAATAACGTGGTATGCTTTTAGTAGAGAATTTTAAAAAATAATCACATGTGTTTAAAAAAATTTATAAAATTAACCTTTAGTCAATCCTAGTTCAAAATAGTAGAATATCGTTTTTTTATCAAAAGCAATAATGTTTGTTAGTACAATTACATATGCTTTTAGTAGAGAATAATGTTTGTACACAGTATCTAAGATCTCATGAAATACTATTTGGTTTGAATACACCATTAGAGTAAATATACCCTATTTCACCAAAAGAAAGGAAAAAAGATGGTGCACATGATCTTCCACATTTCATGAGTATGACAAAATTAAGTATTTTTAATATACCTTAAAGTTTTGTTGGATATAATATTTAACATCTAATTATTCAACGTCTCATAATTTTTTATACTAACTTAATTTTTTTGTTTAATTTTATTTTTTTGAATTAACTTTGTCATTGTGGGTATCGATAATCAACTTTTTTCATAGTTAAGAAAAAAAATCAACTTTTTTCATATGGATCAAATGATTCTCCTTTTTAAATTGATTAGATGATGCAACCAAATATCAAAAAATGCATGTGACAATACTTTTTGACTAAATGTTTTGCTTAGAATATAAATGTTTATAAAAATTAAATCATATAATTAATTACTTCGTTGTTCTCAGTTGAAGAGTTAGGTATTAAAGAGCTTTTACCAGCTTATTTGGATCCAAATCTCAAACCAAGTGACCTTCCTACTGGAGTATGCTTTGCTTCTGGGGCATCCGGATATGATCCTTTAACGCCTAAAATAGTGGTATGGATGAATAATTAATTATTATCATAAACTATTATATATATTGTTAATTTTTTTTCTAACTAACTTTGATATATAATTATATATTTTTTTTTTACAAACCAGTCGGTGATTTCAATGTCCGATCAACTAAAGATGTTCAAAGAATACATAGGGAAGCTTAAAGGTGTGGTTGGAGAGAATAGGGCAAACTTCATCCTAGCCAATACTCTTTTCCTTATAGTAGCTGGAAGTGATGACCTTGCCAACACCTATTTTACTATTCGCACCAGACAACTACACTATGATGTTCCTGCTTATGCTGACCTAATGGTCAAAGGAGCCTCTGATTTTATTAAGGTGCTTTGTTTTCTTGTTAATAAATTAGACAGTAAAAACAATGAACTATTGAATTAATAACCCGTTTGTTATAGTAGTATCTTTTATAAACATAATTTCTTTTAGAACAGATTTTTTCGATACCAAAGCATCTTCATTTTAAAATAAAATGTTTTATATAATTGAAGGAAATATATCAACTTGGAGCACGCAGAATTGGAGTGTTTAGTGCAGCACCTATTGGGTACTTACCATCACAGAAGACTCTGGGTGGGGGTGTATTTAGAAAGACCAATGAGAAATACAATGAAGCAGCCAAGTTATTCAACTCCAAACTCTCCAAGGAGTTGGATTCTCTTCACTCTAACTTGCCCAATAGTAGGGTCATTTATATTGACATTTACAGTCCCTTACTTGATATCATTATCAATCCCCAAAAATATGGTAAGTAATTAATTGCTAGAAAATCTAACAATTCATGATTAATTAATTAATTAATTAGTTACTAGTTAATTCCTAATTCATTAAATGCAGGATATAAAGTTGCGGATAAAGGTTGTTGTGGCACAGGAAAGCTAGAGGTTTCAGTGCTATGCAACCCTTTGAGTGCCACTTGTCCTGATAATTCAGAATACATTTTTTGGGACAGTTATCATCCAACCGAAAGTGTATACAGAAAGCTTGTGGCTATAGTTCTTCCAAAATATGTGGGTCGCTTGACTGCATGATATCTGAAGTTTATTATATAGCAGAAGAAAGTGAATATGTTTTATCAAATTCATCTCTTCACAATTGTAATTGTTTTTTTGTTTCACAACAGTGGCTTTGAGTATGTTTGGAGTGTGAAACTGCCTATAGCCCTGTTTTTAGAGGTCTTTAAAATAAATCTTTATGTTGAAAATTGAGGGGTTGAACTTACTACAAGGGTTAAGTATTTGAAATTTTTAAAATATAAATGCTATTGTTATTATTATTCAATTAATTGACAATGAAAAAGAGATTGAGTGCTTATTTAATTTGTTTAAAAATATCAAATTCATATAAAAACTAATGATGAAAATCTCTTGGGATATACACAACATGTTGAAGCACTAGTTGAATTTGAGTGGAAGTTGGAAGAATAAACACATGTCTCTCAGAAAAGAACTAGTGTTGGTATGAATTGTAAAAATGTTTCCCATTGGATAAAAAAGAAATATATGTTTTTTATCACCGGAAAATGTTAATCATTATCCGAAAGCGATTTCTTAACGAATAAGTTTCGTTACAATCCGATCCAATAGAATATCTGGAAGATTCCGGATATACCCACTCGCGTGAGAACCAATCCGCGAATTGCTTAAAGATTAAGTCTTAACTTAATCCTTAAGTCACTCCGGATTTGTTCAAAACTCTCCATATAAAAGGAGAGCTCGCCTCACTCATTCTTCACCCCGAAAATTACAGTTGATGCTTCATGTGCTTTTCCTCTCTTCTCCATCTTTCGACTTGTGTTGACGAGTCCTTCTTCCTTTCTTCTACTCCTTCGGTCCCTTCGCCTTCGGTTTCGAGTGGTCTTCGTACCATATAAAGGGGTTTAATACCATATTAAGGGTGTAATTTCTTGAACGATTACTTACGGTGCAGTACGTAATCGAACATGTGAACTGAATTGTTTTATCCTGGAAGTGGCGTGGTTGTTAGTCTACCTTGCACAAACTCGGGCAGTGCCGCGAAACGTTTTAAAGAGAGCGACTTGGTCGTGACTCAATCCGGTAATATCTTCGGTGGTGATTTCTTCCTTTTCAAAATGTACTTCTCTAAATCTGAAAACAACACAACCAAATATTGCGCCCGCAAAGAAGATATTTTTAGGATATATTATTTTATACATTGTAGATCAATAAATTTTACTTTAAATATTTTCATAGACCATAACTCGATTGATAGATACATTACATTATATATGTGGTGATCAAAGTTCGAATCTCGAATTCTCCACTTATTTACGAGGGAATGAATTTTTTGTTAATAAACTACGTGACCAAAAACAAAAGAAAAAAAATCACCTAAAAAAAATCAACTATCGGATCAAAATCAAGCTTAGCTCTCTAAAGCTAGTTAATTGTTTTTCTAATGCGCAACTTGTAAAATCTACATCATCGTCGTCAATATCTCATTTAAGCAATAAGGAATGAGAGGACAATCTCTCATTTAGGTTATGGAGGTCTTGGACACAAGTTAATCAAAATTTAACCATATTTTGGCTATCTAAACAATAAAGGATGAGAGGATAGTCTCTAATTCGGTCTCGGAGGATAATCTCTAATCTCATGAACCGTTTCTACTTTCTAAAGTCTTTTTAAGGTCCTAATTTTAACCATATTTTGGGGGAATTTTTTTTCCTTGTTTATTCCCTTTTAAATAGGCTTTGAGTTGTAAATGGGTTGAGTACCTGACGTAATCTTATTTCTAATTGAAATTTCTTTGCAGTGATAAAAATTAATTAATCAAATATTCATTAGTACCCACCATTTGAAAAACATGAGATTTGTGATCTTTTATTTAAAGTTTGTTCTGGGGTGTGAATTTAGGTCAACGCCGTGTCAATGTAGTGTTGGCTCAAGCTTGTAAGAACACTACTAATTAATCATTTTCCCAGGCTTCAGATTTATACTACATAAATATAAGCAACATACTGGTATCTCATTGATCCGAGCTGGGGTCGTATATTGATATTGTTGCAGACAAACAATACAACTAATTAATGGTATGAGATGTATTTGAAGTGGAGATTCCCAATTCAGATTTGTGTATGGAATTCGCATAAAAATAGTATTTCATCGCGTTGAAAAAAGATACAGGTCGTGCTTTGTTTGTCTGACCAATAAATGACTTGAACTAGATAATGAAATATAATTAAGCCTCTATTATAAGAATAATATAATAAGTATATACACATATAAAACTTTGCAAATAAGTTTTTTTCCGGTGTAAAACGTGAGTTAGAAGTGTGACATTGTATGAAAAAAATAATATTAAATAACATATCCCTATATAAGTTAGATAATTCACATATCTTATGTTGTTTATAGTTAATATGAATGTTTAACTCATTTATATAATTGTTTTTAGTCAAATGCGATTATCCATTGAACTCCCCTCGCGTTACATCAATATTTTTCAATAGAAGAGGAATTAAATCCAAACAATGAAGAGCATACTATGCAAATTGCAATAAAACGATGAGTAGAAATTCCACAAATGTCAATAGTGTTATGACATGTATCACAAATAATTAGGTCATTTTTTTTTTGCATGTCTTGAGTGTACGTTTGTGGTGCACTCACCATAAGGACAAAAAAAAAACATTTTTCCGCGGTTATTTGTTAAAGCTACAACAATTTTAACCACCGTTATTTTGTATCTACAACGATTAGGCATCAATAAATACTCTATCCACCTACCACTAACATTAGACTATACAATATACAATAAAAACATTAGACTAAGGAAATCATAACAATTGTACTTATTTCTTCCACCCATATTCTGGCAGCAATGTGATGAGAAAATATGTGCAACAAGGAAAAATCAGAACACCCACTACCATACGTCATATGATGGTTCAATAGCGATGGTGAGTCCTGATGCGGTGGCCCCTTACATAATACATCATAATTTTTTTAGCTCATTGTTGTGTTTTTATTAACTTTTCATTTTGTTTTTTTTTTCGCTTTTCACTAACAAATAAACATTTTTTTAGACAACATCGGAAAATAAATCAAATACTTCATAGACACCAAAACAAAATAAAATATCATAGAAGTAGAAAACAATAACACATGCGAAGTAGACTGAAATTTTAGCTCCTGAAAAATAGAAACTGAAATTTTAGCATCTAAGAATAATAACACCAAAAAAGTAAAAGTATATCAACACGTAATTAATTAAATTTTAAACTTTTGGATTTAAAATTCTCCAATGTTAAACTCATAACAACAATAATACATGATACAAAATTAGTGCTAGACTTTTTAGAGGAATCATAGATACAAGAACTCCTTTGTATACTAGAAGTACATCATTCCTTTTTTTATATGTTATAAATATCTCTAAGAAGTTCATTATGATGATACATATTCAATGTTAGATTGTTGTTAAAAGTGTACCTTCATTGGTGAATTTTAGCACACTTAATAACTTATATCAATAATTTTATCACACTTATGATAAGAAACTATCTCATTGAAATTGATGAGCACACATTAATTTTGACGGTTGATATCTCAGCTATGCTGGCACCCCAAAACATCGTATGTCAAATGCAACTATTGATAAAAAAGAACAACAAAATAAAAAAAGCTGAGCGGGCCACATGATCCCAAATACGTCTCACATCGATTTCATGATCATGAATGCGTCTCACACGATCTTACATTATCAAATTCAATTCTGCAATCCTTTCAATGAATTCAAGAAAGTTGACATTACTATATTGATATAATTTTTTTTGGAACATTTGAAAGACAAGATTAAGATTAATTTCAGATTATTTCTCTAGTAGGCCCATTTTCAACTAAAATATAATTTGTTTTGTTATGAAAATTATCTCAATTTCTTGGATAATAAATATCACCAATATTTTTAATATTAGTGGGGCACATTATTAGGAACAAAGGGCCCAAAAACATATCATCAATTTCTTCGATAATGAATTTTTTGGCACATTATAAAGAACAACCAATTTTTTTTATCGGGAGGGTGTATATAGAAATCTTTGTGCTATATGGGGGTATATATAGCAAATCGTGCCAAAAGGGCCAAAAATATTAACAAATTTCAACCCAGCCCCTCCTTAAAAAAATTTGGGCCCCCTACCGGCATGGGCCCTAGTCCGCCGCACCCCCGGCCTATGCCTAGGGCCGGCCCTGGATGGCGCCTATGGAAAATCAACATCATGATGTTCATATTGCTCCTCATGCACAGTAAGTGTAAGGTTAACCTTCTGTGAAAGGCCCGACTCATTGTCATTCAGAGTCTGCTGCCTATGTCAGCCCTGTTTAGGGGGTTGATTAGTTGCATCATGCTTACTGCATACAAAGTTGTGCTGGGCCGTTCTACCGAGTCTGAGTGAACCAACGTTGTCAACCATATCTACACAACAACAAACAGAAAAATATCAATTAAATATTCTTTGAAGCATTTCATCAAACACGTAGAGCATAAAATTAACATATAATTTTCGTTGTGTTATTTCAATTCTTAAACTACCTTATACACTAATACATAATTAATCTACATTCAAAGTAAAGACAACATTCTTTAACCAAAAAAAGAAGAGTAAAAACAACATTCTAATTGATCAACAACTACCCAAACAATCATCTATTTCACAATAAAAAAAATCCTAACATATAATAACAAATTTTAAAAACCCTAACATATAAAATTCAAATTGTGTTATTTTAAGAGATTCTGAACACTTACTTGTTGTTTGAACGATTAGTTGCTTGGGTATAAAGAATTTTGATGATGTTTAATTTGTTAAAGTAGGGAGGGAAAATGTAAGATTTGTGTTTGCTTGAGTTTGAAAGTGAATGGTTTGATTTATTTATGTTTTTGTATATGTGTCCACAACGGAACAACTCGTATGTAATATCCCGCTTAAATGTAACAGTTATCAGTGTTAGAAACTTGCTAAGCAAACATGGCAATTTTGTAATATGAGGCAATGGCAAAATGGAAATTTATTTGAAATGAGAAGATTATTTAAAAAGAGGGGGAAAATATTTTTATCATTCTCATCTCTCCCTTCTCTCTCTAGAATTCTGATTTCTCTCCTTCTCCTCCCTCAAACTCACGCCCTCCTCCACCTCCCACAAATCCATCTTTTCCTTCCTCAATTCTTGGAGCAAGCAAGCACCTTTGGGAAAGGTTGGAACAAGAAAAGCTAGGGAAAACAAGGAAGAATCAAGGAGTGAAGCTAGGGTTTCAAGTTCTGAAATTGTCAAGCAACAATCAAGGCTTAGGTGAGCTCCCTAGGGTTTTAGAACCCACTTGAGTAAGTTTAAGAGTAATTTATACTTAGAGTAATTTTTATAAGTGCCCTAGATTATGTAAATTGCTAATTCCTTGTTCCAACTATGTTTAAACTGTCTATATGCTTAAGAAAATCCTTTTTATGCCATTTGGGAAGCTTGGGTGTGTTGGGATGGGTTGGAATGATGAAAAATATCAATTTTGAGATTTTTGGACCTGTCATGGTCGCTACAGCGAGCTGGAGCTCGCTACAGCGACCAGGAAGAATTTTATTCTGCCTGCTGTCGCTACAAGCGCCCAGCTGGTCGGTTCAAGCGCCACTGGTCGCTACAAGCGCAGGCTGGTCGCTACAAGCGCGCAGGCCCAGACAGCACTTGACAGCTTTGCTGTTTTGGGTGTTCTGGGGCGTGTAGGCATGGTTTTCCGCATCCGTTTTCTCCATAAACATTTTAGAAACATTCACCACCATTCTAACACATTCAAGAGGCTCCCAAAAAGGATGGATATGTAAGGAACAAGGATTGAGCATGGCTTAGAATAGTTTGAATTAAGAGGTCAAAGTCTAGACGAATATGCAAATGTTCTAGCAACTAAGTAGTGGCTTATGATAACGATAAGCCTATGATCCTATACATATAGGTTATGATTTGGAAGATTATTTCCCTCAAGAAATGCATTTAATATGCAAAGCTTATGGTAGATTATTAGACGTACTTTCAAGTACAATAGTTAAGAATTAATGAGGAATAAGAATGATCCAATGATCAAAGTTAAGAGCCTATTTATAGGTTAAGCTTTTAAGAATGATTACTTAAGAATGCATTAGATATGCACAAGATTATGAACGAATAAGATATGTATATGAACTATAAGTCAAGAACTATATGTTAAAGATTAAACGTGTTCATCAGGCTCCGGATTATGCCGGATGAGATTTCTCCGAAAGGGCTATCCACACGTAAGTTATAAGAATATGTTGAACGTGTCCAGCAGGCTCCGGGATTCGCCGTATGGGACTTCTCCGAGAGGATTGTCCACACGTATGTTAAAAGATTAAGCATGTCCAGCAGGCTCCGGGATTCGCCGGATGGGACTTCTCCGAGAGGGTTGTCTACATGCAAAGTTAAATTGTGTTCAGCAGACTCCGGGATTCGCCGGATGGGACTTCATCGAGAGAGTTGTCCACACAATGATAAGAGGAGTCCGGTGTTAGCCTGATATGATAGGAATTTTCACCGGTATGATGGGAGATGTACTTCGGGGTTACTCCACCCGGATGCACTCCGTAAAATGAACCAAGATAATTATTGTTTGTTCAACGCTGACTTACTAACTTTATAATTAAGAATGATGTATATCAATACTTATGAAATTATTATTATGAGAATATGATGATTAGTCAGCAGAGAAAGAAAGTGATCATAGGATGTCCCCAGATCACTAAGTAAAAGTTAAAGTTTAAAGATAGAATATGAATGTAAAAGATAAAGACTTTTAGCGATCCCAGGTTTCCCCCTTGATCGCGAAATATGTAGAGAAAGACTTGACGATCATATGTATCCCCAAGATTGCCGAGAGTAGGCACGGCGACCCTAGGTTTCCCCCGTGGTTGCCAACAGTAGGTTGGGCTGGAGCTCACTAAGACATTATGTCTCACCCCAATCCTTCTGGTGCAGGTTTTCAGGTTATCAGGAGATGTTCATGATGACGTTCTTCAAGAAGACGCTGGATGGAGTGCAGTTGCTCGTTGTGGAAAAGCTCAGGAGGTTGTCAGATTATATATATATGTATATGAGAGTGTAATTGTAAATGATATTTGGATATTTGTATTAACGAGCTATTTGTACTCATTCAGTAGTTTTATATTGTATTTATTATTGAAAATATTAATGTACCCAGTATCAGATTAATACACATACTAAATATTCTAGATAATTTAGTGTGGGTGTTACATCGTAACTACCGTTCGTTTCTGAATGGAAGTTATCCATCTTTCGCTCATGAATGGTAGTTAACTATTGTTGAGGGTATTTTTGGAAGTTTCAGATGCTTGTGATCAATTCTAGATGTCTAAAGAGCAATTTTCCAACAAAAAAAAAGGTACTAAAATGGGCTTAATTAACGGGCACGAAACATGACCCATGCTCAAAGCCCAAAAGAAACTTTGGATTGTTAACCGTGAAAAAGAAGCGAGCAACGATTTTATTGTAATTGTTTGTGTAATCTCAGATTCCCCACATAATCGAACTGCGTTTGTCCTTTTCCGATGAAGTAAGTAATGGAGCCTCTATTCGACCAATTCAAAGCTTTTGCTAAATCCGGCCATGACTTTTTCGACTCCATTTTTGGTCGCCGCAAACCGGTATTCTTTCTTTTCTCTGTTCCTTCTAGGTTTTACTCCATACAATTGCTCGAACGTAGAATTTGAATTACTTTATGTTGGGTTTCGGTAAATTGAAGTATCTGAAAATGATAGTTTAATGGTGAGTTTTGAAGTATTGGTCTTGTTTGAATGACTAAGTAAAATCTTTTTTAACTATATATATATATACAAACAAATGTAAGTATGATTTTGAAATTTTTATAGGTTTTAAGAAGAAAAAACAACAGTTTATTTTCAAAGAGTTGTGCTATTTAACATTGAATGAACAACATGAATGTGCGAGGAACTGAGAAAAATCGAAACATTGGAGAGAAAGAAAAGAGTAAAATGGGGACAATTTTATAGAATGCCAGCCAATTTAGTCCCTACACTAGAATATTTCTTTAGAAAACATTTATCAAACCAATGAAAGACATACATATTGTCTTGAATAGTCACACAATGCATCAAAACAAACATAGAATCTTTAAACATGTGATACTAAACTCATGGCAATGAACATTATCCATTACCAAGAATGTATGTTTGTGTATGTGTCAAAGGATACATGGTTCTTTAGTGTTTCTCTATGATGTGGTTTTGACAGCCGTGTCTGCAATCATAATTTCAGACTGAAATCCTTAAACGTCTACAAAGAGAATCCTTCTCAGATATTACGAAACTCAGAGACAGACAAGATAATCTTGAGAGGAAGCTTTCCTTCTATAAATCATCCAAAGGAGGTCCTTTTCAGGAAGCCAGCACCCATGTAAAGGGACAGATGGATTTCACTGGGGCTTTACTGATCAAGGGCGACTTTAATCAGCAAAACTTAGATATCATAAGCAGGTCTGGAATAAAAACAGGCATTGATTCGAGGTTCGTTTTTCAAACCACAATTGGTGAGGATAATGCACTTGCTGCAGAGTTTGTGGCTACTCGGAAAGGAAAGGAACATCATGGTGATGCCCTTGAAATGCCACTTTCTCTTGCGAAACTCAGCTATACAGCATATGTGAATGATTGGTTATCTCTTATGGCTGTCCCAGTGGGAGCCCAGTGCAGAGATGTTGCGGTTGGTTCAAATTCTTTTGATCAGGTACTATTTATTTAGTTGTGTATGCTTATCGGATGAATTTAATAATGTCTATTGTTACAATTTTTGGCAACCATCTTTCAATTTGTTATTCAATATTCCCTTAAAAATGGAGATGGAAAATTTACGTGCGTGTTTTTTTCATAACTTTTCATACAAGACCCTTCCCTGAAATTTCACCATAGGGCACCAAGTTGACCTTTAGATTGAAAACTTCAACATGAGTCAAGCAAGCGTACAAAATCAAGCGTTTAGTAATTCATTATTATCTGTCATAATTGGATAAAAGGTATTTGAAAGCATTAGAACAGCTCTCTAGTTAAAATCACAAGAACCTAGCCTTCAAAATTTTGCCACAAATGTGTCCCAAGAGCATGAAGCTTACTATTGTAATCAAGTCGAGGAATGTATTGACTGAGTACCTGGTTGCAATAGTTTACCTCAATTTTCTTGTTTTATTCATGAATTTCTTGGCTATAAATGGAACATTAGGTTTGATCACTTAAATGTCGGCCTATTAAAACCAGCTTAGATATATTTTTTATGGCCATGGATTTTAATAAATTGCAAGGGCCATATCCATTGTCATGCTGAGACATCAGTATAGCTTAGAGTAAAAAGAAAATTAGACTGAGATGTAATTTATTTATAGAAACTACTGTGTTCTTTCCTTGTTTTGTTCCTCAAGCTTTTGCTAATTAGGCCTCTGAAAATTAATTTTGTGTTGTGCTCATTTTAGCAGGAAAAAGGCCTCACGGATTTCTCCTCTTTTGGACCGCCCCTTCTGAAATTACACAATGGCAGTGCCTTTGGCATAGCTATGAGAAAGTCATGTTTTATTGCTTCATTGGCTCAATTTGTAGCAGGATTTGGAACGCCTTCTGGTTCTAATATAACGGATAATAGATACAGCACGTTCCTACAACTTGCCTGTCAACTTCCTAGAAGAACAAAGCTGTCTGTTCTCAGTAGTCACCAACTGCCGTTTGTATCAAAGCAGCTTAGAAAATTTGGAGCTTTAACAATTCCGTTAGTCTTGTCCGACCAACATGAAGTGTCTGAGACAGAACCTGAAGCATTTCCCTTAAGAGGAACAAGGACACAGGTCTCAGGTGGTTCTGCCGCTATAATGCTGGAGTCTGAACTAGATGACTTTACAAAACTTGGAGGTTGGGTTGAGATGAACACACTAAATCCCAAATCTGCACAATGGGCCGTAACATTGACCGATGTTTCTGAAGGTTCATCTGGCTGGGGTATGAGTCTTGGCGGAATAGGTGCGGAACATTTTCAAGCTGAATCCTATCTAAAATTCAAGATGGGTGATAAATTTTGCTTGAAGCCCGGTCTTGTATACTCAACAGATGGAAATTCCAAAATAGCTTCTTTAATGCTTCGATCTAATTGGTCTTTGTGATGATTTTTGTTTTGCTGTTTGCTATTATTAGCCTGTTTGATTTTTCCTTTGGAAAGCTTGAAACCATGGTTTTTTGGATTCTGAAGAGAAATCCTAACATGCACTATGTACTTTTAAGTTTGTTCATATTCTAATTATTTCCCTGAGGCCTCAAGGTATATAGAACTAATCATTTTTTTTGCCACTAGAACCGCTTGATTCAATACATATTTTGTTTTCAATTTTCCTGTATTTTATTTAGGTGATTTCATTTTTTTCCTTGTTTGACTCGATGCATGTTTTGGATAGAACAATATGGCATAATTTAATCCATGTTACCGACCCCCACTTAGTGGGATAAAGCTTGGTTGTTGTTGTTGTTGTTGTTGTTGTTGTTGATGTTTGACTCGATGCATGTTTGGTTCTCATTATTTAATGCATTCTGCATGACTATGATGTATTGTGGATTTTGAGATTAATTTCTTTTGATGTCTTAGCTCAATCACTTGAGCTATGCCTTGTAGGCAAGAGTTTAAAAAATCATGAATTGAACTCATTTTGATGTGTAAGTTAGAACAAATTCGAAAAATAAGTAGAAAGTAATTCAATATTAAAAAAGAAATAAGTTTAGCGATGTTAAAATTTAAAAGGGGTAAACATCATACACAACACGTGAGTAGGAATTTACAAGAACTCAACTTGTATTTATTTATCGTTTCTTTTCAGTTAATTACACGGTTAATACAAAAGGACTCCGAACATTATATTTCCCATTACTCCATGTAATGGATCCAAACAAATCTTCTTTTAGAGAGGGTAAAGTAGGGGAGAAAATAACTTGGTAGCTTAGTTTTTTGCTATTTTTTGTAAACTCTAATTTCTCTGGAATCAACTGGATTTTCACCCCATTGGGAGCATCGACGATGGCAGTGTAGACTATTTCATCCTCTTCACCAACGTTTGTGACAATTCTGCTCACTTTCTTGGTTCCTTTACCAGTGAAGTTGGAGATTGCTATGGAAGGGTAGTTGATGTTCGAGATATGTTCAGCAGTTGAATCCTTGGGGCAGTTGAAACTATCAGGGGCGGTTTTAGAGATAATCTTCACCGTGGTTGTATTGAATCCAATGTAACACAAGTAGTTTAGGTAGTCATTGGTGCTAGTTTCATAAACCAGCCCTGGTTGGAATGGTTCAGTTGTCGTTATTTCTCCTGCTCCATAGTCATAAGGTGTGGCAATTGACCCTAAATTCGTCGTAATGGGAGCCTTCATATTATTAATTTGAGTTGCTGCATTTATAAAAATAGAAGATGGTGATTGTTAGATAGATATCATATCTAAGATTGCATTACTTAGGATAAAATTAACTGATCATTGAGACTAAAGCGACAATTCATTTTTGGTATAAAAATGAAAAGTCTAACCAGATGTCATGATGGCTGATCTGATCGCAGAGGGACTCCAAGTGGGGTTCCTAGATTTAATGTTGCCTACTAGGCCTGAAACATGTGGGCATGACATAGAAGTCCCTGATTTAATGTTATATGGTGATGGCTTTTTCCCTTTTGGAACATCAGTTACATCATTACCAATCCATGCTGCAAGAATGGCAACACCTGGTGCTGCAATATCAGGCTACAAAAAAAGAATTGTTAATTATGTTTAGTATTGAGTACAACATGATGGTTATTTAATTCTCTATATATATACATATACACCCTTACTTTTAGAATATTCTTTGAAAGCGCTGAAGGCCCTCTACTTGAAAAGGTTGCCACCATAGGTGCAGGCTTATAATCTATGACTGTAACTGTTGGTAGAATTGTTGCCACCGGATTGCTTCAAATTAATTTTATGTCAAAATACAATTAAATTAACTAGTGATCAGCTGCCACCCGTTGATTTCAAACGGAAACAAGATTCAAAAATAAACACTTGACTTGAAACTTTATGGGCTTTTTTGCCAAGTTTTTTTGTCCTTAGACATGAGAAAGTTGGACATGTAAAATTATTTATTTTACGCCGACAATCAATCACAACTAACGAACACTATAAAAAATTATATATTTTCTTTTATTTTAAAATGTCATACTGTCATACATGATGTGACAAAGTGAAGAATTTGTAATTATATCGCAGCATAAAATAATGATAAACTTTATAATGCTTACCTTGTTGAATTGACATATTGGAGGATTGTGGTAGCATCTTTTGGTCTTATCACTGTTGCTGGGAAGTCTTTAAATTTTTTTGCCTCTGCTCCTTCTTGGTCAATAATATGAACAAGACCTAATCCACCCATCCCTTGCACCGTTTTAATTTTGTCATTGGTTGAGTAATCATCATCTATGCCATCACAAATGACAATCTTTCCTTTGACTTTATTCGTATCTAATGAATTTGGGTGACACTTCCTGCATTTAACAAACAATAATAATATTTTTTATTAATTATGCACAACAAACAAGTTTAAGTTAATCCATTGTTATGGTTTTGCAAACGTACGTACCTTGCTTCAGTTAAGTCAACAATAGTTGTCTTGGCAGATTCTCCGGTTATCAATGGATAATCGGGAGACTTTGATAGAGGGGAGAAATTTATGGCTTTGCCCTGGAGAATAAAAATTATCAAACGAGAGCACATGTAGCATTGGTCAATGTTCATGTTTTCTCCCTTACTCAAATATTCAATTACAATAATGTATAAGTGTTATAGGTGTTGGCATTGTCTTTTTTGGGTTTCCTTAAAATTTTGATGTAAGCGTTGGCTTTTTATGTTTCTTAATATTTAATGAAAGTGTTTATTATGCCAAAATTGTAAATATAATTAAATATCAGTTTTATTTTATATAATAAAAAGTATGCTAAATGTTAATAGATCATGCATCTTTTATGAATATTAAAACATTTGTTAAGTTATGCACCCTTATTAATATTATGGTCTCAACTAGTGAAATCATAAACCCTAGTAGCTTATACTATATCAAAATCCTCTTGTACCAAAAACAAATCCAACTGCTAGCTGACAGGGACTGTGTTTGGAGTTGCGTGGCAAGTCTCAATTTCTGTCTTGGTTGTTTCTTTACTGTTGGTTTTCATTTTTGTTGGTTGGTCTGTTAAATTTGAGCTAATCAATCCCTTTCAAAAGTATAGAGCAAAGTGGTTAATTGAAAAAGAAAAATCATAAAATTGGAGTATTGCAGAGTGAGCATTATAAATTGTAGTACCTCGATAGCTTTGCTACTACCTAAGACAACGTTGGACTGCATATCACGGTCGATGGTAGTGGCTGCAACAGTTAATATCCAAGGAGAATCATTAACAACTGTACTTCGTGATGGTCCATCATTCCCAGCGGAGCAAACAACCACTATGCCGCGCCCCACAGCATGGAATGCTCCGATCGCAATTGGGTCTGTTGTCAAGTCTGGTCGGAAAAATGAATGTCCTCCAAGCGAGATTGAAAGCAAATCTACTCCATCAGAAATGGCATCGTCGAACGCTGCAAGGATCCCAGAGCCATAACAGGAAGGAAATCACACTTTGTAAATCGCTAACCTCGATTCAGGGGACCATAGTACGATGCACCACTCACGACATTCGCTGTCGACGCTGTATGGGTCCCATGTCCATATGTATCCCTTACCGTGTTTGCTGTGGTAGCATTTGCATCAGGGTTAGGGTAATACCTTGCTCCGATTATCTTCCTAAAAATGAAAATAAAATCATGGCAATTGTTACCGTAATGGACCAAACATAGATAGACAGAAGGTCGGGATCTAACATGTAAGTTTCATTTGGTTTTGTTTTTGAGATAAATTCGAACCAATTAAAATTTTATATTTGTTTTGGTTTGTATTTTGCAATATTTTATTACGAAATGAACCAAATTGATGAAGAACATCCTAATTTTGTCCGGTTTAATTGGATTGACCCTTTTAAAATTAAATACTTAATTTATAAAAGCCAAAAAAAGTTTCAGTGAGTCATTAAAGTCCTTGAGTGATTCAAAATTAGGAAAATCTTTATGGATGTGTCTTTTCTTTATGAGTTTTGCCTTCTTTTTTTTTTTGGGTAATTAACGAGTTTTGTCTTCAAATATATCATGCATTAGTTAAAAAATGTATAGTTTTTTTTTTCTTTCTAAATATATGGAAAGGAGAGTTATTTAAATATATGATGAATGATCGATGATTAAAAATATGCAGTCTTTTTGAAAGATAAAACTATTAATATATATAGAACCAAATACAAGAAATAATAAAATGTACCCCTGAAAAAGAATATAATAAAATGTAATTGTTTGATTTGCTTCAGTTTGACCCCAAAACATAAAATTCAATTTAATTGTTGTGTATCATATTTCTGGAATTTTTTGTTGTTGAAAGGATATGATTTCTGGACTTGTTTAGTCATTGCCTTTGTTCTTACATGATAATGATGATTATGTTGTATTTCTTTTCCTTTCTTTGCTTTTCACATTTTTGTCGCGGATTGGTTTTCTTTACCTATTACAGTTGGATGAATTGAAGTAGGGCTGGACAAAAAGCAAACAAACCGGCCCAAACTGCCCAACCCATTAAGCCCGAACCGAGTCGGTCGGGTTATCCGGTTAAACCGGGTCCAACGGATTCATAGTAATGGTTTGGGCTGGATATGTTAGGGTCGGTTCGGTTTGAGTTTACGGACCCATCGAAAACCAAAACCGACCGACCCAGTACACTACTCATATTTATTATTATATATAAATAAATAAAATAGATGGTATAGTTATTTCAATGAAACGATGCCGTATTTGCCCTGCCATATATACTTCTCAACTCACTTCCTGTCTCAGAGATCACAAAAACCCTAGCAGCCGCCGCTTCTCAGTTCTCATTCCGACGTTTCTCATTCCGCCGTCGCCGTGTGTGTGTGTGTGATTTATCATTTTTTTTAATAATTATTGGCGAGAGCTATAGAATCTATGAACTTATATGGATGTTTTTGCTTTTATGATTTTAGACAATAAGTTACATGGCCGAGCGTGTTGTTGGACATGGATCTTTTGGTGTAGTTTTTCAGGTTAGTCTATCATGTAATCCCTGTTTAATATCTTTGAATTTGAGTAGGTTTGATGTTTTTGATGTATGGTTAATTTTGATTTGTTGTTTTGCTTTTGCTGTGACAGGCAAAGTGTTTGGAGACTGGAGAAACAGTGGCTATAAAAAAGGTTCTTCAAGATAAGAGGTACAAGAACCGGGAATTGCAAACCATGCGCCTTTTAGATCACCCCGAATGTTGTATCTTTGAAGCATTGCTTCTTCTCAACGACCGAAAAGGACGAGCTTTATCTTAACCTGGTGCTTGAATATGTCCCTGAGACTGTCAGCCGTGTGATCAGACACTACAACAAAATGAATCAAAGAATGCCTATGATATATGTCAAACTTTATTCTTACCAGGTACATTTCTATGTACTATATAAAAATTTAGTAATGATTAAATTTTATCTTCTGTTGTTAGCTTTAACTAGATATTGTGAAAGCCAGTGTTTATATCACTCTGTTGGTTCTGATAATCCCTTCCATTCTTTTCAATTTTTAGATTTGCAGGGCACTTGCTTATATTCACAACAACATTGGAGTATGTCACAGGGATATTAAACCTCAAAATTTACTGGTATGTTCTCCAGAAAACTTGGTTAATTGCTTTGTAGTTTACACTTTTTAAGTCTGTTTTTCTACAATCTGTGAACCTACAATGTCTGAAAATTGCATGAATGTGATTTTATATTATCTGTTTTAGCAATTACAAGTTGGTGGTGCATTCATTGGTTTGTGTGGGCAGCTGTTGTTTTGCTTTTGTAGTTTTTCTTGCCATGTTTTATTAGATCATTTCACTTTCCTAATAGAATGGAGATAGTGATTTTTTTTTTGACAATGAGATAGTGATTTTTGGTTTTCTCTTTTGGATGTTGTATCAAAACAGATCAATCCTCACACCCACCAACTGAAGATATGCGACTTTGGAAGTGCTAAAGTCTTGGTTCGTTTCTCTTAACCTTGAAATCCTTTTGTTTGTTTTCAATAGCTGTATGAGTTTTATAAGGACTAAATGCTATATGGTTTTACAGGTAAAAGGTGAACCAAAACATATCTTACATCTGTTCTAGGTAATATAGAGCTTATGAGCTTATATTTGGTGCAACTGAGTACACCACAACCATTGACATCTGGTCAGCTGCCTCTTGCCTGTTATACTACCTGTTTTGAATTATTCTGATTGCTGCCTCTTGCCTGTTATACTGCCTGTTTTGAATTATTCTGATTGCTGCCTCTTGTCTGTTATACTGATTGCTGCTGCTGCTGCTGCTGCTTCATTATTCTAGTTGATTTTTGTTCACTTGAATTGAGATTTCATAAACCTTATTAAGTGGCATTGTCCATTCTTATAAAATAGGATTAAGTTGATTTTTGTTCATTTGAATTGAGATTTCATAAACCTTATTAAGTGGCATTGTCCATTCTTATAAAATAGGATTAAGTTGATTGTTTGCTTTCTTATAATGAATTGTCTTTAATCTAGTGAAATCTTTATTATTTACTAACTGATTTTAATTTACAGTTGCCGATTTTAATTATATGAATTTCGTTGTTGTTCAGCAAGCCAACAACTACAACAACAACATTCTTCAAGTTTCGCCATGTTGTAACAACATATCTTAAAAAAATTATTGGGATTTTGAATTAACCGATTGAACCCACCCGATTATCCGCCTAAACCGATTAAACCGAAACCGACTAAACCGATCCTTAATTTGGGCGGAATTGGATGTAGGTATTGGAACCGTGGGTTAGTTTGGTTTCAGGTTTTGGGACCGATTTCCGACCGAAACCGACCGATGTCCACCCCTAAATTGAAGTCATTTGATGTCATGCATATGCCTTTCCAACCAGCTGGAATAGGATTCATTCCATTGTCTGAAAAACTTACCGCTTCTGGCCATATCCCTACAATTCATTGTTTATACAATTAACTAATTATTAAAATGATGAAACAAATCAATCGAGTACCAAAATAATTAATTCATGAAAAGGATAGACTAACTAGGTAGTGAATGTGTGTTATGTACATGTACATTACATACCTATAATATTTTAATTATTAATTCGAGGTTTTCTAATATAAACCTCTCGAAAAGAATTTAAAGTTGGATCTTACTATTTGAAAAGGGTTATACTTATGACACTTGTTAAAGATTCAAAAGAAGAAATAATTTATAAATTTTATGTAGAAAAAGTTTTAATGGGTTGAATATACAATTTCCAATAAAAACTTCTTCTTTAGACTTCTAAACAAGTGTATCAAGGACACTTGTTAGCATTTCTCTAAATAAATATATGAAGTAGATGTAATATTCTATTAAAATTTACTAAAAATATGAATCCACCTTTGGACCTTTTTTAAGATGTCCATATTAGATTGACCCCATTAATGATTAAATAATACTCCCTCCGGTCCTTATTATAAGAAGAAAAACCAAAAAACATCAAAACCAATACACTCATTAATTAGGGTAACTTTTTGAATATTTTTACAAATATACCCTCATCAAAAATTGTGAAGCATTAAATACACCCACTAATTTTAAAAAGACAAACATTAAATAAAGGGTATAAAAGTCTTTTAAACAATAACTACACCTTAAAAGTTGTGATATTTCCTTATAAATAGGACCAAAATTTTTTTTGAAAATTTTCTTATATATAGGACCGGAGGGAGTAAAATGATAATAATAATAATGGTTAAATTATCACCAACCTGTATCTAACATGCCAATTATGATGTCTGAAGTGGAGGAGGAAGAAGAATTGGAGAGTGTGTTGTTAATTTTGACGTGAGTTTGCAACTTGAGAAAATCCCAAGAACGTGTTGTGTGCAGCTTCAAAATGGGATCAAGGAAGACAGACACAACTCCAGGTTGACGAGCAATTGAGTTTGCTTCATTTTTTGATAAACGAGCTGCAAAACCTGAGAATCCGTGTTTGTAATTGTGTACCATAGCCTTTTCATTCCTTATAAATAATTCACATCATCGATAATTAATAATCACATTTCAAAATACTAGATAATTGATCATGTTATATATTCAATTGATTAGTTAGTTACCTTCTTAACACCGTGTTTAAAACATGTTGGAGATTTCCAAAATAGGTGAGAAAAACTGAAAAACAGAAAATTACCTGCATATGGTAATCGATTACCACGGGACTGGATGTGTTTTTCTGCACTTTTTCTCATAGTTTTGGGTTCCAAAAGTTGTAACTCATCATGGGAATGACTTGTATACATTGGGAAGTTATCATTTACTGATAAATCATGAATCATTGCATTGATTCAAGCCAAAAGTTGAATGTATATGGTTGTAACTTTTGATTAAAAGTTGCATTCTCTCATATGAAGGGGCATATGATGCACTATAAATGCATGGCATTTGTGTATCAGAAGGAGCACGTTTTTGACATCAATTACAGTCAAATTCTCCCTCATTCTCATACTCTAAATCATCCATCAATTCTCTAATGCATGAGTGAATTGTTGGAAACATATTTCTGTCAAATATTGTTAGGAGATACGCTTGGTGTGATTGTGCAATACACATCAAGGAACTCATAGTATCCTGAAGGGGATTCGCTGGACATTCCTATTGCATCCAATATAAAGTTATTGGTGGGGGCGAATCGAACCTAAAGGTTAGTGTGGCAACCCCATACGCTTTGAGTTTTCGTGCATAACCATTAATCATTTCAGGTTTCAAGTGCAGCAGCCTCTTCCCAACAAATCAAGATTATTAACAATCTTTAGGTTCGATTTTATGGCTGCTTCATTGAAAGAAATGACCTCTGACTTTGTTAAGTTGGAAAAGTTTGATGGAGGAAACTTCATCCGTTGGCAGAAGAAAATGAAGTTTTTTCTCACAACATTGAAGGTGGCTTACGTTCTGAACATGGCAAGGCCCGTGGAGAAAGATGATGAAACCATTGCTGAGACCAGAGAGAGACAGAAGTGGGACAACGATGACTACATCTGCTTGGGACATATCTTGAATGGTATGTCTGATTCTCTGTTCGATATCTACCAGAGCAGCCCATCGGCAAAGGATTTGTGGGACAAATTGGAAACCAGATACATGCGTGAAGACGCTACAAGTAAGAAATTCCTTGTCTCACAATTTAATAATTACAAAATGGTAGATGGTAAGCCTGTTATGGAACAATTATATGATATTGAACGTATTCTTAACAACTACAAACAACATAACATGCATATGGATGAAACTATCATTGTGTCATCCATAATTGACAAACTCCCTCCTTCATGGAAAGATTTTAAACGATCCATGAAACATAAGAAGGAAGATATCTCTCTTGAGCAATTTGGAAATCACCTTCGTTTAGAAGAAGAATACCGAAAACAAGAAGGTATTAAAAATCAAATTACTCAAGAGAAG
Source organism: Medicago ruthenica (assembly GCA_018208015.1). Taxonomy (NCBI): domain Eukaryota; kingdom Viridiplantae; phylum Streptophyta; class Magnoliopsida; order Fabales; family Fabaceae; genus Medicago; species Medicago ruthenica. The sequence goes on along the minus strand of CM031373.1, from coordinate 103,243,179 downwards.
GTGCATGTTGTGGAAGAGGGAAAATCAAGTAAGACTTCCAAAAAGAGAAATCATGAAAATGATGAGTCTCAAAACCACAATGGTAATAACATTAAAAAGAAAAAGAAAGGTAAATGTTATTTTTGTGGGAAAGAAGGACACTTTAAGAATGAGTGCAGGTTCTTGAAAAAGAAGAACAAAGAAAAGAATTCAAGTGCAACAAATGATGATCTTGTTGCGGTCATTTCTGAAATCAACATGATTGAAGATGTTGATTCTTGGTGGATAGACTCTGGTGCTACTCGTCATGTGTGCAAAAACAAGGAATTGTTTAAGACCATAAATGAAGATGGGAGTGTTTTGTACATGGGAAATGCTTCAACTGTGCAAGTCCAAGGAAAAGGGACCATAGAGATTGAATTCACTTCTGGAAAGACACTTACTCTTAAAGATGTATTTTATGTTCCTGAAGTTAGGAAGAACTTGATTTCTGTACCATTACTTAATAAGAATGGGTTCAAATCTGTATTTGAGGGAGATAAATTTATCCTCTCAAAAGGGGGTATGTTTGTAGGAAAGGGATATTTGTGTGAGAATATGTTCAAATGTAATATTGCAAATATTAATAATAATGATATGATTTCTGCTTATATTGTTGAGTCTTGTGATTTATGGCATATGCGATTGGGACATGTTAATTTTAGAAAATTGGAGGATATGATGAAATCAAATCTAATTCCTAATCTTGATAAAAACTTTGATTCATGTACTACTTGCATGTTGACTAAAATTACAAGACAACCTTTTAAAAGTGTTAAAAGAAGTTCTAGGGTGCTAGATTTAATTCATTCAGATGTATGTGATTTACATGGTTGGCCCACCATTGGTGGTAAAAAGTACTTTGTTACTTTCATTGATGATTGCACTCGATTTTGTTATGTTTATTTAATGCATTCAAAAGATGAAGTCTTAGATAAATTCAAAATGTTTAAAGCACAAGTAGAACTTCAACATGAAACTTTCATTAAATGCTTTAGAAGCGATAGGGGAGGAGAATTCTATCATCCGAGTTATTTTGAATCCACCGGTATTGTGCATCAAGTTACTGCACCATACACCCCACAACAAAATGGAATAGCAGAAAGGAAGAATAGGACTTTGGTAGAAATGGTTAATGCCATGTTGTCCTATTCTGGATTATCTAAAGGATATTGGGGTGAAGCAATGCTTACAACATGTTATATCCTCAATAGGGTTCCAAACAAAAGGAACAAAATAACCCCATATGAACTTTGGAAACAAAGGAAGCCAAATCTTAATTATTTAAAAGTTTGGGGTTGTAGAGCAATTGTGAAAGTGCCTGAACCAAAAAGAAAGAAGTTGGGTGAAAGAGGAATTGAATGTGTATTCTTAGGCTATGCAGAAAATAGCAAAGCATACAGATTCTTGGTTATTGAATCGAATGACTCATATTCTGTCAATACAGTAATTGAGTCAAGAGATGCAATTTTTCAAGAAGATAGATTTAAATCATTCTCTTATCCCAAGGACATTGTTCATTCTAATGTACCAAATTTAGAAAACAATGAATCAAATGTAGATACATTGGATGGTTCAGAACTTAGAAGGAGTAAGAGGATCCGAAAAGAAAAAGATTTTGGACCTGACTTCTTCATGTTTCTTATAGAAGGAACTGGTACATCCATAAATAGTTATGGACCAATTTGCTTTAACCTTGAGAGTGATCCAGTGACATATGAAGAGGCTATAAAGTCTCAAAATTCAGCCTTTTGGAAAGAAGCTATCCAGGAAGAAATGGATTCAATTATGGGTAATAAAACTTGGAAAGTAGTAGATCTCCCACCCGGATCCAAACCAATAGGTTGTAAATGGATCTTTAAAAGGAAAATGAAAGTTGATGGTACCATTGATAAATTCAAGGCTAGACTAGTTGCCAAAGGGTTTACACAAAAAGAAGGAATTGATTATTTTGATACATATGCACCTGTTGCAAGAATTGCATCAATTAGAGTGCTAATTGCACTAGCATCCATCCATAAGTTTGTTATCCATCAAATGGATGTTAAAACTGCTTTCCTAAATGGAGAGTTGGATGAAGAGGTATATATGAAACAACCAGAAGGGTTTGTGATCAAAGGTCAAGAAGATAAAGTGTGTAAATTAACTAAGTCTTTATATGGGTTGAAACAAGCACCCAAACAATGGCACCAAAAATTTGATCAAGTTGTGTTAGCCAATGGATACATTATAAATGAATCTGACAAGTGTATTTACAGTAAATTCCACAATGGAAAAGGTGTCATGATTTGTTTATATGTAGATGATATGTTAATTTTTGGCACAAGTTTAGATGAGGTAGAAAAGACTAAAGCTTTCTTATCCAAAAATTTTGATATGAAAGATTTAGGCGAAGCAGATGTGATTTTAGGAATTAAAATCATAAGAGATGGTAACCACATTGGTTTATCCCAATCTCATTATATAGAAAAGGTGCTTCAGAAATTCAATCATTTAGATTGTAATCCGGTCTCTACCCCATTTGACCAAACTGTTAGTTTGCAACCAAACAAAGGTTGTCCGGTGGCACAACTTGAATATGCAAAAGTAATCGGATGCTTGATGTATGCCATGACCTGTACAAGACCTGATATAGCATATGCTGTTGGAAGGTTAAGTCGGTATACTAGCAATCCAAGTAAAGAACATTGGCATGCTGTGAAACGAGTATTAAAATACTTGAAAGGAACAATGAATTATTGTTTAACGTATAGTGGAGACCCTTCAGTTTTGGAAGGATACACAGATGCTAGTTGGGTAACTTATGTTGAGGATCATGCTTCCACAAGTGGATGGATCTTCAACCTTGGTGGAGGTGCAGTTTCTTGGGGTTCAAAGAAACAGACATGCATTGCCGACTCCACCATGGCTGCAGAATTTATTGCATTGGCTGCAGGAAGTAAAGAGGCAGAATGGCTAAGGAATTTGTTGTATGAGATACCAGTCTGGCAAAAGCCAATGGCACCAGTATCCATACATTGTGATAGTCAATCCACACTATCAAAGGCCTATAGTCAAGTATACAATGGGAAATCAAGGCATATTGGTTTAAGACATAGCTATGTAAGAGACTTGATTTCTAATGGAGTAATATCCATCATGTTCGTAAGAACAGAAAAGAATCTTGCAGATCCTTTGACGAAAGGTTTGACAAGAGACATGGTGTTGAAGACATCATTGGGGATGGGACTCAAGCCCATATCTAATTGATTACCAATAATGGAAACTCAACCCACACTTGAGTAACATCAAGTCTTGGGTTCAATGGTGAAAGTACATTATTAGAGTAATTGAAGTACTTGTTAATAGATACATCCCAAGGTTAAAAGTACTTGGACCATAAGATTAAAAAATGGTAGGTTGAGATTTTTCTCTTAATGGACATATAGCATACATTTGCTGAAATGCATACTTATGGGGCATTTCTGATATAGTCTACCTATGTGAGAATGAAGTTTGGCCGCTTCACGGAGTTCAAGGGCTTGACTCTTAAGTTTTCATGAAAAGGGATATATGACACAAGGCCTTATTAATGTGTCATCTTACAGTTCTCTTTATTAATGATATTGAGATTCTATGTGTAAATTATGTACACTTGTTCTAATGAATAGTTGGTTCAAAGCTTGCCTACCATACTATTTGGGAATGAGCGAAAACTTAATTTACTAAGTAATGGTTCAAATCGTGAGATACCATTATCTGAAACCATGGAATTTCCAGTTTTATGGGATTTAGTATTTTGAAAATGGTGGGGGATTGTTGGAGATTTCCAAAATAGGTGAGAAAAACTGAAAAACAGAAAATTACCTGCATATGGTAATCGATTACCACGGGACTGGATGTGTTTTTCTGCACTTTTTCTCATAGTTTTGGGTTCCAAAAGTTGTAACTCATCATGGGAATGACTTGTATACATTGGGAAGTTATCATTTACTGATAAATCATGAATCATTGCATTGATTCAAGCCAAAAGTTGAATGTATATGGTTGTAACTTTTGATTAAAAGTTGCATTCTCTCATATGAAGGGGCATATGATGCACTATAAATGCATGACATTTGTGTATCAGAAGGAGCACATTTTTGACATCAATTACAGTCAAATTCTCCCTCATTCTCATACTCTAAATCATCCATCAATTCTCTAATGCATGAGTGAATTGTTGGAAACATATTTCTGTCAAATATTGTTAGGAGATACGCTTGGTGTGATTGTGCAATACACATCAAGGAACTCATAGTATCCTGAAGGGGATTCGCTGGACATTCCTATTGCATCCAATATAAAGTTATTGGTGGGGGCGAATCGAACCTAAAGGTTAGTGTGGCAACCCCATACGCTTTGAGTTTTCGTGCATAACCATTAATCATTTCAGGTTTCAAGTGCAGCAGCCTCTTCCCAACAAATCAAGATTGATAACAAAACATGGGTATGATCTTTTCGAAGGGTACTATTAGTTGAATCTGCAGCTCCCATGTACACAATATAAACTTGTTTGTCATTCTCCAATTGAGTGATGGGATCAGATGAAGATGATCTTGACTCTCCAAGAAAAAGGAAGTGAGAGTATAATATTAGTATCAATAAAATTGGATTTCCTTTCATGTTTAGTATTCTCTAATATTGAACTTAGCTAGTTTTGATGGTGTTCAGTTAGCTGATGTATGCTTGTTAGCTCCCGCACGGACCACATATATATAAGAAGCCATTGATCTCGTTAAAGTAATTAAGTTGGTGTTTTGTCAGCATTGAGTTATATGATTTATGGTAAGATATATCAGAAATTTATATCATCATAAAGGTATACTGATACATCACCACTCACCGAAAACAAGTTTTATACTTTGGTAAATTTTATCATATAGGTAGCCGTAAATTGTGAGTTTAATTTATCAATTAATATAACTTCTTTTTAAAAAAACAATTCTGGAAATGAATAAATCATTATTAATTAAAATGACATTAATAAGTTAATAACCATTTTATAAGGAGTTTTGAGCATTTTTCTTTAAGATACAAGATCATGAACAAAAAGTTATGATGAGGTCCAATGCAGTAACACTGATATGGTCGCGTCTGTGAACTAATATAACTAAGTGGGAGATATAATTAAATTTGTAATTCACATACCAACTAAATAAAATTCTAATGTTATCCTTCTTCATATATATACACCTACCCTTCAAAAATTCATCTTATTTACCTAAGTTTTAAATTAACAACTATGAGAATGCTTCATAATTAGTAGGTATAATTAGCATCGTAATCAGAATTGCTACAACGGCGCTATAGCATAGTGGAATTTGAACGAACAACTATTTTCCTTAATTTGCGATTGACAACCCTGGTTTATGCTATAGGGGCATACATGCATACATTCACGGTCTCTGTCATGTAGAATTGATAATTTTGTCATTTTTAGCCTAGTAATTAATTGCCTTTAACTTACAACTTATTGCTTTTCCATCTAGAAATTGTATTAAAAGAACCATAGTTTACAAATGGCTGTGGAGGCTTCTGGTAAGTTAAATACGTCTCACAAATTTAAAAGAAGCTCAGCGTCAAAGAGTAATCAATTGCATTCAGAAAAGAGGAAGTCAACTTCTCATAGTCATGATGGACGGTCATATATATAAAAAGACCTCAGATGTGCCTTCTTCAAATGACCAAAGTTCTAGCTCACAAAATGGTAAGGTTGTCCGATCCGCTAAGGCCTCTGCCGTGGAACCTTTTTTGGGTGTATCAAATGCATCAATATCAAATCCCAAAACTTATACAAGGTCCCCAACAGAAAATTCAAAATTTCCATCATTATTTAGAAATAAAAAAGAGCTTCTTTCAGAAAAGAAAGTTCCCATTGATGTTAAGGAGGAAAATAATTCTACAAAACATCATAAAGAAGACAGAAAGGAAGATTCTGTGGACGAGGAGGATAGTATGCCATTGAGTGTTATTATGATGAAGATGAACAATGCCAATGTTAAGAAAGCAACTCCTAATGTTCTCAAGAAATCATATGAATGCTCTAAAGATGATATTCCTTTATCAGCAAGGTTGTCACAGATTACTAATTTGGGGGAATCCTACGATGACTCTGATAAACAGGAAAGGGCATCTACAAGACCACTAGATAAAGTTGACTCATTACATTTTTCAGGTAAGAAGTCAAAACTCTCACATCCAGCTTCATCAATTAATGCTAAACAAACAACGGTTAAATCTGATGCGAAGGCTGAGGAGGAAGAGGATGTTGATGATGATAATATTCCTATTTCCCGAAGAATGAACAAATTGGCCAATAAATCATCTTTTTCGAAGAAGTTGACGAATGTCACTAAAGTCAATAAGGTTGCTGCTCCATCTTTTAAGAAAAAGGCAAAGTTCAACAAATCAGGCAATAAATCAAAACATGTCAAATCTACTAAACATCAATCGAGCTCTGGTGATGGGCAGAAAAAATGGACTACTTTGGTTCACAATGTTGTCATCTTCCCACCTCCTTACAAGCCTCATGGGGTAGAGATTCTCTATAATGGGAAGCCAGTAACTTTGACCCCAGAACAAGAGGAGGTAGGATTTTGCTTATGAATAATGTTTTCATGGTTTTGTGTGATTGTTTGCTCTTGCTTTTTAGTTTTCTATTTATTGATAGTTTCCTCATTTTACAAGCTTATTTTGCGTAGTTGAGTTAGGCTGTGTCCAAAGTTAAAGTAGTATCAAAACCTACTATAGATCCCGGTGGAAACCCGTTATTGGGCTACTCGGCCATGCTCCATATGTTCAATCATGGGTGTGAGGGAGGTATTGAGGGTCTCGCATTGGAGGCGATATAGCGTGATATCGAGTTTATAAGTGATAGATATTACTTACCTTACAGGTCGGTTTTGTGTGGTTGAGTTCTAACTAAATCATTAAGAGTTTTATTTTTTTATATTGTTTTTTAATTTTTGAGAAATTGAGGTGAGTCAAGTATTTCTATGTGAGTTTTCTCATATTAAAAAAGTAGAGTTTCTGATAATGCTAAGAATGTGGAATGTACGTGCAGGATGCCACAATGTTTGTAGTCACCGATACAAAATACAGTCAAAAAGAATTATTCAAGGTTAATTTTTGGAATGACTGGCGGAAGTTGCTAGGAGAAAATCACGTGATTCAGAATTTAAAAGATTGTGACTTTACACCAATTTACGATTGGTGCCAGATTGAAAAGGATAAGAAGAAACAAATGAGTTCAGCTGTAAGTTGTTTCATTTGATTTCGTTTGAAAATGATAGAATAGAAATTAATATCTCAAAGCATTATTTGTATTTTCAGTAAACATTGTGTGCGCTTCCAGCATCTCATGCAGAGATTTGTTGCTTTGAGAATAAATTTTCGATTTAGCTGGTTTAGTTCTGTAGTCACCAAATCATGGTTTTCAAATTTGTAGATTCTACATTGGATTGGACAGGATATAACATGTGACAGGCAAAATAGGTTATAACACCTAACTTTAACTAAATTAGCATAAAAATTAAAATTATATAACATGTTTCAGTTCATGAGAAGTTTGAAGGTGGTGATTAGAAGTAAATGATAAAAATAATGAAAAGGAGAGTTGTGATCATTAGTGTCTTTTATTCATGTGTTGTGCTTATGTGTTGACCCTCTTTTGTCTTATTTTTATCAGGAGAAGAAGGCCCTAAAGGAGGAAAAAATGAAACAAGAAGAGAAATACATGTGGGCTATTGTTGATGGTCTCCCTCTTTCTCTGCCCAACCAAACGCTCTCCCCCGTATTTCTTGAAAAAAGATGTCTGTTTTTCCCTTAGAATTTGTACCTTATCTTGAATTGATTGTGTCAGTATTATCTAAGTTGGATGTTCACTTACCCTTTATTGCTGTTGTTATTTGATGCTGGTTGATATGCGAAGTAATAAATCGAGATAAGAGGTGCGGCAATTATCATACTCCCGAATAACACAAAATAGTTATTTTTCATTTAAGTTTTGTTGTAAATTGAGACTTCTTGTTCTGTCAATAAGTTACTCAACAATTTTCTTAATTACTAGGGAGAGATAAGCACTGTGAGTCTTACTACAATGCAGGCTAACCCATGGAATAATAATGTTAATAGTGAGATTTAGTTATTGATTTGTCATAATTCAATGGTTTAGTGGAGTGTTAATGTTAGTAGTAATTCTGATTAGGATACTAAGAATAGTATAATTGAAATAGGGCTGAATTAAATCGGGTCAGCCCATTAATGTATTCACAAAAATTCGGTTTATGTTGCTTATATATAAGTGTGTTGTTATAAGTAGATTGCAGCATGTATAGTGTGTGTTATAGGTTGTGTTTATTATATATGATTTAAGATTTGTTATATATGTTAATATAAAGATTGAAAGGATAAAAAAGTCTATAATAATAAAAATTGTTTGGATTTTATTGTCTATGATATGTTTGATGGTACAATTATTTGAAATTGACCAGAATTTTTCAACATGTATAGTTAATGTTTTATACCTGATTGTATGAAGTATTTAGGAATTGTATGTAATAATTATTGGATTTGTAATTTGAACATTGTAATTTTTCAATGAGTTCAATAGATAAAAACAAATTATATTCAATCACAGTAGATTGTTACAATGCAATTAAGCATAGAATAGTAATAAAAAAAACCAATACCAGTAAATAGACATAGTTCTACCTTACACGGAATACATGACAAATGTAGCAATTATTGATAGAAAATTTAAATCTAACATTGCAACCTGATACGAATTGATTAGTTTGGGCAAATTTCTTCCACATGGAATCATGTACTCACATAGTGCAAGTTCTGAATTGATTGGGTATTGTGATGCTGACTGGGCAGGAAGTGCAGATGACAGGAAGAGTACCTCTGGTGGATGTTTCTTTCTAGGGAATAACTTAATTTCTTGGTTTAGTAAGAAACAGAACTGTGTCTCATTGGCTACAGATGAAGCTGAATATATAGCAGCTGGAAGTAGTTGTTCACAGTTGGTGAAGCGGCGGGAAAAATGTGCGAGCGGAAAGCGCTCGCTCAAGACAGTAAAGTCGCCACCAAAGTTTTATTTTTAAAGGGAAACGTTGATAAAACCCTTTGAGAACGAGAACAAGGTCATCGCGACCAAATTTCGGGTTCGGGAATCGATTATGCGAGGGGAAGGTATTAGCACCCCTCACATCCGTTGTACTCAACGGGAACCGTTAGTTAGTTTAGCGTTTAATTGTGTTAGTTTCATGCCAAATGTTTGTAAAAAAAATAAGAAAAGAAAAGAGTAAAGATTTAAAGAAAAAAAAGGAGTTTTTATTAGGGTGCTTGACAAGAGTTTGATCTTGCTCCTACGTATCTCCCGGTGCGATGGAGAATTCAAAGCTACGTAGTTCTTTGTTGGAAAATGTTTGTGTGTTGATTGTTTTTATTTGTGAAAAATGGTTTGAATTGACCACGGGGGGCCAAAAATTAGTTCAATTGACCACGGGGGCCAAAAATTAGTTTAATTGAACACGGGGGGCCAAAAAAATTTAGTTTAATTGACCACGGGGGGCCAAAAATTAGTTTAATTGACCACGGGGGGCCAAAGATTAGTTTAATTAATTGACCACGGGGGGTCCAAAAAGATTTGATTTTAAATTGACCACGGGGGGTCGAAAAGATTTGATTTTAAAATGACCACGGGGGGTCGAAAAGATTTGATTTTGAATTGACCACGGGGGGTCCAAAAAAAGTTCAATTGATTGACCACGGGGGGCCAAGAATTAGTTTGATGTGTTGGATTTGTTTTATGACGGAGGACGAATATTCAACTGAAAGCGAAGTGTCTACCTCGTTCATGAATATTCGGGGAAGCGTCGGGTGTCTACCCAAGTTTTCCTTTTTCACTCAAAAAAAAAAGAAACAAGAAAAATGCTTTTTATGTTTTGGTATGCTGAAATAAAATGAGTAAACAGCCCCTTTCAGACTCTGAAACCTCACTTTAAAACCTCAAAAAACTAACTTCAGAAGCTTAAACTCAGAAGCTGAGTTCTGCTATGGTCGCAGAGCGACCAGAACTTAGCTCTGCGAAGCCTTCAGACTCTGAAGTTTCAGAAACACTATTCAGCTATGGTCGCAGAGCGACCAGAACTTAGCTCTGCGAAGCCTTCAGAAGCTGACTTCAGACTCTGAAGTTTCAGAAGCACTGTTCTGCTATGGTCGCAGAGCGACCAGAACTTAGCTCTGCGAAACCTTCAGAAGCTGACTTTAGACTCTGAAGTTCAGAAGCACTGTTCAGAAGCTGCTTCTGAACTACTGTTCAGAAGCTGCTTCTGAACTACTGTTCAGAAGCTGCTTCTGAACTCTGATTTCAGAACCTCAGGGGGTAAAAAACGTTCGAAAACAGTAAGAAAAAGAAATGAACCACCTCTGTTTTGATGATTTGTAAACTTTGGGACCTTTTTGGGGCTTTTAAAAGATGTTTTTAGTTCAAAAATGAGTTAAAGAACACTAAGAATGCAGAACAATGATGCTGAACAAACGGGAACAGCAGAGCAAAAATGCAAACAGAATGCAAAAGAAGAGATAAAAAGGTTTAAGACACTTACAAATTCCTAGCCAAAGCTTGAATGCAAGAAAATGAAAAGGGCTTTTGAGTGGCTGTGGTTTTTGCAAAGATGGGAGTGATGAAGAATAAGAACAGCAACCACAATGGTGTTTTTGCTGTTATTCTTTACTTTGGGTATGATGTTTCTGGTAATTTAGTGGCTGTTTTGTGTTTGATTGGTTTGTGATGGTTTGTGAAAAAGGAAACAGAAAACAGAGCTTCTCTTTTCAAAGATTGTGGTGAATTCTTGCTGTTTCTGTTGATTCTGAGTTTGCTCTAAAATTCCTTTGTTTTTTCTCTCAAAATTTCTCTCTAAAATCCTTCTGAATTGTGTTAAAAAAAACTGTATTTAATCCTCTGAATTCATGTTGCTTATATAGGCAAATTTGTGATCATTTGTAATCATGAAAATCCCTTGAAAGCTGGGCTGTTTTGTGTGCTATGACCAAGACTTTTGGTTAGCATTTAATGCAAAAGGAAGGAAGTGACCTTGCCTTGTGATCCTAGTGATGACTTTCGTTAATTTCAGAACAAATTGGGGCTGAGCTTGACAGAAATTCATGGAAAAAAGGAAAAACAGGGCTGTTTGCAACTTGTGATGCTTTTTGGGATTGATCTTTGAAGATTTGGGGAAGAAAAAATAGGAAAAGAGGGGTGTTGTCCTGTGCAGAGGTTGGGAGAAACAAAGGAGAAAGGTGCTGTACACAGGGGCAGCAGCAGAGAAAAAATGGGAAGGAAGAAATGCTGGAACAGGGAGAGCAGTTTTGCAGCTAACCTTGACTGGTTTTGATAAAGAAGAAATGGGAGAAAATGGCAAGGTGGATGCTAGTAAACCAGGGTCAGCAGCAGAGAACAAAGGGAGGGAAGAAGTGTTGCCCTGGGCAGCCACTTGCTTCTTGTTCCCTTGGCCATGGCTTTGCACGTTTTCTTCCTCCTTCTTTTTGAATCAAACAGTAAAAATAAAAGATAAAAGTAATAATAATAATAATGATAATGATAATAATAATAATAATAATAATAATAATAATAATAATAATAATAATAATAATAATGAAATAAAAAAGAAAGATAAATAAATAATAATAAACTTCATTGTTCGCAGAGCGGACATAACGTCGCTCTGCGAAACCTTTTCTTCTTCTTTTTTTATTTTTTAAAAGGAGAAAAAATAAAAGTTGACTTTTTTTGTGTTGACTTTTTTTGTGAAAAGACCTGGACAAAATTAGGGTACAACAGCTGCCCCTACTTAATTGTGTCTTCGCGTAAAGAAAGTGAGTGCCGATGGCATCACATAAACTCTTTGTGAAGAGCAATTAAGTATAAAGGATCCAAATTTTGTCCTTCAAAGTGCGAAAAGACTGTAGTAAATAATATGAAAGTATTGAAATGCGGAAGTAATGGACACAAAAGTAAATGCAGGGTCACCTCTGGGTTGGTTACTGGTGTATAAACTAAGAATACATAGATCGTCGCCTCGGGGGGTGCTTAGACTGAAAACATAAATAGATCGTCGCCTCGGGGGGTGCTTAGATCTAAAAGACAAGTCGTCGCCACGGGGGGGGGGTGCTTAGACTGAAAAACAAAAAAGATCGTCGCCTCGGGGGGGTGCTTAGACTGAAAACATAAATAGATTGTCGCCTCGAGGGGTGCTTAGATCTAAAAGACAAGTCGTCACCACGGGGGGTGCTTAGACTGAAAACATAAATAGATCGTCGCCTCGGGGGGTGCTTAGATCTAAAAGACAAGTCGTCGCCACGGGGGGTGCTTAGAGTGAAAAACAAAAAAAATCGTCGCCTCGGGGGGTGCTTAGACTGAAAACATAAATAGATCGTCGCCTCAGGGGGTGCTTAGATCTAAAAGACAAGTCGTCGCCACGGGGGGTGCTTAGACTGAAAAACATAAAAAAGATCGTCGTCTCGGGGGTGCTTAGATCTAAAAGACAAGTCGTCGCCTCGGGGGTGCTTAGACTGAAAAGATAAATAGATCGTCGCCTCGGGGGGTGCTTAGATCTAAAAGACAAGTCGTCGCCACAGGGGGTGCTTAGACTGCCTGGGGATAAATATATCGTCTCTAGACGTGGCTAGTACTTAGATTGTTGAAAAGGAACAATGATTGTTGATGCATGATATGCTTTTAAGTTGCTTTATGCAGTATGATATGATGTGAGGTAGACTCAATAAGGAGTTTCTGCTGGGGAAACTTAGTGAATGTAGGTAAGTTTAACGAGAATTGGGATAGTTGGTGAAGGGACCCGTTAGTTTTCTTTTGAAGAAACCTACTGGGGAAGTTCCTGAAGGAGGTCCACTGGGGAACACTGGGATAGCTGATTGGTGAAGGTCGGTGAATATGGGATATCCACTGGGGAGTGTATGCTGGGGAGCATAAGAAATTGTGAGGGAGAGTATGATATGAATATGAGATGCATGCTAATGAATGAGTTTGATATGATGCATGCACTATGCTGACATGTGGGATAAGCAAATGACATGTTGAGCTTTGGCTGTGATCGGGTGCCGAGCACGGTCTGGCTTTGCTGTGATTAGGTGCCAATGACGATTGGGCTTTGGTTGGAAATTGCATTTGAGAGTGCCAATGAAAATTGGGCTTTGGGTTGGAAATTGTGTTTGGGAATGCCAATGAAAATTGGGCTTTGGGTTGTTTCACTGGGGATATAAGGATCATTTTGAAAGCTGATCGATATCCAGCCTTAGTGGATGAAAAAACATGGGGTATGCTTTATTTGGGGAATTCCGTCCCTCCGACACCTGGGATCTTTGCGTTTCATGTACCGTGAGCTACGCACTTGTTTCTGCTGAAGAGTAAGAACCTGGAAATGACCGATGAAGAGTTTCAGGCCTTGAGTCCTTTGATGCAATACTGAAGATCAACGAAATTCTTTCGACATTTCAGAAATTCAAATAAAATACATTTTTTTTTTCAAGTTTTTATATTATTTCCCATATTTCAATGCATTATTTATCATGAATAAAAACAACATTTTATGAGCCAGTGAGAACACAAAAATGAAATGGCTTAAAGATGATTCTTACCGATTGTTTTTTATTTTAGTTATCTTGATCACTATCATTTTCTAGCAGTTGTTTATTAAATATTGATATGATGCATAGCTACACCTACATGGATTAAAGGGTGTAATTCTGAATTCCTGTTTTTAAGTCCATCACTGGTGTACTTTTTTTTGGGTATTTTGGCCTGAGTGAGAGAATGCTCTAGTGGTCCAGTCCTAGTGGACCACGGCCGAGAGCAGTAGAATTAAGAAGTCTCACTAGATTCTAAGATGCAATATGTTCACACTAGATTTTGCTCAGTCACTCGCTCACCTCCTTCTCGTTTTCGAGCGAATATGCAAATTAGTTCTTGAAATTACAAGCATCAGTCAAAATGCCCATTGGTCTTGGCTGTTCTTGTGGTGACTGTCCTTCAACGTCAGTATGCTCTAATTCATTCTCAATATACGTGTGTTCTCAGGTTGGGTGGGGATTGTATCATCGGATAAGGCAAAAAAGCCGACATATAGAACAAAATCAGTGTCTAATGTCGTTAGTGGCGGTGTGTTGTATTCTCATAATCAGGAAAAGGAAGAGAACTTCCCAATGCATCAGTAGGGTTGGGAATAGGCTAGGCTGAGCTAGGTTTTGCAAGGCCTAAGTGTCAAATTTTTTAAGGCCTAAGCCTGGCCTGCGACCTGTCATAGGCTTACTTTTGAGGCCTGAGCCTGACCTTCTGAAAGCCTGATAAGGCCTGCTAGCCTGTTTAAAAGCCTATATCATATGAACATCTTTAAGTAAGCAATGTGATCTAAGTTTAAATAGACTAGCGAACTAATAGATCAATTAGATTAAACTCTCTTTTAGTAATCAACATGAGTTTTTAGGGAATTTAACTATATATTGCATCATATTTCAATTCTAGTTTATAATAATACATTTGTATATGCTAAAAATTAATGTATACTAATAAACTTAAATTACTAACGAATTTATATTTTAATTCAAAGTACAAAATATATTATAATAATAAATAATATTAATCATATTTACTTAAATAGGCCGGCCTAATAGGCTTAAGAGGCTTTTTGAATGGCCTGTGGCTTGGCCTTTTAAGCTAAATAGACTTCTAAAAAAGTCTGGCCTGCCTGACCTGTCATAGGCCAGATCGTAGGCCCCTGTAGGCCGGTCTGGCCTATTCCCATCCCTATGCATCAGGTTCATAACCAAATTGTATTTCTTCATTACGAACACATGTTTGAGAGTTATCTTCCTTTTTTTAAGAGTTTTGCTTTATTTTCTTCCTTCCTTATGCATGCTTGTTTTTAATTCTGACTTTGTTTTGACTGGTGGTTTTTATTATAAGATTATTGAAGATGCTTCACAAAACAGGAATGAAGTACAACTATTCAGTTGTGCAAGGATACACGTCAAATATTTACAGGTCACTGCCCATGCCAATTATGGTCTTGGCTTCATCTTTGGCTATAGTTATTCTATGTCTAGGTCTAATCAGAATAAAGGTTGAGACGCCGCTGAAGAGCAGCAGTTTTTTTTATAGCCATCGTGTTCCGTTTTACAGAATTGAACAGGTTATTACATTGTCCCATTTCCTGTGTTCTCCCCAATCTTCATAATAGATCAACTTTTCAAGTTCATAATAAACGGCCTTGCCTTATGACTATGATGCATAGGTACGGGTACGGTGCCCGGTATGGGTACGGGTACGTAATACGACAAATTTTAAAAAATGAAGGTACGGGTACGTTGATATAAAATATCTAAAAAAAGATTCTTCAAGTGAATTACTGCAATTGTTGTTGTAAAAACATGCTTAGAAAAAAACCAATTATAATACAAAATAGTATAATACTAGTCGTATTTTGATCATGTGTTTAACCACACTTTTATCATCATGTTGCTTAAGAGTTTTACATTTTTTGTGCACCCTTCTACTATTTTCATCAAAAGCAAGAGAGGGAATTGAACTACAATAAAAAAGCAAAATAATTTTGGTTATTTTTCCACCGCCCGTACGTTTTTGTTGCACCAACTATGGCGAAACAACTAAGTAGAAATGGGTACGGTTCGGTAAGTTATGAGTACCGTACGCGTACCCCGGTACGGGTACGTACCCGGTACCGGTACTTCTCCATGTTTGGAGTACCCATGCCTCAGAGCCTTATGAATTTCTCATTTTATTTTATTCAGCAATTTCTTTCCTTGTCTTGTGTAAAAAAAAGGATGAATCTTTCTTATTTCTTTGCATAATTGCATGGTTTTTCAGAGGACAGAATGTACCTATTGACACACTTGTTTGTAGAAAAATCTCTTTTTTCTTTATAATTTAATGATCTGTCTTAATGCATTCTTTGCCAAAAAGACATGAAGCGACAAAGTCATGTTTTGTGCAATTGTAATCCACACTAAACAGTCTTGTCATTTTTCTTTTATTGTTAATATTAATATTAATTTGATCATCCCAACAAGTCAACACTATTCTGTATTATGCAACATGAGGCAACATCTAGCAGGTTTCTGTTTGAAATTCAAAAGAAGGCAAGTGTTCCATCTAGCAGTAATACTGAGATATTTCGATGAATGTATTAAACTGAAGCCATTGCTATCAGGTTGATGCAACCCGTGCTAATTATTATGGCTTGATGGTATCTCTCCAAGACATCTATATGATAAAGCTTCTAGACAAATATTGTGTCACTCAAAGCGTCCTGCAGGTATAGTTATTGATTTTCAGGCAGAGAACTTGAATTCAATTCATTATTATTGTAGTAAATTTGCATGATTTTATCTCTGATATTGAATTCAAAGCGTCCTGTTTGACAGTACTTCAAAATGGATCCCAAAAATTAATTTTCCTTACATATCTTTGATATTGAATACAACTTATTATTGATGTTGTCTTTTTACCTTGCAGATCGTTAAAGCAGACAAGTTATATTGCCAAACCAGCCGCTTCTTGGCTTGATGATTTTCTTGTGTGGGGTATTTCCAGAAGTATTTGGGTGCTAGTGGTCAGGTCTGGTGCACACGTTAGAAGATGCTGATTTATGTGTCAAATTTCGATTGTTATATTTGCTTATTCAGGTTTTATGTTAGGATTCAGACATCGTATCTGTTTACCGCAACTTAATAGAAAAAATTTCATGACCAAGGGGAATGTAGTTCAATAGTATTCAAAGTGTAAAATAGTTATTTGGCAGCTGACTAAATTTGTTTTTCTTCCCAGCCTCTTTCTTGTGCTTCTGGATAAGTCTCTTGTGTTTCAGTTGGAGTATGTAACGATTGCACAACGGTAACAGACAAATGTTTTACAGTGCCATCATCATCAGAATACTTTTTCATGTTTTTGTTAAGGCCTTAATCTAACACTTGATAAGTTGTGCAGTGTTTCCTTCATTCAGATCTCCACAATAGTAATCCTTTAACAACACAATTCAGGCAGAAATTGCTGTAGTTTCTTTTTGCTCTACCATTTGCTGACTGTGCAAAAGGCAGTCATGGGCATAGCTATGAAGTCCGGATGGATGTTGTTGGCTAGTTGGAGCCAGCACAAGATTCGCTCAAGTGGATCACTGATTATCTCGTCAATGCTCACCCTTTCGGAGAATGATCTGTATATTCAGGTTAGCTAGTGTGAAAACACAAACTGTTAAGTTGACAGTTGATCAAATGTAAAATAAAAACTATATTGATGTTCTTCCAGAATTGGTTTCTATCTAGTTTCATTTATCAATATCAATGTGGCTGGTCAGTCATCCTGTTGCAGATCACAAGTGTTGGGATAGACTTGAGTCAATTACCGAGGAACGACCCCTCTTACAAGTGAATGCGTTCTGTCCCGGGTCAGATGTTGCAGCTGAAACTGCAGCAGCAATAGCATCAGCATCTTTGGTCTTCAAAAAGGCAGATTCTACATATTCAAGCACTATCCTCAAGGCTGCAAAACGGTTCTTTACTTTTGCGGACAAGCACGGAAATTTACATTGAGAATATACCTGAAGTCGCGACATATACTCAACTGGATATGGGGATGAACTTTTGTGGGCAGCTACCTGGCTCTATCAAGCTACAGGTGATGATTCTTACCTTCAGTATGTGACTGAGCAAAATGGAGAAGACTATGCTCAATTTGGAAGCCCGACCTGGTTCAGTTGGGAGTTGGGACAACAAGCTTGCGGGAACTCGGGTATGAAAAGCTGCCGAATCTTGTTTCCAAAAACTAAACTAGGACCATTGATAGCTGAAGACAATTATTAGTGTTAGCAACGTTGCTACCGAAAGTGTTTTTTTTTTTTTTAATAATTTATTGAAACCTGCACATTACATAGAATAGACTTAATCAAGCCTTGCAGCATTATCTTATCTTAGACGACACTTCTAGTTATTTTATTACAAAGCTGTGCAATGCTTTCATGTATATGTTTGCTTTAATAATCCTTCTTAATGCAGGTTTTGTTATCTAGAGTAAGCTTCTTCAAGGCAAAGGGCGTTTCAAATTCATATGGTTCCGGCCTCCAAAATTATAGAAAATCTGCTGAGGCTATAATGTGTGGCCTTCTTCCAGACTCTCCAATAGCCACAAAAGCAGAACTGATAGTAATGTTCTCCTTGAATTCTATCTGAGTTGATACTCACTTATTAATTTTTGGGGGATTAACTTGACCGGAACGAATCATCGGAGGACTTCTTAGCATTCGCACAATTGACCTTGTTGGGACAGAAAAAATTTAACTATAAATATCTCTTTATTATTAAATTAGGTATTGAATTATTTTATTAGGAACCGGTTGGCTAGGGAGAGGGCAGGCTCTTAATTTCCTGTCTTGTAAATTCAGTATGACCTATTGATTTGGATACTCCAGTTTTAATAGACTTGTGGTAACATCTCATTCTTTATAAGATCAAATTAAAGGTTTATTCTTGATTTTATTCTGTCTTGTAATTTTAGAACTCATTTAATCTTCCATAATTTTTGTGACAAGTCTTGCCAATGCACTAAATACACATATTTTCACAAAAGCTTACCATTTAAAGCTCCTAAGGAGTATTTGGGGACGCTCGTTAGCATTTCTCTTAACATTATTTGCCTTTCGGCCACCAATAAAAGATGAATTTAATTTTATCCAAAATCTGCTGCATCAAATCTTCCTTATTGCTAAAGATTCTACAAATTTGCTCTTTCCATATTACCCAAATATAAGAGAACCAAATTAAATGCATAAACTGTCGTCGTGATTTTGAATTTCCAGCCAAGTGCCCAAACTAAAAAAAGTATTCTGAAACACTAAAAAGATCAACCAATGAATGTCAATCCAATTGCAAACAAGAGACCCGATACCATCGAAAAAAGTACAGCCCAAGAACTAATTATAAGTTTTCAAAATAAATTAAAGTAAAAAAGATTTTAATTTTATCTTGGAAAACAATGGAGTAAAAAAATTCGAGAAATAAAAAATGAGTAAATGGTCACTTTAGTCCCTGACTTTGCACCTCGTTGTCACAAAGAATGAGATGGTCACTTTTTCTTAGACTCATACTATTTTCATATGAATTAGGACCCCCCTCAAACAAATGGTATATATAGCATTACTTCATCAAAACCGTTCCCAAGTTAAGGAGATAATCACAGCTTGTTGAACACTAAGATACCTCCAATGATAATCAAAACTAATGTTATTGCAAAGGTCAAACAAAATAAGACTACTACCTATATAGACATCACCATTTAGAAGGTCGTGAGTACAACAACTAGGATACTCAGGAAACTTGGAATATTTCTACAAACATTATTGCCCTAAGTGAAAACTCTCGCCTCGTTAAGACGGAAGGCCACCACCTTATATTTGGTGGTTAAATTATCATAACCAAATGAGAATTTGGATCGTTACGTGAAATGCGAAAAACACTAGTTTTTTAGACAATGACCTCGTAGCTGGGTTCGATAAACAAAGGTAGAACTCTTGTTACTCAGTGTTGATAGAAACACTGAGAAAGCATACCAATCCATTGTATTAACCAACAACTTTGTCACAATCCTTGTTCATCAATCAGTAGTTAGGATCATCATTTGCAAGGGTGATAGAGTAGGTTTCGAGTAAAAGGCGTATGAGGAAGCGATTGAATAGGGTATATCCTAAAAAGTACGGGGAGAATAGTGTGGTGTGTGGGTTTCATGAAGATTTATTGAGATGCATTTTGACAAAGAAGGGATTGGAGATGAGCGTGGTCCAAGACTTGCTCACACACTTCAATCGTATGAGAGATTTCACGGTAAGCAATGATGAGACTAAAAATGTATTTCATGAACAAGTATAAAATTCATATTCAAGCATGGATTTTATTGGAATACATATTTTATGTCCCTATCATTTCTAACTAAATATCTCATACGGCTCAAATGTGTGAGCAAGTCCTGAAGCTAGCACATCTCTAATCCCTTCTTCGTCAAAATGCATCTCAATAAACTTTCATGAAACTCACACATCACGCTATTCCCGCCATACTTTTCAGGACATACTCTATTCAATCATTTCCCCATATGTTGTTTACTCGAGAGCTATTCTATCACCCTTGGAAATGATGATCCTAACTACCATTTGATGAACAATGACTTAATCGTTGGTTTCTGCAATGAATTGATATGCTCTCAGCATTTCTATCAACAATGAGTATCAAGAGTTCTATTTTTGTTTCTAGAGACCAGTTATGAGATCACTATCTAAAAAAACTAGGCAATTTTTGCATTTCAGGTAACTAGCCAAATTCTTATTTGGTTACGATAATTTAAGCACCTAATATAAGGTGGTGGCCTTCCCGTCCCAACAAGGTGGGGGTTTTCACTTTGGGCGATAATATTTGGAAAAATAATCCTAGTTACACAATAGATCCTTACCGTTGTATTTGAAACCTTCGGAATGGTGGTGTCTTTTTGCGCAATAAGTTTGGTTTTCCCTTCCCAGTAACGTTCCTTCTGATATCATTGAGTGTATATTAGTGGTCATCAAGTTGTGATCATCTCCTTCGATTTGGGGATGGAGACATACGCACAATTTTCTCAAAGTGTTGATATGAAGTTCAGTTATATATGCCAATTGTTTGCGTGTTAATGGAGTATCTTTGTTTTTCTCACTATTTTTATATGGCAGATGAGGGAATTTGGAGTTGAAGAAGTTTGGACTACTAAGTTCAATTATCATAATATACTTCATGACTTTATTTACTTTGTATATTTCCTGTTGGTTGCCATTACAGGATTGATTTATTCTGTCTTGTAATTTTAGAACTCCTGTATTTAATTTTCCTTGAATTATGTGACAACAGTTGAATAAGGAAATTAAAGATGGAGATGTTGTAGAAAAAAAAGATGTCTATCAGAATGCAAATAAACAGGTACATTTCACAAAATTCATTTTGGATTCCTTCATTTTAACGTGTACAAACTGTTGTGTATTTTCCTGGTTTTCTAAGTTGCATTGATGTGTCTTTTCCATAACAGGTTGCAATCATTTGCAATCATCAGCGTAGTGTTTCAAAAAATCACAGTGAACAAATTTCAAAGTTGAATTTTATTCTAAAAAAAAAAAAAATCAAAGTTGAATGAAAAGATTGATGAACTTCAGGCGATAATACTATTTAGAATTTGGAAGCCTTGGTGTGAATGAATTTCTCGTCACTGGCTCATTTTGATTGAAATTTAGAGGGCATGCAAACATATACTTGGAGCTAACTTACTTTTTAATTGTAGGCTGATTTTAAGGAGCTGAAAATAGATTTGGAAAGGGCAAGAAAAGAAAAGCCACCTCTAACGAGTTCGGACGGGAAGAACAAAAAGAACTTGAAACTGAAGCGTAATAGACAGCTTCCTTAACATCTTTGGACATTATAATTATCAAGTGTAATCTGTGATTGTGATCTATGTATCCTACAGGATAGAGAAAAGTAGCTCAAACCAGCGCAAAAATTGAGAAAATGCAGCATGATATGCATACAAAAGAAGATCTAAAAGTTGTGGCACTTGGCACGTCCCCAAGATAAACTACCTAGATCCCAGGATATCAGTTGCCTGTTGCAAGCGGCACGAGGTTCCTATTGAAAAGGTCTGAACTTATTCACTTGTTATGATTACAATTGATAACACATATTTTCAGAAATGTACTTATGGATGGCACAAAATTTGTGTTTTTTTTTCTTCCAGATGTACACATCTGAAGTCCTTTCTCTCATGTTTTCGATGTATGTTATAAACCATTTTTCGTACACATCTGAAGTCCTTTCTCTCATGTTTTCGATCTATGTTATAAACCATTTTTCGTTATAGTCCCTGAAATATTGTTTTTGTTTCGAACTGATCAATATAATATTTTTTTTGTTTTGTTTTGATGGGACAAAACAAAGAAGAAGAAAAATGAAAAGGGCCCTTCTAAATAAAACAGATTTAAGCCATCTAATTATCTTTGTAAAATGGTGAACTAAATGTTTGATTTTGATTGGCTTATTATTTTTCACTAACATACTCTTGTTGCTTGGGGCTTGAATTAGATTTTGACTGGAAAAACTCTGCTTCAAAAATTTGCTTGCCCATGGATGTAATCCTAAACTCATTCTTGTATATTTTACTTGTATTGTTATTTCTATCTGTGATTGCTTATGTCAAGGGTGGGTTTGGATGTTCAAGCTGCTCATATTAACTGTTTCTTGTTCCTTCCAATGAGGGCCGTTTTGATGGCGCGACGCCAAGAATGTGATTATGTCCTGAACTTGGTGCTGTGAGATATTACCCCATTGTGACTTGGTATCTTAGCATAGGATGGTTGTGTCATGAGTTTGGTGTTTCCTAGGAACATTGTGGTGTCTCGATTAGTGTTTTATGAGGGTGAGAGACCAAGAGCTAGTGACAATAATCTGCTTGGTTCTTTCAGCCTTTCCTGCCTTCCAGGTGCTCGTCAGGGCCAGCCCTTAGATGTATGTTTTTCCATTGATGAAAACGGTATCCTAACTGTTTCTGCTAGAAATATCTAGAAGAAATAAGAACTAGATCACCATAGTCAATGACAAAGAAAGGTTGTCAACAATTGAAATTGAAAAAATGATTCAAGAAGCTGAGATGTACAATTTGGATGATAAAATGTTTTTAATGACGCCTCCAATGTAATCGCCACAAACCCTCCCCTTCATTCACCTCCCATAGATTTCTTTTAAAAAAAAATCATAAAGGTTTGAGCACTTATTAAAAGCAAGACACCCCTTGAAATCTAAATAAAGAAAAATAAAACTAGCTAGTATTTGCTGTAAGGTGTTTCAACAGGCTCTCCAGCTCCTTCAGATGACTCTCAAGAGCATCTATTTCTATGATCTGGTAGTTCTTCTTAACCAGAAAACTCTAGGCCACATTAATTGCATTGTTGATCTTCTCAAGTTTTTGACGGGTAGCCTAAGATTGACACCCTTCTGTAAAACATTCTTCATTTCATAAACACAACTCATTACCTTGGTCTTCATTAAAATTATTTTATCATACACATTGTACCTCTCAGCTTCTTCAATTATTTTTTCAGTTTCAATTGTTGACCACCTTTCTTTGTCATTGGTTATGGTGATCTCGTTCTTATTTCTTCTAGATATTTCCTTAGCAGAAACCATTAGGATACCATTTTCATCGATGGAAAAACATACATCTAAGGGCTGGCCCCGACGAGCACCTGGAAGGCAGGAAAGGCTGAAAGAACCAAGCAGATAACTGTCACCAGCTCTTGGTCTCTCACCCTCATAAACACTAATCGAGACACCACAATATTCCTAGGAAACACCGCATTCATGACACAAACATCCTCTGCTAGTGGTCATCAAGTTGTGATTATCTCCTTCGATTTGGGGATGGAGACATACACACAATTTTCTCAAAGTTTTGATATGAAGTTCAGTTATATTTGTCAACTGTTTGCGTGTTAATGGAGTGTCTTTGTTTTTCTCACCATTTTTATATGGCAGATGAGGGAATTTGGAGTTGAAGAAATTTAAGTTTAGTTATCATAATCTACTTCATGACTTTATTTACTTTGAATATTTCCTGTTGGTTGCCATTACACGTTTTTGGGAATGGTAAGACACCGATATTGGCAAGCGATGGACAAATGATTCACTATAATAAGAGAGATTATAGAATAGATCAAACTAGAATTACCATTTACATTTATTGATTCTGGTCAAGCATTATGTTGAAATGACATACTAAGTTGCCATTTATTTGTTACTATTTGTTTGGCTTGGATAGTTGGATTTGTTGTAATAACATGCTAAGTTGCCATTCATTTCATCAATAGGCTACATGGGAAAGCGCTAACTGAGCAACTGAATTTAAAAGTGAACTATCACTACCAAATTCCACTTGTATTGCCAAAGTTTTATTTTAGAAAGATATTTGAGTCTTGGAAATTTTTAGCCCCAAAACCCTATACGTAAAAATATAAGTGTATGTAGTTTGAGAACCCATACAAAAATTCATAAAAACAACATAAAAACCTTGACCCGTGTTTTCACTGTCACCGCCACTGTCCCATTGCGCTTTCCCTCTCCAGTCTAGTCTGTCTACTCTCAGTGACAACTTCTTCGTCCCGCATTATTTTTATCTTCCATTGTTATCTATTTAGGATCCCATGATTAAAATCGAACAAAAGAATATTGAGATTGAAGATTTGTCTGGTTCAACCACTATGAAAATCATCATTAATCAAGAGAAGAAAGACGGGTATAAACAGGTTTTGTGTCTATCGAAATCTAACTAGGACAACGACCGGAATCAATCACACAATAATTGACTTCTATTTTGGTTTTATAATGTTGCTCGTATTAATATATCATTTGTAACTATTAGCTTTTGTGTACATAATTCTTACTGACCGCTTGATCAATCTACAGTTTTCTTAAGTACTGTGCATAATCTCTTAATCCACAGTTGTATGCTAATTAAGATGCTTGTCAAGAATAAATATGTTAAAACCTGTTTCAAGCACGAGTTTATGAAACATGTGGGAGGAGGGAATGATGATTCTAGTTGCAGTTCAATTATAACCTTGATTTTTGTTCTAGATTATCTGGTATCTGAATTTATTGATTGTTTTTCATTAATGTGTTCACTACTAGCTCGACTATGATAATAAACTGTAAATAACCTGAGTAGGCCTACGGTCTGCGTCATTATCAACTGACTAACTATACTGTGGTTTTTTTTTAGTTGATGTAAATGTAAAATTGTTTTACACCTATAATACATCTACAATAAACTCTTTCATCAATTAGTTTGTATATTCTTGAGCAAAGGAGTAGGACTACATCATAAAAAAAAACTGCTGGACTCCATAAAAAAAAACGCCCCAAGAAAGAGACTAAATAGAAATAAAACGGAAAGTAACAGCTTCCAAATAAACCACAAACAAAACTACATACATTTATTTTTTTAAATAAAAAAAAAACTAGATCAATTAGAGTGGGAGGCTGCTCCTAAAATTCAAATGAGAACTATGATCAAAATCCAAATTAGCTAGGAAAATTAATTTAAAGTCTATCATTGAAAAAAACTGCTATTGTTGTTTGAAGTAAGCCAAAATACAAATAAAAGAAGCATTGATATATGTAGTTGGCTCTGATTGAGAAACATTATAGCGCAAATCTTGAAAAGAATCATCATCGGCTGGTCCTCCAACAATTGTCCTAGTAAGTACATTGAGATTTAGTGATGTTGATTGAAAATACTAGCTCCATCACGACAACCCGTATGTTATGGGTTCACATCCATTGATGGCAATGTTGAACCACGATAGTGTGTATTTGATGTTAATTTTGTCCATATCCTACCATGTATGACTTCCTTAGTGGGTTGTTTCCTAGTACATAGTCAACTGACAATAATATAGATTTAGGACATCCGTAGTGGGTTGTTTCCTAGTATATAATACATTTTTTAAATGGATTTTCTAAACTCTATATTATTGTAGGTTAACTATGTATTTGGAAACAACCCACTAGGGATGTCATACATGGTAGGATATGGACAAGTACCCTCAGAAGATACACCATCGTTGTTCAACATTACAATCAACGAATGTGAACCAATAACATATGGGTTGTTGTGATGGAGACAAATATTTTCAATCATCAACACCAAATCTCAGCGTACTTACTAGGGCCATTGTTGGAGGACCAACCAATGATGATTCTTTTTAAGACTCGCAGTCTCACACTATAATGTTTCTCAATCAGAGCCAACTACATATATCAATGCTCCTTTTTATAGGTGTTTTTTATTACTTCAAAGAACATAAGCAGTTTTTTCAATGATAGACTTTGAATTAAAACATTAGCTAATGCTTCCATCGAAATCTCTCTAATTACTATTCTATGTTCAGTTCAGTTCATATTATTCTTATTGACTGCTGGATGAGTCGATAGCTTTCATTCTCCTAACATGCCGGATGATGATGCACATTAAAAATGTAGGTCCCGAATTTGTTGATACCTTCTAGTACTAGGCGCAATCTCTTGATCCACTGGTAATTGAGATGCTGAAAATCTTCAAGCACGAGTTTATGAAACCTGTGAAAGGAGGGAATGATGATTCTATTTGTAGTTCAATTATAACCTTGACATATCTTCTAGATTATCCGGTCTCTGAATTTCATTGATTAATTCTCATCGATGTGTTATAACTACTAGCTCCACTATGATTGTAAATTGTGTTAATAAAGGGTCTACCCCAACAAATCATATCTTCAATGCTCAAGTTACAATTAGCAAATATCAAATCTATATTCTTTTATGCGTGAGTTGGAAGCATAAGACATCTCTTATGATGCGTTCTCTTTGTAAAGGGTTACACGGAAGAGGTAAAGTAAACTACTAGTTTCAGAAATAGTATAGTCGAGCATAAAGTTCGTTTACCTTCCTTTCTTTTAGCTTTCTTAATGAAGAGACGGGAAGTGTTGAGTGAATGTTGATATTGAATTCGGCCATTACATTTTCATGGAAACTATATCCTGAAGAAAAAAACTAATAGATTTTTTTATGAAAACACAATTGCATATTGCTATTTTTGTGGTAGCATTCAATTGCATGTAAACTGGAGTATTTTTAGTTGCTGCACAAAATTCAGAATTTAATTCAAGCAAGAAGATGTTTTGACTTGATGGAAAAGTAGATGATAGAAAAGAGTGAAGTCACGTGTACTGCACTTTTCAGGCCCATCGTCTTCTGCAGATGATATTGGGATTCTGAAGAGGAATCCAAACATGCACCATGTACTTTACAATTTGTTCAAATTCTCATTATTTTCCTCAAGATAATTAATTGTATTTTGTCATTAACATTGTTTATATCAATACCTACTTGGCGATTTCGTTGTTTTTATGTTTGACTCAATGCGTATTTGTTCACATTGTATTCAATGCATTTTGGATGACTATGATGTTTTATGGATTTTGATATTAATTTTGGCCTTTGGGGCTAACGTGTTGTTCAGAGTGCATCCTAGCCTATAATTACTAAACAAACAATTTTTTTTTTTAATTTTTGGTTTAAAATTATAATAAAATTTTATACAGGGCATATAAGAATTTTTTACTCAGAAGGGCATAAAACATAAGCAACACAGTAGTTGGCATCTACAAGAGCTCAGCTTGTATTTATTTATCGTTTCTTTTCATTTAGCTACGGAGATAGTACAAAAGGACTTCGAACCCTATATTTATCATTTCTCCATGTAATGGATCCAAACAAATCATCGTTCAGCGAGATTAAAGTGTAGGAGAAAATAACTTGGTAGCTTATTTTCTTGCTACTTATTGTAAATTGGAGTTTCTCTGGAATCAATTGGACTTTCACCCCACTAGGAGCATCAACGATGGCGGAGTAGACTGTTTCATCCTCTTCACCAACATTTGTAACAGTTCTACTCACATTCACGATTCCTTTCTCGAAGAAGTTGGAGATTGCTATTGAAGGGTAGTTGATATTGGAAATATGATCAGGAGTTGAATCCTTAGGGCAGCTGAAACTACCAGGGACGGTTTTTGAGATAGCCTTGATTGTGGTTGTATTGTATCCTAGGTAACACAAGTAGTTCAAGTAGTCAATGGTGCTGGTTTCATAAACTAGCCCTGGTTGGAATGATTCAGATATTGTAATTTCCCCTGCTCCATAGTCATAAGGTGTGGCAATTGACCCTAAATCCGTTGTAATGGGATCCTTCATATTGTTAGTTTGAGTTGCTGCATTTTGAAAAATAGGAGTTGATGAGTTACTTACTATATATGATATCTAGGACATTGATTTGAGTGAATTATCCATTGTGAAAATTGTTGTGGTTAGACAATTTGACATTTGAAACTTAAACAATTCAAAATAATTTATAAAATAAAATCTTTTATCACATCAGTCTTCCATATATGGGACAATTTTTCTGAAAAACTAAACTTAGATGTAGTACCATACATATTGTTCTTACTTTTCCTATTACAAAGAGGCCTATCTTTTTACAAGATACATGTTTTTTACACTCTTTCAAAATAAGTGGTGACCGTTACTATCTATTTAGTTGATAAAGTAGGAACACAATGTCTAAAGCACTGCACTTAAGTTTTATCATGTTTAGAAACTAAATCAATCGACCTAAAATGATTAATATGATTGATAATTTTTAATTTCAGGAACCGTTTTAGAAATTTTCAAGGTAAAATGAACTAATCATCGAGATTAAATTGATTATTCATATTTTGTATAAATATGAAAAGTCTAACCAGAGGTCATGATGGCCGATCTGATTGCAGAGGCACTCCAAGTAGGGTTTCTAGATTTAATGCTGCCTGCAAGGCCTGAAACATGTGGGCATGACATAGAAGTTCCTGATACACTGTTATATGGTGATGGCTTTTTTCCTTTTGGAACATTTTCTTTGTCATTTCCAATCCATGCTGCAATAATGTTAACACCTGGTGCTGCAATATCAGGCTACAAAGAAAGAATTGTTGCTTATGTTTAGTGATGAGTCTAAAATGATATCTATTTATAATTCTATCTATATCTTTGTGTATCCTTACCTTGAGAATATTCTTAGAGTGTTGAAGGCCCTCTAGATGAAAAGATTGCAACCGTAGGTGCTGGTTTATAACCTATGACTGTAATTGTTGGTAGAATTGTTGCCACTGGATTGCTTCAAATTAATTATATGCAAAAATACAATAAAATTACTAGTGATCATTTCTCACCGTAGACTTCAATCTCGGATTGAAAAGCAAAATTTCAAATAAACACTTTATTTAAAACATAGGTAGCTTGTTTACCAAGGATTTTTTTTTATTTTTTTGTCATAATCGTGAGTTATATAGCAAGATATGAAAAAGTGAGAGAGATGAACTCAATGTAAAATTGGATTACATTGAAAACCAATCACAACTTGAATAGTTCTGATTGAATGTCAGTGTAAAATAACTTTATATTAACGGTGTATATCCATTAATCTTCTTGATATACCGTAACCATATTTTTCCTGTATAATAAAATAAATTAAAAAACTTTAAAATGCATACCTTGTTGAATTGACATATTGGAGGATTGTGGCAGCATCTCTTGTTCTTACCCGTGGTTGCTGGGAAGTCTACATAATTATTTGCCACTGCTCCATCTTGGTCAGTAATATGAACAAGACCTAATCCACCCGCCTTTTGCACCGTCAAAATCTTGTCCTCGGTTGAATACTCATCATTTATTCCATCACAAATGACAATCTTTCCTTTGACTTTGTTCTTATCTAATGAATTTGAGTGACACTTCTTGCATATAACAAACAATAATAATTTTTTTGATTAATTATGCCCAACAAACAAGTTTAAGTTAATTTATTGTTAAGGTTTTGCATGCTTACGTACCTTGCTTCAGCTAAATCTGCGGTAGTTGTCTTGACAGCCTCGCCGGTTACCAGTGGATAATGGGGGGATTTTGAAAGAGGGGAGAAATTTATGGCTTGGCCCTTAAGAATAACAATTATCAAACATGATCGAACACCACTAGTTAGTCACAAGATAAATATGAAAAAAAAAAATTCTATTATTTATGGCGCATGTTTGGTAATTAGTCACAAGATAGCAGCGATGCAAATCACTGCAAATTTTATTTAGTATATAGATCACATTGATGTAAAAAGAAAGTCTCAAAATGTTGACACATTTTGAAAATTAAAAAATAAATTGGTATACCGCAGAGTGAGTGCTATAGATTGTACCTTGATAACTTTGTTACTACCCAAAACAATGTTGGACTGAAGATCACGATCGATAGTTGTGGCTGCAACGGTCAATATCCAAGGAGCATCATTAGTAACTGTATTTCTCTCCGGTCCATCATTCCCAGCACTGCAAACCACCACTATACCACGCTCCACTGCGTGGAACGCTCCGATTGCAATCGGGTCGGCTGTTAAGTTGGGTTGGGCAAACGAATGTGCAACAATTGAGAGTGAAAGTACATCAACTCCATCGTAAATGGCATCGTCGAATGCGGCAAGTATGCCAGAGCCAGAACAGCCAGGAGAGCACACTTTGTAAATTGCCAACCTCGATTGAGGAGACCCACTCACAAAGTTCCCTGCCGCCGTCGAAGCTGTGTGGGTCCCATGTCCATTTCTATCCCTTACCGTGTTCTCCGTTTCATCGTTGTCCCCATCAAGATCAGGGTAATGCCTTGCTCCTATTATCTTCCTAAAAATGGAAAAACAAATTCATGGCAGCGCAGCTTTTATTCTAATGGACCTCATAAACAAACAGCATAAACATAGAAATAATGTATAGGTTGGCTTGACTCGATTTATGTGAGAGAGAAATTCAAATCTATCACATATTGATTAGCAGGTTTGGTTAATTAAATTTATGTAATATTTTGTTACAAAATCATAATCAATTCAGATCGATGAAAAACATCTTAGTTTAGTTCATTGATTTGGTTCTTATAATTAAGTTTGGTTGTATTTTTCTATCATTGCTTTTCTCATTTTGGAAGGGATCGGGCTTTTTCATTATTCACAACACACCTGTTACAATTGGATGGGTTGAAGTCATTTGATGTTATGCAGATAGGGCTGAGCACAAAAACCGGACCCGCCCGAAACCCGTCTAAACCGCTACTCATTTTAATTAATCGGGTCGGGCGGGTCGGTTGTCGAGTTCAAACAATAAAGAAAATCGAATACGTATGGTTTCCAACGGTCGGTTACGGTTTCTAGATCTATGATCCATCGGTACCCACAACCGACCGAATAATAGGCTTATCCTGCTATGCCTTTCTTGAAGTTCAACTCCCTATAAAAAGTTGTAGTAGTGTCTGACTCTCTTTACACCTAGTGGCCTAATTTAAATCACTTTATTACTTAATAAATATTTTAAAAGCCTTCCTATGACACCTCACGTTTCCACTCACATATGATAAATAATTTTAAAGCCTCACATAACTAGTTTCTGGCTCTCTCTCCTCTATTATTATCATAGATATGAGAACAAAAACATTAAGAAGATCATCTTCTCTCTTCTGATCTTCTCCTTAAAAAAGAAAGATCATATTCTCTCTTTAACACTTTTTTGGTTGCTATTGTTCAACAAAACTCACTACTAACTATCCAAATTAAAATTGAAATTCAGCAATCAGCAGTTGAGAACCAAACAACACAAACGATTTAGATTCATCAATTCTCAAATCTTCTTATTTTCTATTAGTTTGCTTCAAACTTTACTCACCTTTCTTGTTGTTTCAGGGGAGAAACAGTTTCTTGTTGAGTCTCTGGAAAACCACCATGTTAAAGGGATTTTCTACTCTCATTATTTATCTATCCTTATTTCTCTCTCCAAATCTGAACCCGAAATAAACCACCCGAGACAAACCGCCGCCCGTTGAAACCGTCATCCGGCAAAACCGAAGGCATGAACGGTCGGAAAAGGGTCTAGATTTAGTGGTCGCGGTTTCGTGTCGACTCGACGTTTTCGGACCGAAACCGACCGAACCCGACCGCTGCTCAACCCTATATGCAGATGCCTTTCCAACCGGGTGGAATAGGACCCATTCCCTTGTCTGAAAAACTTGCTGCTTCTAGCCATATACCTGAATAACTCATTGTTTAATTATTAAAATGATTAAACATATACTTTAATTCATGATAAGGATACGCTAACTAGCTAGTGAATGTATGTATGTTATGTACATGTACATTCATATGAATCATATTTCATTCATATCAATAATAAAATAATAATCAACCTGTGTCTAACATGCCAATTACGATGTTTGATGAAGAGGGAGAAGAATTGGAGAATGTGTTTTCAATTTTGGCGCGAGTTTGCATTTTGAGGAAATCCCAAGAACGTGTTGTATGGAGCTTCAGAATGGGATCAGGGAAGACATACACAACTCCAGGTTGCTGAGCAATTGAGTTTGCTTCACTTTTTGATAAACAAGCTACAAAGCCTGAAAATCCGTGTTTGTAGTTATGTACTAGAGCTTTATCATTCCTAAATGATTTACATCACTGTACTGGCTGTGAGTACAATGTATGAAAACTAGGGTTTCAGAGTCTGTTTTTTTCCTCTTTTGGGAATGACCCCAAGGTTACTATTTGTAGCCTCCACATGGACCTATCCGGTCATAGTTTTGGCCCTTTACGATTTGGGCCCAAAACTATGATTAGGGCGCCCTCATAGGCTGTTGAGGGCGCCCCCAAAGAGTGTCCTTCAGGGAGGTCACCTAGGGTTACTTATGACTGAAAAGTGGGCCCTGTGCCCTCCTGGAGGGCGCCCAGCCTTATTCAAAGGGTTCACACCCTTGTCTTTAGGATCTCAAGTCCTAAATGGTGAGATCTACGGTCCACAGCCCAACAAGCACGAGTCTTGGTACAAGGCGAAGTGATTAAACTGTTAACGGGGGGATTTGTCTATGACCTTTTGCCCAGCAAGTGGGGCTTACTGATCACGAAGCTATATGAAAAAAAAATTATGAGTACTAGCCCAATATGGATGCTTGCCCAATCATGGGTGCTCACCCACGATGGGTGCCAGCCCATCATGGGTGTTTAACCCTGCATGGGTACTAGCCCAACATGGGTACTAGCCCAACACAGGGACTAGCCCAACATGGGTACTAGCTCCATGTTTCTGTTTTGAGTGCCTTAATGGGCGCTAGCCCAACGAGAGTATTCATAGCCCAACAAGCATGAGTCTTGGGATAAGGCGAAGTGATTAAACTATGCGTAGAAACGGCTCCTTTGAGTAGATCGCCGCGCCGGAAATAGCCCGACGTGGGCGTGATCCCTTTTGAAGGTTCAGGTTGAGGACGCGCCTTAGTGGGATCCGACGGCTGATATGAGGCGACCGTTCGCTCTCGCTGACGTGTTTGCATCGCAACGGTTCTTGGAAATCGTGCCAACTTAAGTGACGTCATCTGCACGTTTTCCCAGGCTTTGTACTTTGAAATGCTTCTCGGATCTACTTTCCCTGTCCCCTGTTCAGTCTTTGCCTTTTCACTTTCTCCTCTTTTCTCACTCAAAAGCGTATATCTTCCACAAACCGTTAATAGTTTCGAGAATCATCGCGCTCTCCAAACCCAGATTATTCCTTTTCTCCTTGCCGCTTTCATAGAAAACAGGTAATCCTTTTTCGAATTCGTCCTCTGTACGTTAGATTTTCGTTTTTGTATTTTGGGTTAGGATATGGTAGTTATCAGAGAGTGTGATAAGGAGGGCAACATAATATCTCCGGCCAATTCGGAGGAGAGGGATATGTTATTGAGAGAGGCGGTTAGACTTGCGAAGCGATCGGATGGAACTACCGATTGGGTTGCTTTTGAAAATGCCTATTATGGCCACTCTGTTTTAGGAGAATTTTCAAGCGATTCGAGTGATAGTGAGGGGAAAGATGATAGTGGGAATTCGTCTGATTGCATTATTCTTTCTGTTCGTCCAGGTCCCTTCCACATGAGAGAAACTCGTTGTATGGCGTCTGCTAGTAGTTCGGGACAAGGGGATTTTGCTGGCGAAGTGTTGCGCTCGGAGTCCATGTATATGGATCCTCAGCGAGTGGCGCTTTTTCGAAGCAAACTTAGTCTTTCCTCGACAGGATTCGAAAAAGACGTGATTCTTGAGCCCTGCCACCCTGGTGAGAAAGTGTATTTACGGATGCCAAAGGGTATAGCTCATGAGTTCTTCTATATGTACACGGCTGTCTTTGAAGATTTGGGCGTGAAGTATCCCTTCACGCCCTTCGAAGTAAGTGTTATGAAGTGGTTAAACGTGGCGCCCTCGCAGCTTCAGCCCAACAGTTGGGCGTTCATCCGGGCTTTTGAGATCGTGTGTGAGGGTTTAGGCTTTGAACCCTCTGCTGGCTGCTTCTTTAGTTTTTACGGTACTAAGGGGGTAGACAAGTTGTCATGGGTGTCCGTTGGCGCCCATCCTGGAAAACGGCTGTTTCCACCTTACGTTTCCCATTACAAGAATTGGAGACAAACTGTTGGATATTTGAGTGTTGGCTACATGTTTTGCAAAAATCAAATATACAAGCATTGTGTCTTCAGAAGCTAAAAATCTCATTTTGTTAATTCTCACAATATCTTTTGAAGATTTAATTGAAGATTTATCCAAAGCTTCATTTCTAGAAGGAAGTATTCTTTGCGCAAGATTTGTTCTGAAGATTTGTTTCAGTTATTCGTAAATATATTTTCAAAGTAGTCTTTTGGAAAATATATTTCTGAATAATATGAGAGCTTCTGTTTTCTTCTAAAAGAATTCTAAGATCATATCTTTGAAGATTTGTTGAAGATTTATCATGGCTGAAGTTTCCAGAAGTATGATAATTTTATGTGAAGATCTATTGAAGATTGGCTTGGTGTTTATTGATGAATATATTTTCAAAGTATCTTTGCAAAATATAATTCAGAAATATATGTTTCCTTTTTGAGCCTTTGCATATTTCAGAATCATATCAATTGACGAAGATTTGATTCAATTATTTGTGAATATATTTTCAAGGAAATCTTTGGAAAATATATTTGTGAATTTTATGTGAGCTTCTATTTGCTTCTAAAATAATTATGGGAGTATATCTTTGAAGATTGTGTTCAGAATTATGTTGCTGCTAAAGACTATTTAAAGAGGGCTTTGCTATTGGAAATTTCATGAGTCAAAAACCAGAATTCAGAGTTTAGAGT
Organism: Medicago ruthenica; assembly: GCA_018208015.1. Classification (NCBI taxonomy): domain Eukaryota; kingdom Viridiplantae; phylum Streptophyta; class Magnoliopsida; order Fabales; family Fabaceae; genus Medicago; species Medicago ruthenica. The sequence goes on along the minus strand of CM031373.1, from coordinate 103,208,274 downwards.
TTTTAGAGTTTTTGTTTGTGTAAGCTTAGGCTTTGTTTTGTACACCACTCATATGTTTTGAGTTGGTTTAGTTTGTTTGAGTTGTAATTCATTCAAAGCTTTTAAGCACGAATGAAGTTTTTGTTTTGAAGAATGTCTTCATTGTTTTGAGTTGTTTGTTTCAGTGTTACTGATCACTGGGTTGTGATTGAGTAATTAGGAAGTTAGTAGTTTTCTAATACTTAGGTGGGTTCCTGAGTAGAAGTCTAGACTAAGTGGAGATTGATTGCTAAGGCTGGGAACAGGGGGGTCTGTGTCTGAGTCTTTGGGTTGATTCCTTTAGTAGATTTCCTTCCTGGATTGGTATCCCCCAGAGTAGGTGAAGTTTGCACCGAACTGGGTTAACAAACTCATTGTGTTCTTTATCTTTCTGCACTTTATTTTCTGCTTCTGAACTTCAATTTTTCATACTCTGTTTTACTGGTTCAGAACCAGAACTGCCAGAATTTCACAAACCTTCCTTAGGACGAGGGGGGAGAGGATTGCGAGGACGCCGCAGTGCGCGTACAGGGCGAGTTAAAATTTCCAATCTGCTGGATGAATTCTCCAACCTCTATTACTGTTAAGTGCCAGAAAGTGGTTAAAATGCTCATTTAATTTAGGCACTTATGTTACTTATTTCACAAGTTACCATAGGATAAGCTCTTAATTTATCATTAAATATCAAACTTGTGATCCTATGCCTTACCCCATGTTATTATGCAGGAATTTCATGCTTGAACCTGAGCTGAGCAAAGAACATGAAGTTTTGATCAAAGCCATCGCTAGAAGCGCACGCTTCCTCGCTACAAGCGAGGATAGGCAGGGAATTTGGAGACTTCATCGCTTCAAGCGCCAGATGCCACGCTTCAAGCGAGCTTAGGCAGGGAAATTGGAGAGTCCATCGCTACAAGCGATGGACCGGTCGCTTCAAGCGACCAAGGGCGGTTTAATGTTCCATGTTGACGTGGAGCTCTCCCATTGGCCAACAAACTTCATCACTACAAGCGACCAGCTCATCGCTTGTAGCGAGCGTGCAAAATATCAGTTTTATAAAAGTATTTTTTAGCTCTATTTTCATATATAACTGGATCATTGACTACTTCCATTTAGGGATTGCTTTTTAATTCAGTTTAGCAATAGTTTAGGACTTAGTTTTAGGGCTAGAAGCTATGATCTTCAAGGAGCAAAAGGATTGAATTGTGGAATCAACCAAAGGCTTTGGGAAATCAAGACTTGGGTTATGATCTTCATCTTTTAACTTTTGTATAGTTGTCATGAAAATGAACAACTAACTTCCCTTTGTTGGGATTGGAGGTAATCTTTCTAGCTTTGATGTAATACATGATTATGTTAATATATGATTTTAGCAATTTATGTGTTTATGAAGTTATTCTTGCTTTTCACTCTCATGCTTGATTCAATTGATATTGACAAATACTTTTGAATCTATGTTTAAGAATAATCTTCTATCAAAATAAGAAAATCTAGAAATGGATTTGGGTTTTGATAATCGCATAAAGTTTCGGATCGTAATGCTTTCGGATCGTTTGATTGATTGGGAAATCGTCGATTAAACGATACGATCGTTTTCACGATGTCATTTGGGAAATCAATGACGTTGTTGAGCGATACGTGATATTTTCGCTAAAACGCTAAATTCATATGCATGATTTATAGATTATATTCTTTGCAAGATTGATGAACTCCGTTTCCAACGCTTTGATACCCTATTATTCGTCGTTTTAATTCTGCTTTTAGTTCCATTAGTTTATGAATACAAGTTACGAAACCCTTAACTCAAAACGATACCGATTGTTGAACGGTTCGAAGTAACGCACCTAATCCCTGAGGAGACGATAATTTGAAAATACTTACTTTTGTTGTTTGAAATACTGCTTCAACAAAATGGCGCCGTTGCCGGGGATTAGTGTTTAGTTATTTTGAGCATCGCAATAATTGATAGTGTTTTGAGCTTTTGTAAATATCTCGTTAATATTTTTGTACATTATCAACTGTTTGTGCATTAACCCTCTTTGCAAAGCAAAGAAAATTTTCTTGTTAGTTACACTTGTTTCAGATTCTCAACATTGGAACAAATCATGGCTGATCATCATGATTATTTCAACTTCTATGATCCATACGAGCATGAATCCTATCAACAATATCAACAATATCCGTCTGAAGATGAACAAATGGCAAGAACGGAAAATATTTTGAATATGTTCATGCAACAATCCATGATCAATATGCAAAATACCAACCATAGATTAAGAGCCTTATCATGCCAATTGGAGATTTTGTAAGTTCAATTCAATTTTCTACCAAGAGTCATGGATGTTCAGACCAACAATCAATCCGTTTTGGAATTCGGAGAGATTGTTGAAGATGATGTTGATGAGAGTGAGGAAGAGACGATGTTTGAAGGATGTGGTATAAGGACATTAATGGAAGAATTAGAGATACCACACAAGGATGAACTTCCTCAAGAAAGGTCAAATTCTGAAGAGGCCAGCGTTGTTGATAGTGAAGAAGTGATGGATATTGAGAAGATGGGACAGTTTCTTAACAAGGAAGAAACGTGTAAAAAGGAGGGGATGAAAGTGAGCAAGGCGGAACTTGAACGTGTACAAGATTGCTTATGTTCCTTGCTCAACTTACTCTGGATAGGGAGGTTTTGGACTCCACATCAGCTATACTGCAAGTTCATGGAATTCCTCCCACAACAAAGGAGTACTAAAGCTGATGTGCTTTCCGTCTCGTTTTGGCCACCCTAACGAATCAGGCGTCGAGCTAATGACGTTAACCAAGCGCTTGTTGGGAGGCAACCCAACTTTGTAGATTTGTTGTTTTTAATTAGTATTTTAGTTTTTAACATCCATTCATGCATAAAGGGATAGTGGCAAAGGTTGAAAAATTAATTTTTCTGTTTCCTGTCATGGTCGCTGCAGCGATGGATCTCATCGCTATAGCGACGAGCTTCAAACTATATCGCTGTAGCGACGATTAGGTCGCTTGTAGCGATGAATTTCAAAACTTTGCGCTTGTAGCGCCATGTTTTCGCTTGTAGCGATGGGCTTAGCATCTCGTCGCTATAGCGGCGCATCGCGCGCTTGTAGCGAGCACAGGATAACTGACATTTTCAGTTTCCAATGCCACTATATCCTTTCATCTACCCCCCCCCCCCCCCCAACCACCTAATTAATGCCATATCCGTTATACTTTATCATTTTCGCATCCCATAACACAGAAACACCCACCATTTCATATTTATAATTCTGCATTTCAAATTCTGCATTTGTTCTGCTAAAAGCTTGCAATTTCTATCTCTGTACTTGTTCAATCTGCACTCTATCATTATCAGGTATGTTTTTCGTAACTATCTGTTGCTATCTGTAAGCTTTATACATGTTAAATTGTGCCAGCATGCGTTTTTAGAACTTAGGGTTTTAGGGTTTTCAATTTTTTAACTTAAGGATAAGCCTTTTTGCTATACCCATGTTAATCTGTAGTTAAAGCTGTAGAAAATGAACTAGAATCATTCCATAAACTTGCCTTTCATCATCTTGTTCATGCAAATCGTATTTTGAAAAACCTTTTTGTAAAAAAATTCAAAATAAATTTAGGGTTTTTGATGATGAGGGAGTTTTAGTGATTTTTATTCATTTGTATTAGCTTTAGGGTTATTTTCGCATGCCACAAGTAGATTAGATTCAAGAAAAATCACAATTTTGGAAATGGGTTGACCCTCGCTACAGAGCGCTTGTAGCGCAGGAAACCAGCATTTTCTGGGTTCGCTCGCTACAAGCGACCATCCTGTCGCTGTAGCGACGAAACCCAGAATTGGTTTTATTTTTCTTTTTATCTATTGCTAACTTGCATCCTACCTGTTTTGCATTTTTAATGTTATTGTGTAGGCATGGCACCTAAATCAACATCAAAGAGGCAGCGTAATGTGGAGGGATCATCATCTAGACCACAACCAAACCCTCAGCCACATGATGCAAGCCGGTTCTTAAGCTTACGTAACCAAGAGCGTTACGATGAGCTTAAAACAAGGAGGATATGGTCAGAGAAACAATTCAAGATAGCGGAAGAAGGCAACTATGGAGGAATTGCACATATGCTAAATGAGAGAAAATGGGAAATTTTGTGCACTCCTCCGAGGAAGATTAACTATGATGTCGTGTGGGAGTTTTATGCAAATGCGATTCCAGCTGACCCTTCAGACCCATTTACATGGACGACATATGTGCGAGGGCGCACCATCACGTTTGATAGGATGTCCATTAACTCCTACTTAGGTAAACCTTTGGTGCTTTGTGATTCTGATAACCCACTAGCGCCGGAGCTGCTATGTGACTTCCACGAACACCAGAGGGGAGGAAATTGGGATCACGATTTAATAGCACGAGAAATCTTCCAAGAGGGGAAGAATTATGATGTGAGCAAGGCTTCGGGTAAGCCTTTTAGAGCTTTCAGAGATGACATGACCACACCCGCTAAGGTTATCCTTACCCTGATCTTATATAATATTAGGCATAAGTCTCACACTTCATCTACTACCCTTGATGTCACACCTTTGCTCCACTATATCCTTAGCAACCGTCAGGTTGACGTTGCAAGGATTATAGCTAATGAGATGAGGGTTGTGGCAGAGAGTGGTATCCTGCCGCCAGGCAAACCTAAATGTCCATTGACTTTCCCTGGTTTGATAATGGGATTGTGTAGAAAAGCTAGGATACACATGCCTACCCAAGTGGATGAAGAGATTAAAAATCCTATTGATGACAGGTACATCAATAGGTATTGCTCCACCCCCTCTCCTACTGCTCCCCCTTCTTCTTCTGCCGGACCTTCCACTTCAGCTGGACCTTCTACTGTACCACCACCAGCACCACAGGCCCCAACCTATCCACCATTGGACTTCTCTAGTTGGGACCCTTCTCTAGTTGGCTCATTCATCATGGCTCAGAATGCGTCTAATCATCGCGCCCTGACGACGATTCAGAGTCATTTGCATGAGAGCGGCTTCAGTTCTTGGACTCCAGGGTATTTCCAGGAGCATATTGCTTGGCCTGGGGACAGGCCTTTCTATTCTGGAGGGGCAGGTGCACATGTTGGAGGTGCAGATGCTGCAGGTAATGATGCTGGAGGTGATGATGATGCTGCTGATGATGATGACCATGGCGATGACTCCTCGGAGGCTACTCGGAGCATTGACCATGAGGCTGCAGACTTGATGGATTCAGACATAGACATGGATTCAGATTGAGATCTTGATGCAAGCTGCAGATTATTGTTCTATCATTTCTTTCGTTTTATTTATTATGCTTTGTATTTTATAACTTTGTTCATGTTATGTACTTTGTTTATGGTTATGCTTATGTACCATGGATAATTTAATTTTGGTTATTATGTTATTTATTTTGGTTATTATATGTTTAGTGTATATTATGCTTTATTTAAAATTTTTTGTGAATTATTTTTTGAATTATCCCAACAATTTGGAAAGAAAGATGACAAAGATTCAAAAGCTAGTGCTTGAGCTTAGAATCAGTTGAGTGATAATGATAGAATGAGTGATAAAAGCGCGCAGCTAAGGTACTCGTTTTCTTGTTTTTCTAGGTATATTCTTGAATGTGAATAAGTTCTTTACACACAAATTTAATCTATTCAGTTTTACTCAAGCACTTGTTTAGTTTTGAACCAATTTAGAATTAGCCAAAATGTGAGGAATCCTCAACCTTTGTATATATATGCAGGAGACCAGCATTTCATGTTTAACTCAGTTATTCTATGTTAAATCTATTGTTATTTTAAATTGTATAAAAGCATTGAAATGATCAAGGCAATTTTTTTGAAATTGGGTGAAATACTTGACCAAATAAACCTACCCTGTGAGAAGTGAGTATCTGTTAACCCCTCTGAGCCTATTGAATCAGAATTGTTAGCCATGAACTGTCAATTTTCATAAGCTCAATTGCTTATTTAAATTGCCGGAGTTTGTAAAAAAATTCAGTTCATAGTTAACTCTTTATTGAATTCTGATATTTGCTTTCCTTTGAACCCTTATCCATCGTGTTTATTGACCTTTGCCATAATGATAAAGGAACATTCGATTAGGGTGTCATTGAACTAAGTTGGGGAGAAAGGGAGGTTGTGTTTATGTCAAAGTAATGGTGAATTGTTATAATTGATCTTGACAACAAGAAAAAGAGAAAGAAAAAGAAAAAGAAAAGAAAAAAAGAAAGAAAGAAAGAAAAGCAAACCAAGAAAAAGAAAAGAGAAAATTAGAAAAGGTTTGCAATAAATCAAAGAAAAAGTTGTCAAGATCAATCAAGAAAAGAAAAATTTGAAGTTCACCAAGAGTTGTATTGGAAAAGGAGGAAGTTTGTAAATAGATAGAATGTTCCTCTTGCTTGGCCATTTGAATTCAATATCCCACATATGACAATTCTTTTGTAACCTAGCCAAATTACAACCCTTAAAGACCTTATGATCAATGCCTTTTATGCTTTTAGAAATGATAATTAGATGGACACATAATTTGATTGGAATGTTATCATGTTTGTTGGATGAGTGTTCATACCCTCACAATAGATTTCAATGTGTTCATATACTTTATATAGAAGTGTGTTAGGTTTGGTTCAAATTTAAACATGTTGCTTGTTTAGGATTGTGTGATTTGATTCTTTGTGTTTAGAACTAGTTCACATTTATAGTATGTATCTCGTTTAATGAGAAACCTAACTTTAGCTTGTGCAATCACGTTTGAATCATTCATCTGACACTTATTTGCTTCAAACTTTTGATTCTTTTGCATTCTTGCTCAAAACTTTGGTTAAAGCTTGTTTCCTTATTTGTGGTTTCCTTTGTTTGAGGACAAACAAAGATTTAAGTTGGGGAGTGTGTTAAGTGCCAGAAAGTGGTTAAAATGCTCATTTAATTTAGGCACTTATGTTACTTATTTCACAAGTTACCATAGGATAAGCTCTTAATTTATCATTAAATATCAAACTTGTGATCCTATGCCTTACCCCATGTTATTATGCAGGAATTTCATGCTTGAACCTGAGCTGAGCAAAGAACATGAAGTTTTGATCAAAGCCATCGCTAGAAGCGCACGCTTCCTCGCTACAAGCGAGGATAGGCAGGGAATTTGGAGACTTCATCGCTTCAAGCGCCAGATGCCACGCTTCAAGCGAGCTTAGGCAGGGAAATTGGAGAGTCCATCGCTACAAGCGATGGACCGGTCGCTTCAAGCGACCAAGGGCGGTTTAATGTTCCATGCTGACGTGGAGCTCTCCCATTGGCCAACAAACTTCATCGCTACAAGCGACCAGCTCATCGCTTGTAGCGAGCGTGCAAAATATCAGTTTTATAAAAGCATTTTTTAGCTCTATTTTCATATATAACTGGATCATTGACTACTTCCATTTAGGGATTGCTTTTTAATTCAGTTTAGCAATAGTTTAGGACTTAGTTTTAGGGCTAGAAGCTATGATCTTCAAGGAGCAAAAGGATTGAATTGTGGAATCAACCAAAGGCTTTGGGAAATCAAGATTTGGGTTATGATCTTCATCTTTTAACTTTTGTATAGTTGTCATGAAAATGAACAACTAACTTCCCTTTGTTGGGATTGGAGGTAATCTTTCTAGCTTTGATGTAATACATGATTATGTGAATATATGATTTTAGCAATTTATGTGTTTATGAAGTTATTCTTGCTTTTCACTCTCATGCTTGATTCAATTGATATTGACAAATACTTTTGAATCTATGTTTAAGAATAATCTTCTATCAAAATAAGAAATTCTAGAAATGGGATTTGATTTTGATAATTACATTAAGTATTGGATCGTAAAGCTTTCGAATCGTTTAATAGATTGAGAAATCGTCGATTAAACGATACGATCGATCTCACGACGTCATTTGGACACGAATGACGTTGTCGAGTAATACGTGATAATGTCATATATATAAGAAAAAGCTAGAATCCGTATTTATGATCAATCGAATACAAACGATGTTTGATTGATGAACTTTAATCCTAACACCTTTTATGTCCTATTACTCTACGTTTTATTTATTACGTTTTTAATGTTGAGTAGTGTAGTAATGAAAAAAGTTAAACCCTAACTTAAGACGATAATAGACATTGAACGGTTTATGATATCGCGATAATCCCTGAGGAACGATATAAAACTTATACTTACTTTTGTACATTAACAATTACTGGGTTTGCTTACGAGAAGTTGAGTGAGTATGAAAAAGATGTCGTTTGTTTCTTGGACAAGATGCTGCCCATGGATATCCGGGAGTTGCTGAATAGGGAGGGGAATGTCGATAGCTTAGAGACTTATTTGCGTGAGTTGATTTCGCAACCTTACCTGTTTGGCTTTTTCGCCTTTTATGTTATTAACTTGTGTATTGGATTTTGTCTTTGACTTGTAGAATCAATGGCACCTTTGACTGCTGCGGAGAGGAAGAAGTATTTGGACGAGATGAAGGCCAAGAAATCGGTTGGGGAGTTGGTCGCCAGCGATCCTTCTGGGCTTATCCTTCGCAAGTCTAAAAGGAAAGCTGAGGTTGTTCTTGATGCTCAACCTGAGTATGACGTTGTCGCTGAAGTGGCGCAAGAGAAAGGTCGAGAGGAGAAGAGGAAGAAGGCGCCAGATGGGGAGGAGAAGATGATAATAGAGAGGAGGTCCAAGAAGGCGCATTCTCGTCCTGCCGCTGAATTTGCTGGTCCCAGCCGGGAGGTCCAATCTTTTTGGGACAAAGACTTCGATTATAGAGCTTATGTGAAAGAAAAGATGGTTTTTAATCTTGATGATGTGGAAGCTGGGACACAGAACTCCGTTCCCTTTATGAGGAGGGATGTGGGTGTAAACTGTTTGCGGTCTATTATGCTCCTGATGGCCGTGGACTGCAAGCATGAAGAGTTGGTGCATAATGGAGAAACGCTATTGGGTAAGGTGAGGTCGCTGGAGAAGGAGTTGCAGGACATCCAGGAGAGTAAGGAGAAAGAGATTGGGGAGGCTAAAGAGGCGATGAGGTCTGAATGTGATGAGCGTCTTAGTGATCTGAAGATCGGTCATGACGCCGACTTGGCTGGGAAGGACGCGGTGATTACTCAGTTGAGGGGTGAGGTTGCCTCAGGAGGCGAAAGAGAGAAGGCGTTGAAGGTTGAGCTCTCAGAGGCCAAAGGCGAGCTAGCCCTGTCCTTTGAGAGTGGTTTTGATCGTGCAAAAGAACAGGTTGCTTTTCTTCATCCATGCGTCGACCTCTCGTCTCTAGATTCTTTTAAGATTGTAGTAGATGGCGTCCTAGTGGACGAACCATAATTTGTTGTAATTTTTAATTTACTTTGAACTCAGTGCTCCTCTTTGAACTTGTTATGGTGCTTCGGTTTCCTTTAAGCTTTTCGTCTGTTCCTTTTATCTTCGAATTTATTCATTTTGGAAAGCACCTCTTGGGCGGTAACATGGCGTGGTGGTAAATTGCTTTGTTTGTTTCATAATAATGTTGATAATTGTGGGTTGTTTCTTTCGGCGCATGACGCTTTAGGGCCCCTTTAGAGGGTTGAGGACTTAGGTGGCGATCTTGTTCTCGGTTCACGACGTCTTAGAGCCCTCATTGGGGTTAAGGAATTGGGCGACGATCTCATTCTCGGCTCGCGACGTCTTAGAGCCCTCTTTGGGGTTAAGGAATTAGGCGGCGATTTCTTTTTAAGCTCACGGCGTCTTAGAGCCCTCATTGGGGTTAAGGAATTAGGCGACAATCTTATTTTCGGCTCGCGACGTCTTAGAGCCCTCTTTGGGGTTAAGGAATTAGGCGGCGATTTCATTTTCGGCTCGCGACGTCTTAGAGCCCTCATTGGGGTTAAGGAATTAGGCGGCGATCTTATTTTCGGCTCATGACGTCTTAGAGCCCTCATTGGGGTTAAGTAATTAGGTGGTGATTTCATTTTCGGCTCGCGACGTCTTAGAGCCCTCATTGGGGTTAAGGAATTAGGCGGCGATCTTATTTTCGGCTCACGACGTCTTAGAGCCCTCATTGGGGTTAAGGAATTAGGTGGCGATTTCTTTTTAAGCTCACGACGTCTTAGAGCCCTCATTGGGGTTAAGGAATTAGGTGGCAACCCCATTGGGGTTAACGAATCATATGGCGCACCTTTTGCAAGTTAACGCTGTCTGTCTTGTTCCGGTGATGTCTGTAATATTGGAGTCAAGGCAGAGATAAAAGTAAACAGAAATTGGTGCCTCATTAAAAACCCCAGCTTTCGCGGGGAAAAAAGTGCTCTCTTATTCCTCTTCATTAGTCGAAAATCAAAATACAAAGACTTAGTCGCGGTGATTTTCGGAGATCAAGCTATTGATTAGCGTTGACTCACTAATTTTATTTCACGACTGAACTTTTAATTTTTCAAAAGAAAATGGGAAAAAGTTCTAAATTACCACATTTTTAAAGATTTTGGGTTCGGGGGTTAGTTACGTTTAGGGAAGGTGTTAGCACCCTAAACGTTCGTAGTACTCTACGAGAACCTCTTGATTTTATTTATTTATTTTGGCTATAACTTGCTTATTTTTTTTAAAAGAGAAGAATGAATTAGAATAGTGAGAAAAAATAAAAAAAAATGTTCTTTATTTGTATTTTTTATGATTTGGAAGGACAAGGTCCTTTGCCTACGTACCCGTGAGGGATCAAAACCTCGTAGTTCGGGGTAAAAATGACGATTGATTTGTTTTGTGTTTTTTATTGGTTTTTAAAAAAGTTTTAAAGATAAAATAAAAGCCAAGTGGCAAAATGAGATTGGTTTGTGTTTTTTATTTCGAAAATGATTCAAGTGTTATTAAAGATGGATTAATGGTTATTTAAAGAAAATAAAAGAAAAAAAAAGGGACACTTGATTGAAAATCAAGGTTTGTTTATGAAAAGATTTTTTGTGATTTTTGATTATTTGCATGTTTTTGGTTTTTTTTGTTTTTAATAAACTAAGACTAAAACATAACTAAAATAGCTAAACGCGAGGAAATTCCGTGGTGACGTTGGATCACCACGAAACCCTTTGAAAATAAACTAACCTAATATTTTTTGTATTTTTTTTATACGGCGAAATAAAACAAAATAAAAATAAAAATAAAAGACATAAAGCGGAATAAATAAAGTGTGGGTGTCAGTGCATATTCTCATTTATATTTACATTATACCTAAATACATTCTAAGAAATGGCAAAATAATAAATAAAAATAAAAAAAATGCAAATGCACTAAGGATAAGTAAATATGCTAAGAATTAAAATAAAATGAAAAATGCATGAAATAAAAGGAAAATAAAAAATAAAAATGCATGATGTGTTAAAAATTAAAGGCAATAAAATGCATGACAATAAATAAAAACTAAAAAAAATAAATGCAAGAAATGGTAAAAAAGAAATAAAAAAAAATAAAAAAAAAGGAAGGGGGTGCAGTAGCAGAAAGGGGGGTGCATTTAGCAGTCAGAATGGAGATGAGGAAAAAAGGATGGGCCGATGCTGGGCTTTGGCATTGGGTTACTATAAAATTAAAAAATCAGATTTTTTAACTCATTTTTACTCTTTCTTCTCTCTCTCTTCTTCTTCCCTCTACTCCTCCTTCTGAAAATTTATTTTTTTTTAAAAAAAAATTGCTTTTCTAAAATCCTTTTCTCCCCTCTTTTCAAAAATCTAACCAAAATTTTCTAGAAACAATTCAAACAACCTAGATCTAAGATTTTTCTTTTAAAAAAGACTACCTCTTAGACCGGATTTGGTCCTTGGTTTGAGCTCGGATTTGGTGTGGGTTGGAAGCGCGGCCGTGAATGGTTTTGTGATGGGAGGAGTGGCCGAGTTGTGGTGAGTTAGGGGTATGGTAGTGTCGTGGCTGTTTGGATTTAAAGGTGGCTGAGTGTTAAGGGGAGGCCGTGAGTGTGAGTGGGTTTGAGGGAGATGGAGTCGGCTGTGCTGGAAGTGGGAAGGGAGAGGGTCTGGCCGAGGTTTTGGTATGGTGGGAGAAGGATGTTGGTTCGATTTTAGTGTTAGGTTGGGTAGTGGTGGTTTGATGGTTGTGGTTTGGTGGCCGTACTGTTGGTGAGGGAAGTGGTGGTTTCAGTGATTGTTGAGTGGTGGCCGTACGGTTGTTATGGGTTTTGGGGAGGAGATGTTAGTGTTTTTGATTATGACTTTTTGGTTTTGGTATTTTTTGTGTTCTGATTGATTGTGTGTTTTTCAGTAGTGTTTTTCTTCTGACCGTGTGTTGAATTCGGATCCCCCCTTATGACTGATTTTAACTTACTCTAATATACACTAATTTGCTATTACTGTCCATAATGGTCAGTAAATGGCAACTTAAATGACAAATTAAAACCAAATAAAACATTAACAAAGTCTCCTCTACAAAAAATGAAAAAAAAGTCAGTTGTTTAAAAAAGGTAAGTAAATAAAAAGAAAGAAAAAAAATAAATAATAAAAATGCTAAATAAAATATTTAAAAGAATAAAAATAAAGATAGAAATAATAATAAAAACAAAAAGACGGACCCGGACGAAATTAAAAAAAATGAGGTATTTTAAAATATTTCTTGTCGAAATTTCGTCTGAGACGACGAAAAATTCCGAACTAAAAAGACGAGTAAAAAAAATAAATTTTAGGTCAAAAATTGGGGTATGACAGATGCCCCTATTTAAGTCTCTTCGTCCAGAGATTTGAAGATAAAATCTTGGATTCGACGGGTCGAAGGGACTTAAATACAGAGTACGCCAATTTTAGACCTAACAAAAAAATGTGAAATGCTCGTGATGCAAATGTGAATGCAAGACGGCGAAGATGACCTGACTGGGGATAAACAAAACGAAAGGATACCCGAATTCTTTAAAGAAAGGGATCCGACTCCACTGGGGGATAACATGATTTCACTGGGGAAGGAATTGTCTACTACCGAATTGACAGCTGAGAAAGGAAATATGATATGGGAAAAGACACCGACCACAAGTTACCCGTTTGTAGAGCTTGCCACTTGAGGTAAAGACGGAAATAAAAGTAACATGTCAAAGACGACAAGAAACAAAGGTGAATGCCAGCTGTTCGGGATGTTGCTGAACTTGCCACTGACGACAGGATAAAAGATAAATGTCAGCTGCTCGGGATGTAGCCGAACTTGCCACTGACGACAGGAAATAAAGGGTAAGTGCCAACTGTTCGGGTTGTTGCCGAACTGCCATTGACGACAAGAAATAAAGGGTAAATGCCAACTGTTCGGGTTGTTGCCGAACTGCCATTGACGACAAGAAATAAAGGGTAAATGCCAACTGTTCGGGTTGTTGCCGAACTGCCATTGACGACAAAGAAACAAAGGTAGATGTCAACTGTTCGGGTTGTTGCCGAACTGCCATTGACGACAAAGAAATAAAGGTAGATGTCAACTGTTCGGGTTGTTGCCGAACTGCCATTGACGACAAGAAGTAAATGTAAATGTCAACTGTTCGGGTTGTTGCCGAACTGCCATTGACGACAAAGAAATAAAGGTAGATGTCAACTGTTCGGGTTGTTGTCGAACTGCCATTGACGACAAAGAAATAAAGGTAGATGTCAACTGTTCGGGTTGTTGCCGAACTGCCATTGACGACAAAGAAATAAAGGTAGATGTCAACTGTTCGGGTTGTTGCCGAACTGCCATTGACGACAAAGAAATAAAGGTAGATGTCAACTGTTCGGGTTGTTGCCGAACTGCCATTGACGACAAAGAAATAAAGGTAGATGTCAACTGTTCGGGTTGTTGCCGAACTGCCATTGACGACAAGAAGTAAATGTAAATGTCAACTGTCCGGGTTGTTGCCGAACTGCCATTGACGACAGGAAATAAAGGTACGCACAAGCTGTTCGTTAAAGAACTGCCGCTTGACATAAAGAGGGTGACATCTCTGGACCAGACATACTGGGGATGACACTTGGGGAACAGAGTTACAAATTGTTCAGATTGATGGATATGAAAAGCAGGACTCAGGGTGGTTAATGCAACCATGTATTGAATGATGTTGTCTGTATGTTGGATATGCATGAATGTGTATATGCATGAATGTATGAATGTATGTGTGAATGTATGTATGACAATACGACTTGTATGACTGTATGGAGGATTGACTTGTGGGATAGTATGACCGATAAACTTGATGAGAAAAGACTGGACAAGTAAGACGGAAAGTGGACCGACGGCGCAGTACGAACACTCTGCAATCTTCATTGGGAATGATGCCATTGGGAACATATCAAAACATTTACGGGGTAAAGCCCGATGTATGCAACAACCGGTGGGGAACAAACACTTCCTGGGGGAGACGTGTTAATCCATAGACCTGGCAGAAGAACTGGTGTTTCTGTGGTCATACTTTTTGTTTTTTCTTTTTTTGAATCCCTAACTTTTGCCTGGACTGCCCTTTCGGGTTTTCAGACCACCGGGAATATATTCTTTTTTGTGTGCCCCTAATTTTTGCCTGGACCGCCCTTTCAGGTTTTCGATCCACCGGGACGCTCATTTTTGCCTAAGCCGCCCTTTCGGGTTTTCGACTTACCGAGCTCTTTTCTTTTTTCTTTCTTTGTTTTTTTTCAAGCAATCGACCATGTTTAACCTGCAGGGTCTACCCGTTCTTGGGACAAATGTTGACGCACACTTCACTTACTCATGAGTTCAGAGAGGATGTGTTTTGTTGTTTATGCTTTCCAAAAGATATGAAAGAAGATTTATGATTTTTTTGAAAAAATATATTTTGCTTCAAGTACTACCATCAAAAATAAAAGAAATTTTATAAACAGAATAAATGGGAATTCCAAATAAGAGGCACAGTCTCAAATTCATTTAACAGAGTGGTGGCCCGCCAACGGCATGACTCCACGGATCTCACAAAGTTTGGAAAATGGTAAATATAAGGGGAAGGTACATTGAACACAATAACCGTTATTCTCCCTAACAACTTTGAATTCCACCGTTTAGATGCTTCTGATTCAGAGTCTTTTTGACCGCTAATGTGCCCCAAGTGAGTCATGACCAGCTTGATTCAGTTACTTTGTCTTTTTGATCCTTAATTTTTGCATAGACCGCCCTTTCGGGTTTTCGATCTATCAGGATGATTATTTTCTGTTTCATGTCTCTAATTTTGCCTGGACCGCCCTTTCGGGTTTTCAGTCCACCGAGACACTCATTTTTGCCTAAGCCGCCCTTTCGGGTTTTCGACTCACCGAGCTGTTCTTTTATTTTTTAGACAAAGTATTTCTTGACTGCATCGGCGTTCATAGGACGGGGAAGCTCATCACCATCCATAGTCGTAGGAGTCATTGCACCACCGGAGAACGCTCTCTTGACGATATACAGGCCTTCATAATTAGGCATCCATTTGCCCCTGGAATCGGGTTGAAAAGATTGGATCTTCTTGAGCACAAACCTCCTTCTTGGAGCACACGAGGACTGCCCGTGACACAAAGCATTCATGCGTTTCTCTTCAATCAAGTTTGAACTGATCATATTTGTTTTGACATCATTCAGCCCCTGACAACTTGGCTTCCATCGGAACTCTCATTGATGAGATCTCGACTTCCACAGGGAGCACTGCTTCCATGTTGTAAGCTAAAGAGAAAGGGGTTGCCCCTGTTGAAGTGCGCCCTGAGGTACAGTACCCATTCAAAGCATACGGTAACATGCCAGTCATGTAAGTGGCTACCATCTTCTGCACTGTTTTCGTGATGTATTTTACTTTTTCCATTTTGTTTCTTTTGTTGTTGTTTTTTTTTTTGGGCTTCAATGGCGCCATTCATCTGGAATTTTATCAGGGATACTGTAGTGGCAGCCTCAGAACCCAAGTTAATCATTTCAAATGCTTCTTCATGAGGCTGAATGGCTTTCATGTCATACTAATAACCGATAGATCTTTACGGGAACCCCTTCATCCTCCTCCTCTTCAGCTTCGTAAACAGGGAACTCAGAGTCGGGAGAGAGCATAGGGTTACAGTGTTCAACGGGTTTATTGATGTTCAGTCTACATATGATTGATGATTGATTTTAGAAAATGAGTAAAAAACGCAGAACTTTTGAAATTGATTGCAAATAAAATAAAAATATTTTTTGGGTTTTTTGTGTTACCATTTTCCAGGAAAAGCAGTAAAATAAAAATAAAGATCGTGAAAGAGACGACAATTTTCATTGATAGTGGTAACTTGAAGACAAAAGTAGAGCCCTGCATGATTTCACTTTCGTATCGGGCGAAACGAAAGGATTTTTGAAAAGACAAGACAACGAAAACACATTACTTGGGCCCATGAGTAACTGAGGGAATGTCAACAGCGACCCACTTGCGGCAAACCCCTCATTGTGTTTGCACGACCAGATCTATTTTCTTTTTCTATTTGCATGAGTGTTGTAAGTGCGAGTCGGTTTGTAATGAAAGCGTCGGGCCACTTTCTTTGACTGCAGCAGATTGACCTTTTGTGATGAAACAAAGGATGAGACTCGATTTGGGAAACTATGAATACAATATGATGCATGATTATGCTTATGCAAAAAGAAAGATTTGTTATCGGAGAACTTTGTTGAAGTAATTGTAAATATCATAGTTGAACATTCTTTTGAGCATTAAAACATTACAAACAGTTCCCTTTTTAGAAACCAAGCCAAGGGACCAATTCAAAAGTCCTTTAGTGGAAGCTAGATTTTAACAGAAAAAATTTAAAGACTCCTAGCTTCCTTAAATTCAACAAATCAGGGCTCTTGAAGATGTACTTCCTAGTGCTCCTCTATGATGTTCACAAAAAAAACTTGTTTAAGTCCTTCGATAATTGGATGAAAAAATGTTTATGAATAAATGCATGCATGCATGGTTATGCTAAAGAACGGAGAAAACATGGTGAGGTTTAAGTTCAAAATGTTGGAGTCAAGGGTAAACACGCCATTTGGTAAGGACTATGGTTTCATTTGTACCTGTATCACGGGTTCTACCAAGTTCCCAAAGTCCTCAACCCCTTCCAAATATCATCGGGTTACGAGATTGACTCCCGGTCCAACAATACTTGTAAGAAAGTCTCGTTTGAGTGTAGTATCGCGTATCAACTAATTCAAGATTGCTCTTGGTTAGCCACCGCACTACGTCCTAAAAGGCCAAGATGGGTTAAGTGTAACTAAAGGTCCTCAACTTCATAGGTCACTTGGAAATAATAATGCCGGACATGACTACTCATGTCAACATAGTAATACTTCCAAGATTCCTCCATTGAGCGGGGTTATCACATGTGCCACATCCGAAATTCACTCTCGGAAAGACACTTTGATTATACCACCATCCTATCTTATGTTTCCCTCAAGTCCGGGTGTAGGACTTATCTCACCACTCACGTAAAAGGAAAAAAAACACATATGCACATATTTACATTTTTTTTTATGTTTTAAGCAAGTTATAGCACAAAATAATTAAATAAATTCAAGTTAGGCTCAACCCTCTTAGGGAATTCCCCAGTGAAGTCGCCATTTCAGTCGCGGTGATTTTCGGAGATCAAGCTATTGATTAGCGTTGACTCACTAATTTTATTTCACGACTGAACTTTTAATTTTTCAAAAGAAAATGGAAAAAGTTCTAAATTACCACATTTTTAAAGATTTTGGGTTCGGGGGTTAGTTACGTTTAGGGAAGGTGTTAGCACCCTAAACGTTCGTAGTATTCTACGAGAACCTCTTGATTTTATTTATTTATTTTGGCTATAACTTGCTTATTTTTTTTAAAAGAGAAGAATGAATTAGAATAGTGAGAAAAAATAAAAAAATGTTCTTTATTTGTATTTTTTATGATTTGGAAGGACAAGGTCCTTTGCCTACGTATCCGTGAGGGATCAAAACCTCGTAGTTCGGGGTAAAAATGACGATTGATTTGTTTTGTGTTTTTTATTGGTTTTTAAATAAGTTTTAAAGATAAAATAAAAGCCAAGTGGCAAAATGAGATTGGTTTGTGTTTTTCATTTCGAAAATGATTCAAGTGTTATTAAAGATGGATTAATGGTTATTTAAAGAAAATAAAAGAAAAAAAAAGGGACACTTGATTGAAAATCAAGGTTTGTTTATGAAAAGATTTTTTGTGATTTTTGATTATTTGCATGTTTTTGGTTTTTTTTGTTTTTAATAAACTAAGACTAAAACATAACTAAAATAGCTAAACGCGAGGAAATTCCGTGGTGACGTTGGATCACCACGAAATCCTTTGAAAATAAACTAACCTAATATTTTTTGTATTTTTTTTTATACGGCGAAATAAAACAAAATAAAAATAAAAATAAAAGACATAAAGCGGAATAAATAAAGTGTTGGTGTCAGTGCATATTCTCATTTATATTTACATTATACCTAAATACATTCTAAGAAATGGCAAAATAATAAATAAAAATAAAAAAAAATGCAAATGCACTAAGGATAAGTAAATATGCTAAGAATTAAAATAAAATGAAAAATGCATGAAATAAAAGGAAAATAAAAAATAAAAATGCATGATGTGTTAAAAATTAAAGGCAATAAAATGCATGACAATAAATAAAAACTAAAAAAAATAAATGCAAGAAATGGTAAAAAAGAAATAAAAAAAAATAAAAAAAGGAAGGGGGGGTGCATTTAGCAGTCAGAATGGAGATGAGGAAAAAAGGATGGGCCGATGCTGGGCTTTGGCATTGGGTTACTATAAAATTAAAAAATCAGATTTTTTAACTCATTTCTACTCTTTCTTCTCTCTCTCTTCTTCTTCCCTCTACTCCTCCTTCTCTCTTTCTCTCAAAACTCAGCTGGCCGGAAACATTTCCCGGCGCGGTGGCCGCCGGCCTCGACGGCGGCGCCACCGTGCCGGAAACTGAAAATTTATTTTTTTTTTAAAAAAAAAATTGCTTTTCTAAAATCCTTTTCTCTCCTCTTTTCAAAAACCTAACCAAAATTTTCTAGAAACAATTCAAACAACCTAGATCTAAGATTTTTCTTTTAAAAAAGACTACCTCTTAGACCGGATTTGGTCCTTGGTTTGAGCTTGGATTTGGTGTGGGTTGGAAGCGCGGCCGTGAATGGTTTTGTGATGGGAGGAGTGGCCGAGTTGTGGTGAGTTAGGGGTATGGTAGTGTCGTGGCTGTTTGGATTTAAAGGTGGCTGAGTGTTAAGGGGAGGCCGTGAGTGTGAGTGGGTTTGAGGGAGATGGAGTCGGCTGTGCTGGAAGTGGGAAGGGAGAGGGTCTGGCCGAGGTTTTGGTATTGTGGGAGAAGGATGTTGGTTCGATTTTAGTGTTAGGTTGGGTAGTGGTGGTTTGATGGTTGTGGTTTGGTGGCCGTACTGTTGGTGAGGGAAGTGGTGGTTTGAGTAATTGTTGAGTGGTGGCCGTACGATTGTTATGGGTTTTGGGGAGGAGATGGTAGTGTTTTTGATTATGACTTTTTGGTTTTGGTATTTTTTGTGTTCTGATTGATTGTGTGTTTTTCAGTAGTGTTTTTTCTTCTGACTGTGTGTTGAATTCGGATCCCCCCTTATGACTGATTTTGACTGACTCTAATATACACTAATTTGCCATTACTGTCCATAATGGTCAGTAAATGGCAACTTAAATGACAAATTAAAACCAAATAAAACATTAACAAAGTCTCCTCTACAAAAAATGAAAAAAAGTCAGCTGTTTAAAAAAGGTAAGTAAATAAAAAGAAAGAAAAAAAATAAATAATAAAAAGCTAAATAAAATAACAAATAAAATATTTAAAAGAATAAAAATAAAGATAGAAATAATAATAAAAACAAAAAGACGGACCCGGACGAAATTAAAAAAAATGAGGTATTTTAAAATATTTCTTGTCGAAATTTCGTCTGAGACGACGAAAAATTCCGAACTAAAAAGACGAGTAAAAAAAATAAATTTTAGGTCAAAAATTGGGGTATGACAGACTTCTAAAAAGAAAATACAAATTTTACAGCAATTTTGTCCTGCGTGGTTTGTTTGTAAAAATGATGAAATACTCAGCTGTAGTAATGGCGCAGGTTAACTGCATTCCAGGTTCGTGGTATCGTGTCTTCGTTCAGCTCCTCTAGTTTGTACGCTCCGTGTGCAAGCTTTTCCCTGATTCGATACGGTCCTTCCCAGTTGGGTAGTAGCTTGCCAACTCGAGTGGGCGCGACGACCTGCCTTAGGACCAAATCTCCCTCCTTCATGTCCCTTGGGATTACTTTTGAATTGTACCGGCGGGCTGCTCTTTGTTTTGCGGCGAATTCACGGATGTGGGCGGCCTCTCGTACATCATCGATCATATCTATTCCGCATAGCAAGCTTGTCTCATTAGCTTCTTCCGAGAAGTTTTCGCGACGCCATGTTGGCGTGTCAATTTCTACGGGCAGCATAGCGTCGGCGCCGTATACCATAGTGAACGGGGTTTCCTTGGTTGTCGAGTGAGGCGTCGTGTGATATGACCAGAGCACCTCATGTAACTGTTCCGCCCAAAGTCCCTTGGTGTCGTCGAGCTTCTTTTTGATGTCATTCAAGATTACCTTGTTTGCAGATTCGGCTTGTCCGTTTGCTTGGGGGTGGATGACTGAGACAAACTTCGTTTGGATTCCGAGTTGGTTGCAGAAGTCTACCATCTTGGAGCTGGCGAACTGAGTCCCGTTGTCTGATACAATAACTTTGGGTAGCCCAAACCTGCATATTATTTTCTTCCAGTAGAAACGTATCACTCTGTCCGCCGTAATCTTGGCGACCGCTTCAGCTTCAACCCACTTGGTAAAGTAATCAACTCCTACTATGAGGAGCTTGAGTTGCCCGGGTGCCAATGGGAATGGACCCACAATATCCACTGCCCACTTGTGAAAAGGCCATGGGGAAAAGACCGAGGTGAGCTCGCAAGCAGGGGCGTGCTTCTTATCAGAGAATCTCTGGCACTTGTCACACTTTCTTACAAAGTCGGCGCTTTCTTGGATCATTGTTGGCTAGTAGTAACCTGCTCTTAAGAGTTTTGCGGCCAGGGATCGCCCGCCGATGTGGCTTCCGCACACTCCTTCGTGCACTTCTAAGAGGACGAGGTGGGTCTCGTTTTCACCTAGGCACCTGAGCAGAGGCGTTGCCTTGCCCCTCTTGTATAATTTGCCATCGACCATGCAATACTTCGAGGCCTTCTTTCCTATTTGTAGTTTTTCCTCCTCACTTTTGGGATTAAACGCTCCTGTGAGATATTTGATATGCGGCGTCATCCGCCCCTCCTCTTCATTTTCCACGGCGCCTACTTCAATTATTTCTGTGCTAGGGGTTGCCAGCACCTCTTGGATGACCGTTCTGTTATTTCCCGGGTGTTTGGTGCTGGCAAGTTTAGACAAGAGATCTGCTCTTGAATTTTGCTCCCTTGGAACGTAGATCACCTCGAAGAACTTGAAGGTGGAGGCTAAACTGTTGACTTTTGCTAAATATTTAATAAGTTGACTATCCTTTGCTTGTTACTCCCCGGTAATTTGACTTGTCACCAACTGGGAGTCACTCTTCGCTCTTAAGTTTTCAGCTCCCATCTACTGTGCTAACTTCATGCCCACAACGAGGGCTTCATACTCTGCCTGGTTGTTGCTCGCCTTGAACTCGAATCTAAGTGACTGCTCTATGATTAGGCCCCCTGGTCCTTCCAACACTATGCCGGCTCCACTGCCTTTGAGGTTTGATGATCCGTCGACTGACAATAACCATATGAAGGGGGCGATTTCTTCCACTGGGGATGAAAATTCTACTAGGAAATCGGCCAGAATCTGCGACTTTATGCTACCTCTGGGAAGATATTGAATGTCGTATTCGGATAATTCTACCGCCCAGGATACCATTCTTCCCGCGAGGTCTGGCTTCCCAAGTACTTGCTTGATGGGGTAATTGGATTTGACAATGACTTTGTGTCCTTGAAAATATGGGCGCAATTTCCTCGTCGTTGCCACTACTGCTAGAGCGAGGCGCTCTATTTTCTGGTATCTCAGTTCTGCTCCCTTGAATACTTTGCTCACAAAATAAACTGGCTTTTCACCCTCGTCAAAATCTTGCACGAGGACGGAACTCATGGCGTTCTCTGATATAGACAGGTATAAGAAAAGGACAGCGCCCGCATATGGACGATGTAAAACTGGAGGGCTGGAGAGAAACGTCTTTATCTTTGCGAAAGCCTCCTCGCATTCGTCGGTCCATTGAAAAAGTTCCTTCTTCTTTATTGAGGCAAAGAAAGAGAAAGATTTATCGCCGGCACAAGATAAAAACCTGGAAAGCGCCGCGAGCCTACCTGTCAACTGCTGCACTTCTTTGATGTTAGAGGGGCTTCTCATGTTGATTATCGCTTGACATTTGTCAGGGTTTGCTTCGATACCGCGCCTGGTCAGCATGAAGCCTAGGAACTTTCCTGCGTGAACCCCAAAAGAGCATTTGGCTGGGTTGAGGCGCATGTTATATGCTCGGACCTGACCGAAGATCTCTTCCAGGTCTTTTGAATGGCTTTTATCTTGTTTTGTTTTCACCACCAAGTCGTCGATATAGACCTCCAAGTTCTTTCCGATTTGCTCTGCGAAGGCGGTGTCCATCAATCTTTGAAAAGTAGCGTCGGCGTTCTTCAAGCCGAAAGGCATGACTTCGTAGTGATAATTTTGGTGGTTGGTCATGAAAGCGGTTTTTGGGGCGTCGAGAGGATCCATCTTTATTTGATTGTAACCAGAGTATGCGTCCATGAAACTTAGGGTTTGATATCCTGAGGCGTTGTCAATAAGGTGGTCGATATTTGGGAGGGGATAAGGGTCTTTTGGACAGGCGGTGTTTAAATCGGTGTAATCGACGCACATGCGCCATTTTCCGTTAGATTTCTTCACGAGGACGACGTTGGCCAGCCATGTAGGATATTTGATCTCACTTATGAAGCGGACATCTCTTAGTTTAGCGACTTCTTCATCTACTGCTTTCCTCCTCTCCTCGCCTAACTTCCTTTTGCGCTGAGCGACCGGCTTCACTCCCGGGTGTAGAGCGAGGTGGTGGCATACGATGGTAGGGTCTATGCCGGGCATATCTGATGGTTGCCAGGCGAACAAGTCTAAGTTTTTTCTCAGAAGATCCACCAGACTTTGCTCTTCTGCGGGATTTAGAGAAGTCCCCACCTTTGTCGTTTGATGTGGTTCTGGGCCTATTGTGACTTCTTTCAGGTCCTCCGTGGGTTCAAGGCGCTCGTTCTGGAATTCTTCCCTTGGGTCTAAATCGATTGCATTTACTTGGTGAGCCTTACTACTGTTGGCTCCCTTTCCTTCCATGGTTGCTTGCAAGGCTTCGTTATGGCTACGAAGCAGCCGGATCTGTTGCCGTATTGCTTCTACCGCCTTTGGGTCCATCATCAACGGTGGCGATGATGGTCGTTTGGGTCGGTTATGAAGGTTTAGGTTGATGGTTGAAGATTAGCAGTTAGGATCGAAAATGTTAGAGAGAGGATTGGTTCCTGCACGAAGAACCGGTTAGGTTTAACGTTTGATTAGGGTTAGGGTTGAATCGCGGCGGATTCGGAAGCTTCAGGGTTGCTCCTGAGAAATACGGTGGATTCACGGCGTCCTGATGGTTTTCAGAGGCCGCGGATCGACCTCCTTTTCGTCGGAGATGGTGGCTAGGTTAGTTTTACCGCAGCCCCACGGTGGACGCCAATTGTACTGGCTGTGAGTACAATGTATGAAAACTAGGGTTTCAGAGTCTGTTTTTTCCTCTTTTGGGAATGATCCCAAGGTTACTATTTGTAGCCTCCACTTGGGCCTATCCGGTCATAGTTTTGGCCCTTTACGATTTGGGCCCAAAACTATGATTAGGGCGCCCTCGTAGGCTGTTGAGGGCGCCCCCAAAGAGTGTCCTTCAGGGAGGTCACCTAGGGTTACTTATGACTGAAAAGTGCGCCCTGCGCCCTCCTGGAGGGCGCCCAGCCTTATTCAAAGGGTTCACACCCTTGTCTTTAGGATCTCAAGTCCTAAATGGTGAGATCTACGGTCCAATCACCAATAATTAATCACATTTTACAATACTATCTAAGTGATCGTGATATATATGCAATTAATTAAGTACCGTCTTAACACTGTGTTTAAAATATGGGCATGATCTTTGCGAAGGGAACCATTAGTTGAGTCTGTAGCTCCCATGTATACAATATAAACTTGATTGTCATTCTCTGATTGAGTAGTTAAGGATGATCTTGACTCTCCAAGAAAAAGGAAATAAGAGTAAAATATTAGTATCAATAAAATTGGATTTCCTTTCATGTTTAGTTTCCTCTTGGATTGAACTTAGCTTTGATGGTGTTCACTGTTCAATAAGTTGATGAGGAGTATGCTTGTTAGCTCCCCGCGCATACGAATATATAAGAAGCAATCGGTCTAAATATAGTTATAATAAGTTGGTGCTTATGCCAGCATTGAAGTATATGATTTATGGTAAGATATATATCATAAGGTTTATATATATATATATATATATATATATATATATATATATATATATATATATATATATATATATATATATATATATATATATAACTTTTTATCATTATAGGTTGTGGTAAATGGTAAACTTTAATTTATGAACTAATATAACTTTTTTTAAGTACTTGGAGAAGTCTGAAATTATTATTTATTAAATTGGTACTAATGGTTATTTTTCAACACTTTGTAGGAAATTTGAACACATTCATCGAGGTTACAAAATCAAACTCTTATCAATAAATTGACACATTACGGAATTATGACAGGTACGGTGCATTGGTGCAAGTGCGGTTGCACTTATGGACTAAAATAACATGAGGATGAGAGGAATAAGAGTGAGATATAATTAAATTTGCAATGCAAATACCAATTATATAAAATTCTAATTGTGTTATGAAATTGATCAAAAGTATTGCAAGATAATGTAAAATATAAAAGAATAAAGAGAAAAGAATAAAGAGAGAACATGAGAGTATATTGTATTACTTCACAAGTACCTCTTTACATTGCAACATAAGTCCTATTTATAGGACACAAATAGGTAAATGAATAATCACATTTCAATCCACTTACTAGTGGGAGTTACATGTATGTGGAAGGTTAATGGATGGACATCCACTAATTTATATATTCATAACACTCCCCCTTGGATGTCCATCGATGATATGCCTCATTAAAACCTTACTAAGAAAAAACCCAATGAAAAAAAATCTTAGTGAAGGAAAAAGAGTACAATATCTGGTATATCTGCCTCATTAAAAACCTTACCAGGAAAACCCAATGGGACAAAACCATGGTGAAGGGAAAAAGAGTGCAAAATATATTTATATCTCCCCCTCAATCAAACAATCATCTCTGAGACGATTAAGATCAATATTTTGTATCAGTTGTTCAAAAATTATGCTTGGAAGTGACTTTGTGAAAAGGTTTGCAAGATTATCACATGAACAAATTTGTTGACGGCTTATATCATCATTCTTCTGAAGATCGTCTTCTTTCAACTGAGCAATGCACATGGTATCATATTCATAAAAGATTGTTTCATTCACTCTTCCGGAAGACAAATTGCAAGTTTCTCTATGTGTTCAATCATAGACCTCAATCAAACACATTCTCGACTTTCTTTATGTAGTGCTAAAATTTCATATGAGCATCACACAAATAACCTGCATTTCTAATATAACAAAGTAACAAATAATATATCTAACATGAATAGTTATCAAGGTACATTATTGTGTCTCAATTGAACTAAAATATGGTACTTCAGGACCAATTAGTTCTTCATTATTTACTCAAATTCTCAAACAATTTTTTGTCTACATCTAGTGACTTTACAATCATCTGAGTGCTAACAAATATGATTTGTCCATCTATAACCATTTTAACACATTTCTATATAAGCTTTATGATTCACAAAAGTGTTATTTTTCAAATACTCAACTTGTAATCTCAAATAAATATTTACCATTTCTACATATTTCAACTTTCAAAAAACTCTTCAAGAGTTCTTAGGTTTATTTCAAAATGGACAAATGATATCAGGTTTATATCTCTCTCTTAGAACATATTCACTAAGAATATTATACAACATGTTTCTATATTTTCAAGTTGATTAATTAACTCTTCAAAAATATGAATTGTATGCTTCGATAAAATAATTCCTTCGGGGAATTTCATATAAAAATATCAAGTGACTCATATAAATATATTGTAACATGTAATTCATATATCGATAGATTGAGCATTTCAAGTGGTGCTAGACTTAATCAAATATGATAATGTACTTGAATTCACTTCAGGTGAATAAACCTCTTCAAAATTAATGGTAGGTTTTCACCAATACTCTTGAAAATAAGGCAAACTTCATATATCAATATTTCATGATTCTCTTTTTCTTTTCACATCTTCAGATGTATGGACTACTGGTCCAAAAATCATTCTCTTTGCAAAGCTAGTTTAATATCGCCTCAAAATCGTCTATCCATTTCGTCAATAATTTTATTGTCTATAATCCTCAATAGACTTTGATTCATGATCCTCGTTATCATTTTTAAATATAGCGCTATATTTTATGTAAAAACATCGTCAACGTTGACTTTTATTTTTCGGTTCCATCTCATTTCATTGAGATCTTTCACTCATGACATAATTTATCGATATTTCATAATTTTCAGGTACCTGATAAGTTCTTCTAGAACTGAAAAATTCATTATGTTAGACGACTCTTTTAGAGTTTCTATATCCTCATTTGGGTTATCTTTCATTTTGGCTCCTTTTCTTATTTGAGGATTTTTATATTTGGAACCGATTGTTTACCTTGCTTGATGTATGATTGAGACTCATTTGCAATATAAGATTATCCTACAGGGACATCTATTTCGTTTGGAGCATTAGCAGCTGCTATTTTATTTGTTTAACTTCGCAAATGAGTGATATTTCGAGGATCAAGATGAGATAATAATATTTTCTTTCAAATAATTCAATTGAACTTCGGGTTCACATTTTCATTCAATTGAACTTCGGGTTCACATTTTCAGCTGCTTATTCTCTCCCCCTAATATTGGGAAAACTAATCCATCAATCGATAATCGGCCTACTGAAGTTGGCTCAACAATTTATAATAGTAGGAGATTCATATCAAATATATTTTCCCAATATTCTTTCAATATTTATATTAGTGCAATATTTTGGAACAATTGTGATATACACAACACATCCAAAAATTCACTTAGATGAAAAATATTTGGTTGTTAACCCAAATTAAATTATAAATTAAGGGGAGGACTTACACATAATAATGTGTTGGCTTGATGCAAATCAATATCTCAACATACTAGATTACATGTTCCCAAAGTAGAATTTAGAAGTTATGTTCTCATAAGTATCATTCATACAATTAACTTTAGACGTCTAAAGAATGGACCTTCAAGACCATTTTTTTTTATGAACATATACTACACGATGTTCAATATCAATTTAAATTGAGAAATGATACTTTCTGAAAACTCCAAAAAATTGAGCTCTTAGTCAAATTTGTTGAGAGAATAATCTCACAAACTTCTGGTTGTGAGTTGACAATAAACATATACGTGATCATTTAGTCGATGTATTAAATCAATTTATAAGGTATCAAAATGATTCACATCATCGGTGTATTCATCCACAAATATCACCTAATATATATAAGAGACTTATTTTCTCAGATTGTCAACTTACTTTGGAAAGTAATAACACACAAACATTAATGGTTTGAAGAATCTTCTGGTTCTTCAATACATGTCCATATAAATTTTTAACTATTTTCGCATCATAATAGATCCGGGATAACTCAACCGGTCTTGCCAACAATAAATTTAATATGATATGTAAATTTCAATTTTACAATAATGTGTGCTTCAATTGCACTAATATAAGTGTAGTCAATACATATGAAGACATGCAATTTTTTATCTACACTTATTTCTATCCAAAACATGTCTCGTAATATAGAGATATTCAACATCTCCTTTATTTCTTATTTCAATATAATATTCATTTAGAAGGATAATAAATTTCTACGAGACCTAGAGAAATATAATGCATTCTCAATGTGTAATTCTATTTCACCATATAACAATATATCGACTCTTCTGGAGCCTTTAATAATTTTTGCAATACAAATATAATAATAAAATTAGTTTCTTTTTGTCACTCATCCAATTTTTTATAGTCTTTTACATAAGAAATCATTCATTTACAAACAATATCCAACAAAATATACATAAAATTATTGTAATCCTTAGTGAGTCCAAGTTCTAGGAGCAATACTTGCATGAAATCTCGAAATAGTATAGACATACTTTTTAAAAGAAATCAATAATACAAATATGATTTATAGTTATTCTATAAACTAACAAGATTCTCATTTCGAAACAATATAGTTCGTAAGTCTTAATCGTTTCAAAAGTAGCAATAATATCAAATTCATAAACACAATACCTACAATTTCATTAGAAAAACAATTATGTGGAGCATTCTACCCAAAAAATAAATAAATAAATACACAGAGCACAAATTATACGAAACAACTAATATGGATGATTCAATCTAGAAATAAAGTTTAATTTATCATGTGAGACTTCATCTTTTCAATCAATGACTACTCTTATGTTCAATCACAAATGTGATTTATGTTACAAAGTTTTCTTGATATTATTTTCTCAATTTTGCTACTTCAGGAGCACATTCAAGAGGCATAAATAATTTATTTTTTTCTTTAATTCTTTCATAGAATTTATACTACGATCAAATAGATCATCTTATATATTTGAATTGTGGTCAAGAACTTCACAAACCTCTATGAACAATAAGCAAGTAAAATCACAATTTTGCAATCCTTCAAGGATGATTTAATATTAAATTTTAGTTATTCAGGAGCTATATTCCAAATCTTTATAAACAATAAATAAGAAAATTCTTTATTTGAGCGATCCTTCAGGGATCTTAAAAAAAAATTCTTCGAGAACGACATTACATTCTCAATGTGTAACTCTTCAAACCTTTTTTTAAAAAATAATACAAAAATAAAATAGATCTTATTTTCAACCATAAATCTATCAAAACCAAAGAAGATCATATTTTTGTCATCCTTCGAGGATGCTTGATATTAAATATTTAGTTCTTCAAGAACTATATATATTTCAAACCTTCATAAACAATGATAAAAAATTGATTGTTTGCAATCTTTCAGGGATGCTTTAATCTTAATTTTTTTTTTAGTTCTTCAGGAATTATATTATGATCTTCATAATGATCGAGAACAATTCTTTTGTGCAATCCTTCAGGGATACTCGATGTTAAATTATTCAAAAATTTATTAAGAATATCAAACATGCTAATGTGTTAACTAAATAAGATTCAATAAAAAAATATATTAAAAAGATTAGCATGATAATATTATAAATTCAGTAGATGTTAACAAAGATCTAGTTCTTCAAGAACTCACCATAAACCTCTATCGAGAATAACAAAGGAAAATCACAATTTTTTTATTTTGCAATCTTTTACGAGTGCCTGATATGAAATTATTCATTCTTTTAGAATTATATCTCAAATCAATGAAAAATATATATATATTCCTTTTGAGCAATACTTCAGGGATGCTTCAATATTAAAAGGAAAAAATAGTTCTTCAAGAACTATATCTTAAAATATCTTCATTGTTTGAGCAATCCTTCAAGGATGCTTCAATGTTAAATTCTTCCAAAATTTAACTAGAATAACAAATAAAAATATGATAATTATACAATTCAAAGAATTTTTCAGCAAAATTCATGTGCAAAATAAAATAAAATAAATAATTGACATGAAGCATGTTCTATATTTTTAAGCTTCATGAGTGCGAAGTTAAAACTATCTCTTTCCTAATTATCATAGTCTGTAGAGTGAGAAATTGAAAAGTTGTAGATAATTCACTCAAACAAATTCAAAACAAAATGAGAAATTAAAAACATAGAGATGTAATGAACCATTAGCAAACCTGAATCATGTCTAGAACCATCAAACATTCAAATTACTTATTTAGCTTCTTCAACACTTTTCACTGTAACAATCGTGATTAATCTCCTGCTCCTGTCTATGACTAGATCATACTCATTATCATACTCAATCTTTAAGATAATTAAGTCATTGCTTTGGTCGAGTCTCGTGCTGATAACGTGTTATGAAATTGATCAAAAGTATTGCAAGATAATGTAAAATATAAAAGAATAAAGAGAAAAGAATAAAGAGAGAACATGAGAGTATATTGTATTACTTCACAAGTACCTCTTTACATTGCAACATAAGTCATATTTATAGGACACAAATAGGTAAATGAATAATCACATTTCAATCCACTTACTAGTGGGAGTTACATGTATGTGGAAGGTTAATGGATGGACATCCACTAATTTATATATTCATAACAAATTGTAGTTTGTTAAAGACTTTTACAAAAGAGTTGGTTTTTGTTCTGCAGTTTGGGCAGAGTTATAGGTTTTAAGACTAGGTTCAGGGTTGTCTTAAACAATTTTGAGGTCTTGCTGTAATTTTAAAAAAAAAATTGGGAGGTTAAATTTGAGGAGAGTTGGGCTTGAAATCCAGAATAAATTAGACCTCAAATTCAAAACCTCTTCAATGCTGAAAAAAATAAATAAAAAAATTAAGCATAAATATGTGCTTCCTGGGAGTTAAACCCATGTCAAGGCACATGTTTACATACTCCCCAACCACTAGACCAATTGAACAAATCTAATATGTGTCTATGCGGATAATATATATTGTATTTTTTAATGCCTTATATATATAAAAAAAAAAAAAAAAAATTGGGCCCCAAAATTTTGAGGCCCTATGCCACGGGCCTCAATGCTCTTGCTTGGGCCGGCCCTGATTAGGTTCCTTCAAAAAAAATTAAGATTAGACATTAAGTTGGTCAAGGTTCAAATTAAATATCCCCTTAGTTATAATCTTTGAATTAGATTCTAGGATAGTGGTTAATATGATTCATGCCCATTCGTGGACCGTGGCCTAATGTGTATATCCAATCTCTTCTTCAATAGATCATTCCTCTTCTACTAGAAGAACATATGTTATTCACGTTTTAAGAAAAGTAAGAAGTTAACCATTCCGCAGATTTATTAGCTAATAATGTCATTTTATCCATTAATTATTTTGATTGAGTACAATCGGATGATATTTTTCTTTCTTTGTGAATTTTGTTAGCTGATAATAATGTAAAGGGTCGTAGCTTGCCTTCTTTGGTTTTGTAATTTTATAATTATTTTCATCAATATAGCGCATTCCTTATTTGCTAAGTGCGCCATTTCAAGATATTTAGGCATATAGCTATATAGAAATATGAAGGTAGCAACTGGTAAGAGTACATATATGTGAAATAATGCAAGCAAAGTCTATACAAACAATGTATATATTAGTATTAGTGTTTGGCAACATACTATATATGAAAGAAATTATTTTAATTATGATATACAGTCACAATTACGATAAGAGTATTTTAGAAGAAGAAAACACATAACCATGTGAATATTAATGAAAATAATTTTAAAAGAAGGAAAAAAATAAAACTTTTAGCTGCATGACTAGTCTTGCCATAAATCTAACACACTAATTTCAGGAGTCTTTTAGAAACTAAAGCAACACCATTTATACTAACAGTAATATCATACGATTAGACTCGTACCTATTATTGAATAACCCGCAAAAATCCGCATTGAAATAATTCACCGTCCTTTGCAACTATCACACATTGTAGGGTAAAAGTCCGCATTATAGGTATAGGCAAGGAGATAGTTATTCGCAAAATTAAGTGGATATATAAATACATCTATATGTTTCTCAATATCTAACCCACCGACATTATTAATTTATTGTTATTATTATAAGAGTTTAAAGATGTCATTATATTGTGAATTAAAATATAAAAAATTGCTCACTTTAATTACAGTTCTTGAAGCTACATATTTAATGTGGTTAACCTAATTATTTATTTACTTTTCTTCTAGTTTTTATTGGCATAATTGGACCCCAGGTAATACTTATATATCCTTTAAGTTTTTTTAAAGATTCTAATAATCAAAAAAGTAAAACAACATATAATATTTGTATTGTAAACTTTTTTTTAATGGTAAATATTGGTAGTTAATTTTTTCGATTATTTTATTTCTTGTCCGAGTTTGAACCTAAAACCTCTGACTTTTTATCTTTAGTTTAAACCAATTGAGTTATTTGTATTGTATACTATGGTTTTTTAAATTCTACAGAGTCGGCTCAACACATTATAACGAGATCTAAAGTAAATTTTAAGATGAGGTTTTTTAAAGTTAAAAATAATATTTTAGTATAATGACTATATCTTTGTTTAGAAAAAAAATTGACTATTTAAAATGAAAAATCATTTATTAGATCATTACAGTTGATTTTGTTTACCATTTTATCAATCGATAATAAATTCAAATTTTATATTTTTTGAGGATTTATCGATCTAAAACAAAAACACCGGATGTTTGACAATAGATAAAAAAGACTATAAAACATGGATAAAAAATTTGATGCTTTAAAATGTTCTTCATATTGATCAAATTATCGACAGCCATATTACTCAACTCTTTCACTTCAACAACCAAACCAACTTTATATTCCCTGATCATACCCAAATCTGAATAGATTGAATAACTTTTTGGAATTTTAATGTTAGGTTTAGGCAATAGAGTTGGAAATATATCTCTTTTTTTCTTTAATGTCAGACTCTATACATGCCTCATCTGAATGATTGTGTATATGTAGTGTGCCACTACTTCTACTGGATCCTATCTAAAATTCAACATGAGTGATAAATTTTGCTTGAAGCCATCTCTTGCATATGCAACATAAACAATTTCCAAAATTGCTACTTAAATGATTTGGTCTAATTAGCTCGTGATTCTTTTCTTCTTCTAATTGCTATTACTGTAGCATGTTTGATTTTTCCTTTGGATAGCCTCAACCCATGATTTTGGAATTCCGAGGACTTGTCATTAGAACTGCTTAATTCAAAACCTATTTGGCTTTCATTATTTTATTTTGTCATTAGAAATATGATATTTGATAGAACGTTGTGACGTTATTTGATCCATATATCTAACTCACTTTGTGAGATAAGACTTGATTGTTATTGTATTTTGTGTTTCTGTTTGACTCAAAGCATGTTTAGTTCACATTATTAAATGCATTATGCATGACTATTATGGATTTTTAAATTAACTTTGGGGCTAGAGTGATGTTTTGTTTAGAGTGGATCCTGGCCTAAAAGTAAATTTTGAGAAATTAAAGCATGTGAACTTGAAACATTTTGAAGTGTAGCTAGAAAGTACATTTTGAGAAGTAAATTCTAAAAAGGAAGTAAATTTTGAGAAATTAAAATTATAATAAAATTTAAAAAGTGTAAATAACATAAACAACTACAAGAACTCTGCTTGTATTTATTTATCATTTCTTTTCATTTAGTTACATAGATAGTACAAAAGGACTTCGAACACTGTATTTCTTATTACTTCTCCATGTAATGGATCCAAACAGATCTTCCTTTAGCGAGGTTAAAGTGGAGGAGAAAGTAACTTGGTAGCTTTGTTTTTTTATGCTTTTAGTAAATTGGAGTTTCTCTGGAATCAATTGGATTTTCACCCCACTAGGAGCATCCACTTCGGCGAAGTAGACTATTTCATCCTCTTCACCGACGTTTGTAACAGTTCTACTCACATTCACACTTCCTCTCCCAGTGAAGTTGGAGATTGCTATGGAAGGGTAATTAATATTGGAAATATGATCACGAGTCGAATCCTTAGGGCAGTTGAAACTATCTGGGACAGTTTTTGAAATAACCTTAATAGTTGTTGTGTTGTATCCTATGTAACACAAGAAGTTCAAGTAGTCAATGGTGCTGGTTTCATAAACAAGACCTGGTCGGAATGATTTAGATATTGTTATTTCCCCTGCTCCATAGTCATAAGGTGTGGCAACTGACCCTAAATCTGTTGTAAAGGAACCCTTCATATTGTTAATTTGAGTTGCTGCATTTAGAAGAAATAGGAATGTATGAGTTGATAGATATGTCAAATCTAGGATTACATTTTCTAGGGACATAAAAGACCAATTTGGTTGATAAATTTTTATTTTAGAAATCATTTTAGAACTTTTAGTATAAAGCTAATTGATTCTAAAGACTAAATATATTATTGATTTGTATAATTAAAAATGAAAAGCCTAACCTGAGGTCATGATGGCTGATCTAATTGCAGAGGCACTCCAAGTAGGATTTCTAGATTTGATGCTTCCTGCAAGGCCTGAAACATGTGGACATGCCATGGAAGTCCCTGACTCAATGTTATATGGTGATGGCTTTTTTCCTTTTGGAACATTTTCTGCGTCATTTCCAGTCCATGCTGCAAGAATGTTAACACCTGGTGCTGCAATATCAGGCTACAAAGAAAGAATTGTTGGTCTTGCTCAATGATGTGCATTGATGATCGTTATTTTTAATCATATCATTACCTTTAGAATATTCTTTGTAAGAGCTGAAGGGCCTTTACTTGAAAAGAATGCCACCATAGGTGCAGGCTTATAATCTTTGACTGTAACTGTTGGTAGAATTGTTGCTACTGGATTGCTTCAGATTAATCATATGCCAAAATAAAATAAAATTAACTACTAATAAGCTGCCATTGTTGATTTCAGTCTCAAACAAGATTAATCAAATTCTAATACTTAGTTTTTTTGTGTAATTAGACGTGATTTATAATAAGATATAAGAAAATTAAACATGCTCATAATGTAAAATTACCAATAATAACTTGGCCTGCTTATATTTAAAAATTGTCGATGTGACAAATTAAAGATATGATTAATATAAGTGTAAATTTATTGTTACACCAACCATCTTTATCCAATTTAAAATCCTTACCTTGTTGAATTGGCATATTGGAGGAGTGTGGCAACATCTTTTGATCTTACCACTGTTGCTGGGAAGTCTCCATAATTATTTACCATAGCTCCATCCTCGTCATTAATATGAACAAGACCTAATCCACCCGCTTTTTGCACCGTCAAAATCTTGTCCTCGGTTGAATACTCATCATTTATTCCATCACAAATGACAATCTTTCCTTTGACTTTTTTCTTATCTAATGAATTTGGGTGACATTGCCTGCATTTCAAAAATAATGTTAGTTTGTCTAACTTTAAAACATTGTGCTTATAGGATTTTCATTATTCACAATAGACAAGTTTAAAGTTTATTCATTTTTTGAAAGGTTTTGAGTATATACCTTGCTTCAACTAAGTCAGCGGTAGTTGTCTTGGCAAACTCTCCGGTTATCAATGGATATTTGGCGTATTTTGAAAGAGGGGAAAAATTTATGGCTAGACCCTAAAGTACAACAATTACTGAGCATAAAAATAACAAAGAGAGATAGTTCATCAACAATCTAAAACAACTGTTTCATTGCCATTTTCACCATGAATTAAATATGAATCAAATTAACTGTTGACACTTTTCAAAATAAAAAGATAAAAATGGAACATTGCAGAGTGAGTGCTATAAATTGTAGTACCTTGATAACTTTGTTATTACCCAAGACAACATTGGACTGAAATTCACGGTCAATAGTGGTGGCAGCAACAGTTAATATCCAAGGAGCATCATTAGTAACTGTACTGCTCTCCGGTCCAGAATTGCCAGCAGCGCAAACGACGACGATGCCGCGCTCGACGGCGTGGAATGCTCCAATTGCAATCGGGTCGGTTTTCAAGTCAGGTTCAGGATCCGGAGACCCACCAAGAGAGAGTGAAAGCACATGAACTCCATCAGAAATTGCATCGTCAAACGCCGCAAGTATGGCAGAGCCAGAGCAACCAATATTGCACACTTTGTAAATTGCCAACCTCGATTCAGGGGACCCGCCTTTTGTCGTCCCTGCCGCAAGACCAAAGTATGATGCACCACTCACAACATTCCCAGCTGCCGTCGATGCTGTGTGGGTTCCATGACCATTCTTATCCCTTGTTGTGCCCGGCACATCATCATCCCCATCAAGGTTACCGTAGTATCTTGCTCCTATTATCTTCCTAAATATTAAAACAAAACTACTTTTAATAAATTATAGCAGTTGTTAGTTACTTGTTACCTAATGGACCCCACAAACAAAGTAAACATATCTAAGTATACAATAAAACTTTAGGGTTGTTTTTTGTTTGTCCTTTATTTTGTAATATATATATATATATATATATATATATATATATATGAAGAGCATATTTTCCGAAGGAAATTTTATTACCTCGATAGGCTTTTCCTTTCATTCTTCCTCGATGTTGTTTACGGAATCTGGTTCTTTTGGGGTTATAGTTGATGGTTATTTCTCAATTCCATCTCTATTACAGAACCGTACATGAGATTTTCACCTCATACGGCTCCTCGCGAATAAATCGATTCAAAAATATTGAACCAAAAAAATAAATTAAAATTCAATTAAAATAGAATACAATCGCGGGATTTTTTGACATTTCATAGAATTCATTTTATCTATTAGAAATTTGTATATCTTGCTTTGATATAGAACAAAATATGGATTCTTATAGACCATTTTTGCTATCCATATCTAACTAGATAATGTTGTTTTGATAGAAGGTTCTAACGAATCCATATTTGTCTTTATTCAAAAAAATCCACATTTTCGCGGGCGAATATTTACTCTTTCATTATAAATTTAAGATGTAATGTTGGGTTAGTCCACAACTCCTCAAAAAATAATGAATTCTTAGTTCCGTCCGCCATCCCATCTAATGAATCAGTAAGATTATTAAATTGAATATAATCTTAGGTATTCACAGGTTCCATCGTTCCCATCGCTTTTCGATTTATGTGTGTGTGTTAAAATACATATTTTATAAAATCTATAAAGAATTACATTATTTTTCTCGGAAAGAAATATATAGAAATTTTTATCTAACGTTGTATATTCTTTATGCTACTAATGTATAATGATTAAAAAACACAAATAAAATATATTTTCAAGATAATACTACTAATATAATTGTTTTTATCATGAAGAAAGGAAAATAAAACAAAAACACATGTCCTAAGTGATTGATTTTCAACGACGTGAAATTGATACTCAAACTAATTAAAGTCATGTCTATTTGGTTTAGTTGAATTTGAAACTTAAATATAAAAAATACAAATCAAACATTTGTCAAAATCATAATTACATCATTTTTCTAAGCAAAAGTTACTTCTTTTAATTTACTAAACAATGTCATAAAGACATTTGTTAGCATTTTCTTTTCTTTTCTACTTACCTGTTACAGTCGGATGAGTTGAAATCTTTTGATGTCATGCAGATGCCTTTCCAACCGGGTGGAATAGGACCCATTCCCTTGTCTGAAAAACTTGCTGCTTCTGGCCATATCCCTGAATAATTCGTTGTTTATTCAATTAATTAATTAATAAAATTAAAATTATGAAACAAATCAATCGAGTACTCGTTTTTTTCTTGTGTGGAAAACTAGCCACTTTTGGCCATATCCATGAAATAAGATATGACATTTTGCTTTTCTTTTTCTAATTTTTATTTAGCTAGTGATATGTTATGTACCTTACAACATACTCATTTTATGTCAATAATTAAAAAATAGTGAACCTGAGTCTAACATGCCGATTACGATGTTCGATGATGGAGAACTAGAATTGAAGAGTGTATTGTCAGCTTCTTCATTAGTTTGCAAGTTGAGGAAATCCCAAGAACGTGTTGTGTAAAGCTTCAGGATGGGATCTGGGAACACAGACACAACTCCAGGTTGTTGAGAAACTAAATTTGCTTCATTTTTTGATAAGCGGGCTGCGAAACCGGAGAATCCGTATTTGTAGTTGTGTACTAGAGCTTTTTCATTCCTAAACCATTCACATATCATCAATAATTAATTAATCACATTTCACAATACTAGCTAATTGAATATCATATATGTACACACACAATTAATTAATTACCTTCTTAAAACTGTGCTTAAAACATGGGCATGATCTTTACGAAGGGAACCATTTATTGAATCCGCAGCTCCCATATACACAATATAAATTTGATTGTCATTCTTTGATTTAATAGCTAAGGATGATCTTGACTCTCCAAGAAGAAGGAAGAGAGAGTAAAAGATTAATATCAATAAAATTGGATTTCCTTTCATGTTTAGTACTCTTGAATTGAACTTAGTTTGTTTTGATGGTATAATTTAATTAGTTGATGAGTATGCTTGTTAGCTCCCCCGCGCACACATTTATATAAGAAGCCACGGACTAGTTAAAGTAAATAAGTTAATTGGTGCTTTATTGTGTCAGCATTGGGTTATATGATTTATGGTAACATAGTATTTCAGAAAGTTATATCATTTGCTCAAAAAAAAAGAAAGTTATATCATCATAAAGGCATACTAATATGTCATCACTTAGCGATATCAAATTTTACACTTGGGTTTTATCATATTTTACATATACAGTAGGGGTTTTTTTTTTGGCAAAATCATATATAGTAGGTTGTTTTAAATTGTAAATACTTTAAATAAATAAAAAGTTGGGCAAACAATATTTTGAAATTAGGCATTAAGAATATATGATATTCGTGTGTTATTAGAGAAGCTAACTGGGCAAATTTACAAGCTAACTAACGTCATTGTATCCATTAATTACTTTGATTGGGTACAACAGTTTCGATATTTTTCTTTCTTAGAGCATTTTAATAGCTGATTATAATGTATAGAGCCGTAGCTTGCCTTGGTTGAGTTTGTAATTTTATCTTTCTTTTCATCAATAATAATATAAAGTGAAATTAAAAAAAAATGTTTTGGTGGAATTAATGCATGCGCATTGCTCGTACATGGACTCAAGCACTACAATAATCCATCACACAAGTGTGTCATTTGAAGAAAAGAAATGATATTTATACAACCATTTTTTGATAATTTTTAGACAATTTTCTCTTTCATACTCATATTGTGTTTTTATCATCTCTCTTCTTTTTTTTCTCTTCATTGGTTTTGTTCAATAAAAAGAGAGAAAAAGAAGATTGTCATAAAAGTTATCATCAAATGGTTATATAAATATCATTACTCCTCGAAGAAATACGTTGTTTTTTGTGCTATAACCACAATTATAAATGATAATTTGATACATAACTGCTCTGAAGTGGAGGTGGCAACTGGTTAGAGTAAATATGATATAATGCAAGCGATGTCTATATAAGCGATGTATATATTAGAATAATGTTTGGCAACATGCTATATATGAGTATATAGTTTTAATTGTGTTATATAAACACAATTATGATAAGATATTTGTTGTTTTTCAAGTTCAGAAAACTACCTTTTTAAAAATCAGAATTCACCACCGAAGATATTACCGGGTTGAGTCACGACCAGGTCACTCTCTTTAAGACGTTTTGCGGCACTACCCGAGTTTGTGCAAGGTAGACTAACAACCGCGCCGCCTCCAGGATAAAACGGCCCAGTTCACCTGTTCAATTACGTATTGCACCGTAAGTAATCGTTCGAGAATTTACACCCTCAATATGGTATTAAACCACTCTATATGGTACGAAGACCACTCGAAACTGAAGGGACAGAAAGGAGTAGAAAAGGAAGAAGGACTCGTCAACACAAGTCGAAAGAGGGAGAAGAGAGGAAAAGCACAGGAAGCATCAACATGTGAATTTCGGGGTGAGGAATAAGTGAGGCCGAGCTCTCCTTTTATAGGGAGAGTTCGTAACAAATTCAGCGTGATTTTTGGGATTAAGTTAAGCGGATAACTTAATCTTTAAGCAATCCGCGGATTGGTTCAACGAGTGGATATATGCGGAAAACTTCCGGATATTCTGTTGGATCGGATCGGAATGAAACTTATCCGTGGAGCGCTTTCAGATAATTATTAAATTAACAAAAAATTAATTTAACAATTTCAGGTGATAAAAAAATATATTCTTTTTTGACCCGGACCCAAGCCCAAGCCCAGCCCGGCCAAAGTGGGTACCCCAAAGGCACACCCTTGGAGGTCACCCCCACTTATATATATATATATATATATATATATATATATATATATATATATTCGTAAGCGTTCACCCGTTCGCAAAAGTGGGTACCCCAAAGGCACACCCTTGGAGGTCACCCCCACTTATATAAACACTACTAGTGGGTATGTCATATCCAATGTGGGACATTTTTCAATTCATACCAACACTAGTTCTTTCCTAAGGGACATGTGTTTATTCTTTCCAACTTCCACTCAAATTCACTAGTGTTCCAACAATCCCCCACTTGAATTTAAAAATGGTTTCGATAAATAACGCCAAAGACGTCTCCGTAAGGTTGCTAGTAAACAAAGGTGTCGCCTACAACTTGAACATTTGCATAGCGGATACTATTCCGATTTAACAAAAGTTGCCTACAACATTGAACTCTATCTCAGACATAGAACCCGCACACAACTTTTTCATAAGGTGTATTCTAAAGTCCGTGTGTTTATGGCCCTGCAAGTGTATCTCAATTTTAACGAACGCTCTAGGAATTCTGGCTCGAAATTCCATAGAAACCGGCCTCAGTTCCACATCCATATAGGTGAGTCTATCAAGGGTACTCCTGTAGCTATGTACCCCACTCAATATAGAGTATAGATCTCATTAAGAGTTTATATTATCTCATCCTTCTTTCACTGCAGGATCATGCTTCCTTAATCTTATCATAGCATGTTCTATCACTTCATGACTTGTTATTACCCATTGAACCTAAGTCTTGGGATCTCCAGTCATGTAGGTCGGATTACCATCACTTAGTGAGCTATAGGCATTAGTCTCATCCTATTGGATGTACTTTGGACTTTCTCTCTAGCTAGTCCTTTCGTCAAAAGATCAGTTAAGTTTTCAGTCGTACGTACAAAATCAACTCTAACCGCTCCATTAGAGAGAAATTCTCTAATCGTGTTGTTTTTTCGCCTTATCTGTCGTTTCTTACCATTGTAATAACGATTCTTAATCTTTGCGATAGTCGCGGTACTATCAATATGAATTAACACAGCTGGTAACGGTTTTTCCTATAAAGGGATCTCAGCTAGCATTTTTCAATTCATACCAACACTAGTTCTTTCCTAAGGGACATGTGTTTATTCTTTCCAACTTCCACTCAAATTCACTAGTGTTCCAACAATCCCCCACTTGAATTTAAAAATGGTTTCGATAAATAACGCCAAAGACGTCTCCGTAAGGTTGCTAGTAAACAAAGGTGTCGCCTACAACTTGAACATTTGCATAGCGGATACTATTCCGATTTAA
Organism: Medicago ruthenica; assembly: GCA_018208015.1. Taxonomy (NCBI): domain Eukaryota; kingdom Viridiplantae; phylum Streptophyta; class Magnoliopsida; order Fabales; family Fabaceae; genus Medicago; species Medicago ruthenica. The sequence continues at coordinate 103,166,852 of CM031373.1, read as the reverse complement.
CAAAAGTTGCCTACAACATTGAACTCTATCTCAGGCATAGAACCCGCACACAACTTTTTCATAAGGTGTATTCTAAAGCCCGTGTGTTTATGGCCCTGCAAGTGTATCTCAATTTTAACGAACGCTCTAGGAATTCTGGCTCGAAATTCCATAGAAACCGGCCTCAGTTCCACATCCATATAGGTGAGTCTATCAAGGGTACTCCTGTAGCTATGTACCCCACTCAATATAGAGTATAGATCTCATTAAGAGTTTATATTATCTCATCCTTCTTTCACTGCAGGATCATGCTTCCTTAATCTTATCATAGCATGTTCTATCACTTCATGACTTGTTATTACCCATTGAACCTAAGTCTTGGGATCTCCAGTCATGTAGGTCGGATTACCATCACTTAGTGAGCTATAGGCATTAGTCTCATCCTACTGGATGTACTTTGGACTTTCTCTCTAGCTGGTCCTTTCGTCAAAAGATCAGCTAAGTTTTCAGTCGTACGTACAAAATCAACTCTAACCGCTCCATTAGAGAGAAATTCTCTAATCGTGTTGTTTTTTCGCCTTATCTGTCGTTTCTTACCATTGTAATAACGATTCTTAATCTTTGCGATAGTCGCGGCACTATCAATATGAATTAACACAGCTGGTAACGGTTTTTTCCCATAAAGGGATCTCAACTAGCAAGCATCTTAGCCAACTTGCTTCTTCACTAGCAGTAGCTAATGCTATCATCTCATATTCCATTATGGACTAAGCCAGAATGGTTTGTTTCTTAGATTTCCAAGAAACAGCTCCTCCAGCTATGCTAAATATATAGCCACTGGTCGTTTTGGAATCATCTGATAAGGTGTTCCAATCTGCATCATTATACCCTTCAAGTACAACAGGATATCTTTGGTAATGCAGTCCTAAAGTCATAGTCCTTTTTAGGTATCTCATGACTCTCTCAATCACATGACAATGCTCATTGCTTGGTCTACTTGTAAATTTGCATAAGAGTCCCACGACATAGGCTATGTCGGTCTAGTATAGTCAGTGGCATATCTGAGACTGCCAATGATGCTCGGATATTCAGTTTGTCTAACATCATCTCCAGTGTTCTTAAAGAGTTTTACACTTGGATCATAAGGTGTGCTCGCAGGTTTACAGTCAAAGTAGTGATATTTCTTTAAGATCTTCTCAACGTAGTGAGACTGATCCAAGGAAATTCCTTTTTCTGATCTTGTAATCTTAATGCCCAGAATTACATCAGCTTCTCCTAGGTCTTTCATATCAAAGTTTTTACTCAACAATGATTTCACAGAATTTATGGCAGGAATGTTTGATCCAAGTATGAGTAAGTCGTCTACATAGAGAAATATGATTGTGCAAATGTTATTTTCATACTTGTAATAAATACATTTGTCACTTTCATTCACTTTGTACTCATTCGAAGTCATTAAGTTGTCAAACTTTCCATGCCATTGCTTAGGGGCTTGTTTTAGACCATACAGAGATTTGTCTAACTTACAGACTTTGTTTTCCTGTCCAGGGATTACAAAACCTTCAAGTTGTTCCATATAGATTTCTTCTTCCAGCTCACCATTTAAAAAAGCAGTTTTCACATCCATTTGGTGTACAATCAAGCTATAAATAGCAGCTAAGAAAATTAGTACCCTTATGGATGTGATTCGAGTAACTGGTGAGTAGGTATCGATAAAATCTATATTTTCTCTTTGCCTGAAACCTTTGGCTACAAGGCGAGCCTTGTATTTATCAATAGTTCCATCAGATTTCAGTTTCTTGTTCAAAACCCATTTACAACCTATTGGTTTGCATCCTAGAGGCAGTTCAACCAAGTGCCAGGTTCCGTTAGAATGTAGAGAGTCCATTTCATCATTTATGGCTTCTTGCCATAAGTCCGCATCCAAGGAAGACAAGGCTTCCTTTAGAGTCGATGGATCCTCTTCTAATGTATAGGCCACATATTCGGGTCCATACTCTTTAGCAGTTCTTGCTCTCTTACTTCTTCGAAGTTCTATAACATCTGGTTGGATGTTTTCATCACCATCTCTGATTACTGGAGTGTGATCAGGTGTAGTGTTCATACTTGTGCCCCCACTATCTCTTGATTTGAAGAGGAATTTTGTTTCATAGAAATCAGCGTCATTCGATTCTATGATCACTTTAGCTTTTAGGTCATAAAACCTATATGTTTTACTGTTTAAGGCATAACCAATGAATGCACATTCATAGGCTCTATTGGCGAGTTTAACTCTCTTGGGGTTAGGTATCCTAACATAGGCTAAACAACCCCAAGTTCGAAAATAAGACAAATTGGGTTGTCTTTTCTTCAAAATTTCATAGGGAGCAACTTTGTTCTTAGTTTTGGGTACTCTGTTTAGCACATAGCAAACAATCAATAAAATTTCTCCCTACCAATGAGGCGCTGCATCAGAATTAAGCATGATCGCAACTACTAATTCGGTAAAGGTTCTATTTTTTTCTTTCTGCTTTACTGTTCATTTCAGGAGAATAAGGTGCAGTTGTTTCATGAATTATTCTGAGCTCTTTATAATACTCATTGAATATGTGTGATAAATATTCAATGCCTCTGTCACTACAAAAACGCTTGATTCTTTAATTGAATTGTGTTTCAATTTCTTTAACAAGTATTTTAAACATATCAAGTGCATCACTTTTATTTTTCATTAGATACACATAAGTGTAGTCGGAGCAGTCATCAATGAAGATAATCAAATATCTTTGTCCGTTTCTAGTCAAGTTACCATGAAGCCATCAAGTTCGCATATATCAGAATGTATTAAATCAAATGGTTCAGTTTCTCTTGTTATTGATTTATACGAGTCTTTTGTTATTTTTGCTTAACTACAAAATTGACATTTTTCAAAATTATTAGAAGATAATTTTGGAATTAATCGTAAACCGCTCATATTAGATATAATTCGTTTGTTTACGTGACAAAGTCGTGCATGCCAAATATTAAAATCACACAACATATAAGCAGAAGAAGAAATTTTATTCATATCAATATTCAATTTAAACATGCCATCAGTGGCGTACCCTTTCCCAATAAAAACACCATTTTTAGTAATGGTGTACATATCAGCCCCTATAATATGTTCAAACCCAGCCTTATTTAAAAAAAAAAACTAGAAACAAGATTTTTCCTAATTTTTGGAGTGTGCATCACATCCTTCAATATCAGAGTCTTCCCAGAGGTAAACTTCAGCTCCACGTCTCCGATTCCAGCAACTGCAGTGGTGTCAGCAGCACCTTCTGATCTTCAACAGTAGTGTTTGTTTTGAACATAGCACGGTCAAAGCAGACATGGTGAAAGGCACCAGTGTCCATCCACCATCCATCAGATCCACCAACCATATTGATTTCAGTTATCATAGCGGTGTACGGCTGCTCCTCAGTTGTCAAGTGAGCCTGAGCCAGTCTGTTAGATATGTTCCTGCACTTTCATGCCATATGACCTGGTTGTCCGCAATTGTAGCAATTGAACGGTTGAGCCGAGTCATTCTTTGGTGGTTGCTGATTTTGGGACTTTGGAGGGTTCCTATTCTTATTCCGATTGGAATTCTTATTTGCAGGGCGGTTTTGATTCTTAAATTGTGTCATTACGCTTCATAACAGCACCTACAAATTTCTTTTTAGTGTTGTTGTTCGAGACAGCAAACACCTATTCTTTTAGGTCTTGTTTCCTCGCTTCTTCTCCAATCTGAAGGCGAGTAATCAGACTTTCAAGAAAAAACTCCTTAGTCTTATGCCTAAGGGTATTCTTGAAGTCCTTCCAGGCAGGAGGCAATTTATCAATAACAACAGCAATTTGAAATTGTTCGGGTAGCTTCATACCTTCAGCATAAATTTCGTGAGCTATCTTCTGAATTTCATGAGATTGAGTCTCCACGGATTTGTCATCAGTCATCTTGTAGTTCAGGTATCGGCTGACAGCATACTTTTTTTTATCCAGCCTCTTCAGTATCATATTTTTTCTACAGCGCATCCCAAACATGTTTAGCAGTATCGTAGAGCCTGTACAGATCTTACAGATCATCTCCAAATCCATTCAAAATATAATTTTTGCATAGATAATCATTATCTTTCCAGAGGGCGATATCTATAGTGGCTTGTTTCACCATCTCAGCATGTTTGTCCTTCTCAGTAGGATCGGGCGTAACTGCAGGAGCAGATGTGTCTGTATCCATAGGACTCTTACCATTATTATCTGATCCGCTTGGAATCGAACTCTCTGGTATCACATGTATGTCCTCCTTCAAGACGTTGGCAACTTTTTTCGTGGTTAGAAAAAATAACATCTTTTGTTGCCAACATTTGAAGTGACTGCCATGAAACCGAAACGGCTTATTAAAGTCAACAGTTGTTCCAGACGCGGTAATTTCTTCGGTAGTCATGGTGTTTTTGAACCGTCTTAAAATTGTTGTTTTTCAAGTTCAATAAGTACCTTTTTAAAAATCTGAATTCACCACCGAAGATATTACCGGGTTGAGTCACGACCAGGTCGCTCTCTTTAAGACGTTTCGCGGCTGTTACCTGTGTTTTTCAACAAGAGGAATTTGACATAATTTCTGAGGTTTGACTGGACACGTGGAAGAAGATGAGATTTTTGCAGTTTAAAAGAACTTTGGAAGGGATACTTGTTCTTTCGACAGAATCGAAACATCCAGAAATAGTCGAAGCATACATCGACGGGACGAAGAATTAATTATGCTTCGGAATGTCTTTTTCGTCAAATCAAAGATTGCAACTGTCGAAGGCACAAGATTTGAATTTCAAATAGGTTCAAAGGAATATTTACAAATACAAGGCTAAGGCAAAGAAGGAGGACTTCGAACCAGAAGGCAGATCGAACGAGCGTATGATCGAATCGAAGCAACAAAGTTCTGGACTTAGCACAATTCTGACAAACTTTCACAACACTCAGTTCGACTTCGAAAGATACAACCGTTCTAAGGAGCAGTTAAGTGCATGCAGGGTGTACGTGGCGGGACATTTGGCAGTAGTATAGTGTTCGACCGTTAGGGCAGTTTATTTTCGAAAGTCTATATATAGTAGTTTTTTAGTCAGAAAAAAGGTCGCAATTCATTATATACAAAATCCTTGTAAACTCAAAGTACCCACGCTATCGAGAGAAACGAGTGAAATGGGATCCAAGTATGAATCTGTGAACCATCCTTTTATGTAAAGCATCTTTTACAATTCAATGCAATTTACCTTTTCATGCAAATGTATCTTTTAAGCACTTTAAAGTTTCATGCAAAGTTTAACGTTTCTCATTTAAATTCTGTTCATTTCTGTTTCGATCGAAACACAGTATTTATTAAATAGGAACTTGTTTTCCTTGTTATTTGTAATCCAAGTAACTTTTATGTTTAATTCTCCCTAAAACTACACTAAAATGTTTATGCGTAATGGACATTCATATAATTTAAAGAATTCAAACAAAGCACTATGCTCCTGAGATTCACTAGTTGGTCTCGCAAGCAATTAATTTAGACTAGCGGTTGTTTACCAAATTTCAGGGTAAACAAATTGGCACGCCCGGTGGGACTTGTGCTTTAATTGAATCTTTTCTATCAAAAATATTTTCGTTTGGATTTGCAAATTTCTATTTGTGCATTCTTTCTGGAAAATTGTGTTAGTGCATGTTCTTGAGGAGTGGGAAAATACTCCCTGAAATGGTTAGACCACCACCCAGAAATACAAACACAAATAATATGGAAAATGCAAATGCGAATGATAACAATGTGTCAGCGCCTTCGAGCGCGTTGAACACTTCGAATGTGACTGGGGCGACCATTTCCGCTCCCAGTTCTTCGACATTGGGCGTTACTATGCCTATCATTGCATCAACAACGATGCCCTTTACCACTGCAGGCCCTGCAGTTTCGATACCCGAAAATTTAGGGAGCCAGCCATCTCCAGCAAGAGGAGGAGGCACAATGGGCTCTACATTCAGTATGCCTTTTTCACAATATACGAATCAAGGCAACAGTAGGAATGTACCATATGGTATGCCTACGACGCTGATGCAAGGGCTACAAACCAACCCTTCATTATATTCAGAAACTGTGCCTGGCGTTTACTCGCCTACAAACCAACGATTGGCCTCCAGTTCTGTTAATCGAAATGCAGTGCCATCATTAACTAATACATCCTTGATGTCTTTGAGGCAACAAATGGATGAAAGTAATCATGATATGGTTAATATGTTGACACAACAAATTGGTACAGTGTTTAATCCTTTGATACAAAATACTAACCAGTCTTATCAATTGTTAGCCACCCAGATGGGTAGAATGGCTGATTTCTTTGGGGCTTCACATGTCCCTAATCAACCAGTCCCTCAGATCCAGAATCTAGCACCCATACAAAACATCCAAGTACCAAATAATGCTATGGTGCCTATGCCCAATAACTTAGTGGTACAGCCTAATCAAGGACAATTACAAATGGGTCCAATCGAACCATACGCTCAACCACAAGTACAACCACAAATCGAACCAAATCCAGGGATAGTCTTAGTAAATCGAAATCAAAATGCTGATGAAGTGGTTCGAAATGTCCAACAAAATAATTTAGGGGCACAAAATAACATAGCAAATTTGGTCGAAGCTATTTTAGTCCAAAACGGTTTGAATGTAGGTTTACATAGACCAAATTTTGTTTCTGCCTTGTCAGAGTATGTGCTTCAGACTGAACTACCAAGGGGTATCAAAATCCCAAAATTCACTAAGTTCGCTGGTGACACTAGCGAATCAACCGTTGAGCACATTGCAAGATTTCTGACAGAAGCAGGAGACATAGCAAATAATGAAAATTTAAGGATGAAGTATTTCCCAAATTCTTTAACAAAAAATGCCTTTACATGGTTCACAACCCTCCCTCCACATTCCATACATAATTGGAATCAATTAGAGAGAGTTTTCCATGAACAATTTTACATGGGACAATCAAAAATAAGCCTTAAAGAATTAGCAAGTGTTCGACGTAAAGCGCCTGAGTCAATTGATGATTATCTCAATAGATTCAGACTTCTAAAGGCAAGGTGCTTCACCCAAGTCCCTGAACATGAATTAGTCGAAATGGCTGCTGGTGGCCTAGACTATTCGATTAGAAAGAAATTAGACACTCAGTATTTGAGGGACATGGCTCAGTTGGCTGATAGAGTTCGACAAGTCGAACGGCTAAAAGCTGAAAAGGCTAGGAATTCTAAATTTCATAAGAGGGAGAAGGTTGCATATGTCGAAGCAAACGACAGTGACCAAGAGTTCGATGTCACTTATGAAGATATCGAAGACAATGAGGTTGATTTAGCAGAATTAAAACCTGGACCTCCTTATGTCTGTAAACTCCTTAAACCTTCGAATGGGAAAAATCCTGTTGAGCCTAAAAATGATAAATTTGTGTCTAAAACTTATACATTTGACATAACCAAATGTGATGAAATATTTGATTTATTAGTTACAGATGGCCAGATTATTGTTCCTAAGGGCTTAAAAGTACCCCCAATCGAACAACAGAAGAAAAGGGGTTATTGTAAATTTCATAATTTCCTTGGCCATAAAACCTCACGTTGTATTCTTTTCAGGGATCTGGTCCAAAAGGCTCTCAATGAGGGGAGACTCAAATTTGGTGAGAAACCAAAGACAACTCAGGCGAATGTTGAGGCACCAAAAGCTGTTGAAACTCTCTATGCGGAACCTCAAGGAGTAATGATGGTCGAAGCCATGGAGGTGTCTGAGGTGCAAGTTCAAGGCATATCTGAAGAAGACTACAGCGAGAAGATGAAGGTTGTGTATCCTCAGACTGAAGAGGATTTGGTCGATTTCTTGAACAGATGCAAACTCGAAAACAAGAATGTAATGCTGTGTCCCCGCTGCAGTGCAGTGTGTGATAGAGAGGCTACTGAGGGCCTCAAGAAGTACCAGGTTGTCAACAAGGGGGCAACGCAAAACCAGCGTTTTGATAAAGGCAAGAGGACTATGGTGCAGTCGAACAACAACCAGAAATCTGGTCGAAAGACTACCTTTATTCCTCCTGGTTCGATTCCTGTCGAAAAATGGATGCACCAGGGGCTCATAAGGTTCAACAAAGGAACTATGGAGGTAGGTGGTTCCAGTGGAATGAAGCAAGTTGGCCCACAGGAGGCTAATAAGTATTCTTACCGAAACAATTACAAGGGTAAGAATCCTATGACAAGGACCCAATGGCGCAGGTTTCAGCGTCAAAAGAAATTGGCTGAACAAAATTTGCAAACTGGCCAATATAAGGATGTGTCCAGGAGGCCAGCAAAAGAAAGACTCTTTCCTCCAGTGGATGAGGATAAGATCGAAGACGAGGATCTACTGGACTCCGAACCTGATTTCGACGTCATCTGCGTGGTGTCCATCTTGCCATCTGAATATGATGTCGAATCTGAAGTTACTGAGATCGAAGGTGAATTCGATCATCTTGATATGGCTGACCCAAAGCCTGTATGTTACTATGTGATGAACAATGGCTGCATTGAGGAGCAACTGGCCTCTTTCGAAAGGCCAAGTCTTGGGATGAAAAGCCATCTCAAACCCCTTTTCATCAGAGCAAAGGTTGAGAACGTTGGGATCAACAAAGTGCTCATTGATGGGGGAGCAGCTGTCAACTTGATGCCTCAATCTACGCTCTACAGGATTGGGAAATATGACAGCGATCTATCTGCCCACAACATTGTGCTTTCTAATTATGAGGGCAAAACTGGCTATTCGATGGGAGCCATACAAGTTGATGTTGCTGTGGGCAGCATAGTTCGACCAACTCTTTTCCTGGTGGTTCAATCCAAGGCTAACTTTAACTTGCTGTTAGGAAGGGAATGGATCCACGGAGTTGGGGCAGTACCATCCACTCTCCACCAGAAACTTATTATTTGGAGGGAAGATGGGATTGTCGAAAACATAGAGGCAGATCAAAGCTTCTATAAGTCAGAGGTTGACATTGTCACCCCACAAACCTTTGACAAAAATTTGGCTAATATAGCACCTTGTGGTGACAAGGATTCTGCTTTCGTGCCAAGTGACAATGTCATTCATTCTGTCAAGCTCCACCCTGCCCATGGCTTTATATGGGAGAGAGAAGAAATTAATGCTGTTTCTTCTGAAGATGGAGTCATTCCACCAACTGGGTGGAATATATATGAAGACTACTATGACTGAGGCCATTGCATGGGCCAGGATTACGGCTTATATGGCCGAAAATAGATTAAATACGGCCCTTGAGGCTGAGTTTCAACAAAATATGGCAGTAGAAGCCAAGATCGAAGATCAGGAAGTCAAAGAAACAAAGGATCGAAGACTTGACTGCATCTATGACGATGAGCCGCTGGGGTTCGAGAAGGATCCTATGAGTGAGGCGCCAAAAATGCAAGCACAAGATCCTTTGGAGGAGATCGATATTGGAGATGGCTCGATTAAAAGGCCAACTTATATCAGCGCCAATATCACTTCAAGTCTAAAAGAAAAGCTGGTGCTTCTTCTTAAAGAATTCAAAGACTGCTTTGCGTGGGATTACAACGAAATGCCTGGGCTAAGCAGAGAAATGGTCGAACTGAAGCTACCTATTAAAGAAGGAAAGAGGCCAGTGAAACAATTACCAAGAAGATTCGCACCAGAAATCATGTCCAAGATCAAGGATGAGATCGAAAGGCTGCTGAGGTGCAAATTCATCAGAGCTGCCAGGTATGTCGAATGGTTAGCAAATATAGTCCCTGTTATTAAAAAGAATGGAACTCTTAGAGTATGCATAGATTTTAGGGATTTAAATAATGCTACACCTAAAGATGAATATGCTATGCCAGTAGCAGAAATGTTAGTAGATTCAGCAGCTGGCTTCGAATTTTTAAGCATGTTAGATGGTTATTCTGGTTATAACCAAATATTTATTGCTGAAAATGATGTGTCAAAAACAGCATTTCGATGCCCTGGTGCATTAGGCACTTATGAATGGGTTGTCATGCCTTTTGGCTTGAAGAATGCTGGGGCCACTTATCAAAGGGCCATGAATTCTATGTTCCATGATTTTATAGACACATTCATGCAAGTTTATATTGATGATATAATCATCAAATCTTCGTCCGAAGACAGCCATTTGGATTACCTTAGGCAGTCTTTCGAACGGATGAGGAAACATGGATTAAAAATGAATCCATTAAAGTGTGCTTTTTGTGTGCATGCAGGAGATTTCCTTGGTTTTGTGGTGCATAAAAAAGGCATCGAGATAAACCAGAACAAGACAAAGGCTATTCTTGAGACGAAGCCTCCTTCGACCAAGAAACAGCTTCAATCTTTGCTAGGGAAAATCAACTTCTTGAGAAGATTCATTTCGAATTTAAGTGGCAAAGCTCAAACTTTTTCGCCATTGCTTCGACTCAAGAAAGATGAACCATTCAAATGGGAAGAAGAGCATCAAAAGGCTTTCGATAAAATTAAAGAGTATTTGATTAAGCCTCCAGTACTAATGCTCCTAGTCGAAGTAAAGATATGAAGTTGTACATTGCTGCGTCTGACAATACCATTGGGAGCATGTTGGCTCAGGAAGATGAAAATGGCGTGGAGCATGCAATTTATTATCTTAGTCGTGTATTAAATGATGCAGAAACTAGATATACTGCCATAGAAAAACTTTGTCTTTGTTTGTATTTCTCTTGTATTAAACTTAAGCAATATATAAAGCCTGTTGATGTCTATGTGTATTCTCATTATGATATTATTAAACACATGTTATCGAAGCCTATTTTACACAGCAGAATTGGAAAGTGGGCTTTAGCATTAACAGAATATTCTTTAACTTACAAGCCCTTGAAATCGGTTAAGGGTCAAATTGTGGCAGATTTTATTGTAGATCACTCAGTGATCGAAATGTCTCAGGACTATGTAGATACTGAACCTTGGGTTTTGTATTTCGATGGTTCTAAACATAAACATGGAACTGGGATTGGAATCTTAATAATATCCCCCACAAAAGTCCCAACTAAGTTTAAATATAAAATTAAAGGTCTTTGCTCAAATAATGAGGCTGAATATGAAGCTTTAATCACAGGCCTTGAAATTTTAATTAGCTTGGGGGCAAGAAATGTTAACATAAGGGGTGATTCAGAGTTAGTGTTGAGACAATTAACACAAGAATACAAATGTGTGAAAGAACACTTAGCAAAGTATTTTGTTATAGCAAGTTCTCTTCTGAATCATTTCGATTATATTAACATTGAACATATACCTCGACTAGAAAACCAAGAAGCAAATGATTTAGCCCAAATAGCTTCAGGGTACAAAATGTCGAAGGAAAAATTAACTCAGTTGATCGAAATAAAAGATAAACTGGTGTTACAAGAGCCGTTGACCACTGCATTATCAATGCCAAAACTTGTGGGGGCAAGTACACCACAAGGTAGGGAAGACGAAAACGTAGATGATCTTCAGGAAAAAATTCAAATTTTGGCCATTGACAATATGTTGGATAATGATTGGAGAAAATCCATTGTTGAATATTTGGAAAATCCAACAGGTAACGTGGCTCGAAAGATCAAATATAGGGCTTTGAACTACGTGATTATGGGAAATGAATTATTTAAAAAGACTGCAGAAGGAATTTTATTAAAATGCCTAAGCGAATCAGAAGCATATTTAGCAGTTTCCCATGTTCACAGTGGTGCTTGTGGATCACATCAAGCAGGCCATAAAATGAAATGGCTTTTATTTCGACAAGGTTTATATTGGCCGTCTATGCTAAAGGACTGCATAGAATTTGCTAAAGGCTGTCAAGAATGCCAAAAGCATGCAGGGATACAGCATGTACCTGCTAGTGAGTTACACTCCATAATTAAACCTTGGCCTTTCAGAGGATGGGCTCTGGATTTAATTGGTGAGGTTAAGCCTGCTTCGTCTAAAAACCAACGATATATTTTAGTTGGAATAGATTATTTTACTAAATGGATTGAAGCAGTGCCTTTACCAAATGTTGATCAGGAGGCAGTAATTAGTTTCATTCAAAACCATATTATTTACAGGTATGGTATCCCTGAAACAATTACCACTGATCAAGGTTCAGTCTTTACTGGACGAAAGATGCAAGAATTTGCTCAAGAAACTGGCTTTCGATTATTAACCTCAACACCATATTACGCGCAAGCAAATGGTCAAGTCGAAGCAGCCAATAAAATTATCATTAACTTGATTAAAAAACATATTGCCCAAAAACCAAAAAATTGGAATAAAACGTTGGATCAAGTTTTATGGGCATGTAGAAATTCTCCTAAGGAATCAACTGGCACTACCCCATTTCGACTAACGTTTGGTCATGATGCTGTACTTCCAGTCGAAATACATTTGCAATCAGCCAGAATACAAAAACAAATGGACATACCAATTGATCATTATTGGGAAATGATGTCAGATGAGTTGGTTGATTTAGATGAGGAGAGATTAAGAGCATTAGAAGTCTTGACTAGGCAAAAGGAAAGAGTTGCAAAGGCTTATAACAAGAAAGTAAAGTCAAAAACTTTTAATGTTGGAGACTTGGTGTGGAAAGTCATCCTGCCCATGGATAGAAAAGATCGAACCCTGGGCAAGTGGTCCCCAAATTGGGAAGGACCATTTAAGATAGTTCAGATTTATTCGAATGGTGCTTATGAATTAGAGGAATTAACTCCTGATCAACGTACCTTGAGCATAAATGGTAAGTATTTGAAAAGATATAAACCAGCGCTGCAAGAGGTTCGAATAAATCAAGAATAGTTCAAAAAATAAACAACTAAAGTGGCAACTAGCGAAGACGCCATTAAAATCAAACATTCGAATTAAAAATGGTGGGTTTCATCCCTCAACATACAAAGATTTTATCTTGGATTTTCTACCCATCATAACTAAGATTTTATTCGAATTACAAAAAGGAAAAGTGGCACGTTGATCTTGAATGGGCCCTCATCTAAAAGAAAGACACGTTGATTTTGAAGGGGCTTTCATTTCGAATCCGCTTCTGAGTCTGAGGAACGAAGGTATTCCTTGTTTTCATCATAAGTCGAAAGGAATTCTGCCCAATCAGGGTCCGTACTATCAGACTCTGAAGAAGAAACCTCTGGTTGAGCCTTCGAAGGTGTTTTCCCTTCAGGGGGAGCCCTGCAGGTTCTTGAGCTTTCACCCTTGGAAGTAGGTTTCTTGGTCTTCTTTGAGGAATTAGCAGCCTTTTGGTTGCCTTTCTTTGCAGATGTTGCTTTCTTTTTATCGGTGTCCTTCGCAATTTGTTTGCCCTTACCCATGTTTCTCTTTCAAAATTGATGATACTGGCTATATTATTATGACTTGCAGAGTGGAGTAAGTAAAATGGATAGAGAATGACCATATATATAATGGTAGAATCATTAATGATTCTTCAACCGTTTCCTAATTTTTCTCAGAATTCACGCCAGTTCAGCAAGTTTGTTTTGAAAACGGATGTTTGACTCGTTTTGAAACTAGAGCCAGTCAGAAATATGGCTTGATAGTTACGCGTTTTGTTATACGCACAATCTTATCCGTTACTAAAAAAGAGGTGTGTCACTGTGTATCATAAAAACTATGTAAATCTTCGATATCTGGCGTTTTTTAAAATGCTAAAATAATCAAAGTGATTCGAAGTAAAAAATAAGCACAGAATAAACTTCAAAAGAAAATTCGAAATGATGGTCATAGAAATACCACACACAGCTACGAGGCAAAGCCCTAAAAACTGTCTTCTTGTTCGCCAATCGACGATGAGTAACGGAAGTTGCCTTAAAGTTGAGTAAGTTTTGAGTACCAGTTGCTGCTACCTTTTTAGTAATGGTGATTAGTAAATCTTCTGAAAGTTTCTCCATGATAGAGAGAAGAAGAAAGTTGGTTTTTCTAAAGAGGTTTTTTCTGGAAAGGAAATGACAATGGGAGAAGTGAAAAGTAGATTTTTGTACTCATTACTGAAGGGAAACTGAAAAGACTTGATTGAAAAGTTGAAAAAGTTGAAAAATTCAACCACGTGGCGAGAGGAAAACTGAAGGATCTCTGAACCAAGCCGTCGGTTACTTCTTCTAGGAGCCAAAAAAATCTCCGAAAATAGTGCTGTAATGATAACTGGTTTGGGAACTGCTCGAGGTAAATGACGTCATCGTTTAAGAAGATGTAAAGTTTCCGTCGAAGGTTACAGTTTTTTCAAAAATGTCAGTTTTCTCCTACATTATATTCCGTCGAACCTAACATTTTTGGGGGGCAATTTGTTACCTGTGTTTTTCAACAAGAGGAATTTGACATAATTTCTGAGGTTTGACTGGACACGTGGAAGAAGATGAGATTTTTGCAGTTTAAAAGAACTTTGGAAGGGATACTTGTTCTTTCGACAGAATCGAAACATCCAGAAATAGTCGAAGCATACATCGACGGGACGAAGAATTAATTATGCTTCGGAATGTCTTTTTCGTCAAATCAAAGATTGCAACTGTCGAAGGCACAAGATTTGAATTTCAAATAGGTTCAAAGGAATATTTACAAATACAAGGCTAAGGCAAAGAAGGAGGACTTCGAACCAGAAGGCAGATCGAACGAGCGTATGATCGAATCGAAGCAACAAAGTTCTGGACTTAGCACAATTCTGACAAACTTTCACAACACTCAGTTCGACTTCGAAAGATACAACCGTTCTAAGGAGCAGTTAAGTGCATGCAGGGTGTACGTGGCAGGACATTTGGCAGTAGTATAGTGTTCGACCGTTAGGGCAGTTTATTTTCGAAAGTCTATATATAGTAGTTTTTTAGTCAGAAAAAAGGTCGCAATTCATTATATACAAAATCCTTGTAAACTCAAAGTACCCACGCTATCGAGAGAAACGAGTGAAATGGGATCCAAGTATGAATCTGTGAACCATCCTTTTATGTAAAGCATCTTTTACAATTCAATGCAATTTACCTTTTCATGCAAATGTATCTTTTAAGCACTTTAAAGTTTCATGCAAAGTTTAACGTTTCTCATTTAAATTCTGTTCATTTCTGTTTCGATCGAAACACAGTATTTATTAAATAGGAACTTGTTTTCCTTGTTATTTGTAATCCAAGTAACTTTTATGTTTAATTCTCCCTAAAACTACACTAAAATGTTTATGCGTAATGGACATTCATATAATTTAAAGAATTCAAACAAAGCACTATGCTCCTGAGATTCACTAGTTGGTCTCGCAAGCAATTAATTTAGACTAGCGGTTGTTTACCAAATTTCAGGGTAAACAGCGGCACTACCCGAGTTTGTGCAAGGTAGACTAACAACTGCGCCGCCTCTAAGATAAAACAGTCCAGTTCACCTATTCGATTACGTACTGCACTGTAAGTAATCGTTCGAGAATTTGCATCCTCAATATGGTATTAAACCACTCTATATGGTACGAAGACCACTCGAAACCAAATGGACAGAAATGAGTAGAAAAGGAAGAAGGACTCGTCAACACAAGTCGAAAGAGGGAGAAGAGAGGAAAAGCACAAGAAGCATCAACTGTGAATTTTGGGATGAGGAATAAGTGAGGCCGAGCTCTCCTTTTATAGGGAGAGTTCGTAACAAATCCGGTGTGATTTTTGGGATTAAGTTAAGCGGATTAACTTAATCTTTAAGCAATCCACGAATTGGTTCAACGAGTGGATATATCCGAAAAAATCGGATCGGAATGAAACTTATCTGTAAAGCGCTTTCAGATAATTATTAAATTAACAAAAAATTAATTTAACAATTTCAGGTGATAAAAAAATATATTCTTTTTTGACCAGGACCCGGCCGACGGCGGCGTCGCGTGTGATATATATATATATATATATATATATATTCGTAAGCGCTCACCCGTTCGCAAAAGTGGGTACCCCAAGGGCACACCCTTGGAGGTCACCCCCCACTTATATAAACACTATTAGTGGGTATGTCCTATCCAATGTGGGACATTTTTTAATTCATACCAACACTAGTTTTTTCCTAAGGGACATGTGTTTATTCTTTCCAACTTCCACTCAAATTTACTAGTGTTCCAACAATATTATAGAAGAAGAAAACACAAAATCGTATGAATATCAATGAAAATTATTTTAAAAGAAGAAAAAAAATTAAAAACTCTAGCTGCATGTTGTCTTGCCATAAATCTAAAACACTAATTTTAGAAGTCTTTTAGAAACTAAAGCAACACCATTTATACAAACAATAATACTGTGATCTTCAGATGAAAGATGAATTAGTTTCCCTATCTTTGCAATTAGTTGGAATAATTCAATGTCTTTTTAAAAATTGTGGGTAATGTTATTTCTAATTAAAAATTATAACAAGCTAGTCACAAACATTTGGCATTCACTATATCATGACAGGTAAGTGGGTTTGTGTGAGAATAATTGTGTGCAATTGTTGGCTGCTGAGAAGGGAAGGTTGATCAAAATATAGAAATTATGTGCCATTGTAATTTGAGGGGAAATATGGTAATCTTACTAGCCGAGCATTTTGGTAAACCATATCCACAAGTTAATTCAATTCGGCCTGAATGACCACTTTCTTAAAATTATTTATTAAAAGCAAAGTTTCCATTGATTAAATGGGTTTGGTCTACATTTAACTAATAAGTACTAGGGAAAATTTCATATAAAACCAAAATATATTCCTTTCACTTTAGAGTTTAGGTTTTTTTTCACATAATTTATTTCCTCAAGTATCGTATTTTTATTAGGGCATTGGAAGAGAGAGAAAAATAGAGATATATGATTTCAATTCCAAAAAACATATTCAAAATGCTGGTAAAGTATATTTCTTAAATCACTTTTAAAAAGGTTAAAGATATTTTAAATCCCTATAAAATGTTTTTTATCAACACGTTTATCTATCTCTGATCATAATGCAACTTACGCAAGTTCACGTGGCAACCATGTGGACTTCTTAGGTGAAAGATTTCTTATTAACTCGTGTTTTTATTTAATTTAATTATTGGCTATTATTATAATTGTAATTTTTTTTACATTAACCATCTGATTCTTAGAAAAATGGATATGATGTCCAGAGTTTGATCATAAGGTAATTAAGTAAAGTTTGGTCAATAATTGTTCAACTAAAAATTGAACTGAACAATTCGTCTTTAATAAAGTTTATTAACTATTTGAATTTAATTGTTTGGTTTATTATCATAATTGAAATAATATTGAATGTTCGAATTCCGGATTTTAAAATAAAATATCTTCAAAAATTCGGAGAATCAATAGTGTGAACATGGTTTTAACAAGAACAAGTTACTCCAAAGCCTTTTAAAAACATTACATTGATGGTTTTGGGATCGGAAGTCATGCAACCAAATTGCAACCGAATTTGGAGAATATGATGACCAAAAGTATTGATGAAAAACATTTTTAGAGCTAAAAGCTGACAAAATAAATTCTAACAATAAAAAACAATTGTTAATTTTTAAGCATTAAAAACATATTTAACTCTTTTTTTAGGTATTAACTCTTAAAACATGATTCAATATCTCGACACAATATAATCTATTTTTTTTCGAAAATGACATGCACAAAAAGCTATTATGATATAATACGATAAGATGCTAGTTGATAGAAATAATATTGAACATTTTGATTTAGGTTTTTTTAAATAAATACCTCCAAATTCTCAAAAGTATTCACGTGAGCGTGGTTTCAAAAATAATATTGAACTTCCTTAAAAAAAATAAAAAATTGAACTAACCCAAGGCCTTAAAAACTTCATATTGATGATTTAGGGAGTGATGCACCAAACTGCGATAGAATTTAAAAAATCTGAGGATCAAAAGTGTTGTAGGAAAGTATTTTTCAAACAAAAAAAAATGATTTTTTTTGGTACAAGTTCACGAAATTTTTTATAAGGATCTAAAACAAGAATGGGTAATTTTATAGGATTAAAACGTAGTTTTTTTTTTACGGAAGGATTAAAAAGTAGTTATTTTTATTAAAAAGGAACATGATTTCAAAATCATTTTTTCCGGTCAACAAAAAACATCTTTTTGATTTCAACATCTTGACACATTATAATATTTTTCAAAAAATAACATGCACAAATACCTGTTTCGATAGAATATGATTGGATGTCTAGTTGCTTCACATATTTTATTTATGACTAAGAACAAGACCGGTAAAATAATAATTATATACATCTTATTACAACATATTTACACAGTTCTATAATTTTATTTAGCTTTCAATTTAATGACAAATTATAATATGCCACCATATGGTTATTTAGGATTTAGGGTTTTTATAAATAAATACAAGTTGTACGGTGATTATATATATAAAGTAATATGTTATCAAGTGGTAAAGGACTTAAACCCTTTAAACAAGTGGTCAGAAGTTTGATATTTAGATGTTGCATATGGAGAAAATTAAGTTGATATGGAAGAACTCGTCTTATATATCCCACAAGTTTTCTTTTATATTAAAGGGCGATATAATTTTGTATCAATAATATGGTAATCAAAAATAAAATAAAGAGTTGTTTGTGTATACTTCCACGGATAATTTGATATCTGATATACATGCATTATTGTTGTCTGTGTATAGGTGTATTTCAAAAGTGATCTAGATAATTAGATAACAAAATTTGCTATCGAGTAATGATATTTGTACAACTATTTTGTGATAACGTTATTGTTCTCCCTTTTTATTGGTCAAAAACAAAAGAGAGAGAAAAAAGGAAGAGAGAATAAAAATACAATATAAGTAAGAGAAAGAAAGTTGTCCAAAAGTTGTACTAAAATGGTTGGGAACAATGATCAAAAGAATAGGCACAAAAAAAAAAAACATATTAGAGTCTAAAACTTAGTGTATTTTAGATGAGAGAGAATGACAAATGAATTATTAAAATAAATTATTTTAATAAAAGAGAATTATTGGTTAGAAGAGAGATAGAGACAAAGTCACTAAAGTCACCAAACACAAAGCTACCCATAAAACAATTCTCATAGCATCAACCAAGAGGAAATCATTAAGAATTAAGACCATGAAGTTTTATGTCAATTCCTTAATTTGCCATGTTTACTAAATCCCAACTTAGTAAAGAAGGCAGCATAATTATTTATGAATAAAATGGACAGACCATTCAACTTCAGCAAATCATGGGTGCTATATGAGCATAATATCAAATAACAATGGCACGTGACTTCGACAGTTCAAAATAAAATAATCATGAAGCGAAATGTTAAGGTCGCACTCTCAAATACACTCCTTCAATACACTCCATTAGCCACGTCATCCACTCTTTTTTTTTTCCAACGTCTTTCTCCTGCCTTTTTCTCTCTCCACCTTCTTTCTCGCATGGCTTGTTCATTGCTTCTTCTTAACATTCAGGTTGTTCATTCACTGTTACAATTTTGTTATACTCACAATGAAGTTTTTGCTCATTTTATACACAAAATCTCAATCGATCTCACAAAAATCAACAAGAACATCAAATTCCAATTGTGTAATAGATAAACAACAACAACAACAATATGAAACAGAAATCCAAGGTTGCCGTTGCAGGAATAAATCGGAACCTACTCCACCACTGCTGGAAAGGGGCGCTTGCACCTCGAGTATGTTGTAGGATTTTCCAGATCTTATTTCCTAAATTTTTTTCGAGTTGGGTTCTATGAGATTATTGATTTGGGTATGTTTTTCAGATCTCATTTCCTTTTCAAAGTATTTTTTGTAACTTCGTGGGTTAACAACGGCAATTTGTTACAGAAGAAAATAATTGTACCAGACATTCCAATTATCC
This sequence comes from Medicago ruthenica, assembly GCA_018208015.1. Lineage (NCBI taxonomy): Eukaryota > Viridiplantae > Streptophyta > Magnoliopsida > Fabales > Fabaceae > Medicago > Medicago ruthenica. The sequence continues at coordinate 103,147,057 of CM031373.1, read as the reverse complement.
AATGCCTTTTGACATATGAAACTTGTGAAGAAGAAACAATTTAGTGGGAGTAACAAATATGAAGATGGAAGGTTAAAGTTCAAATAATGATAAATAAATAAAAAGTTAAAATTCAAAGTGTGATTGAAACAAATAACTTGACGTGGAGCCACCGTGCACGCAGCACAATTTGATTTATGGCTGTGTAAGCAGTGGCGCTGGGCACAATTTGAGCCACCGTGTATCACTGCTTACAGAGTAGTGTTTGTACTGCAAGTTTACTTGAAACTTAAATATGTTTTGGCAATCCCACAAGTGATTATAGGATACACACGCAGACACGGTAAAAACATTAAATATCATCCGAGAAAGTGGCCAAGTGGATAATCAATATACCTGAAAATATTTGATTAGTTGACAAAAATACTAATCATATGCATTACTAAGAGCATTACACCACAACTTTAATCAGGACAATCTCATATGATAAACAAACTTGTGACGTGTGCTTTGAAGTTTGAACCAGGAACTTTCCTTGCCTAAGACAGACATAGTGGTTAATTCAGCTAAATGGTCTGAACTTACCACATCCATTTCATTTCGATCTTAACCATCATCACAACTCCATGCCTTATATCCCAAATGTTGTTGTGATCCTTGAGTAACTAGACTACACACCGTAAACAAAATGGACTTCCTTATAACATGCAATCTCCCTCTTAACAATTATAATAAAACTGGCCAAAAAAGTGTCTAAAGAACACTCTGCCAAACATGTTTATAGACAACATTGGTGTCTTGTGGAATAAGTCTCCTGTCAAGAACAATTTTGATAACAGTGTAGTATAGAAATGAAAGGTAAGGTCAACAGATCAACCAATGCAAATGAAATTCAACAAATAACTCAATAAATAAACTCAAAACAAGCTCAGTTCATCAAGTCATTTCAATTGGTAAAATATTTTACTCGCAAGCTATACAAAACCAAAGATCTGCATCCGTCAAAATTCTAAATTTTTCCTTTCTATTTCTAATCAGCTTCTTTTTGTCTAAGACCAGCATAATTCCTTGAAATTCTTATTTGTTAAACTACTTGACTTGCCTCAACTACTACCAAAATCGATCCGGGTGGTCATGAAAGAATTTAACGTTTAAACCTCCTTCTAAAATTAAGACTAACACAGTTAAATACTATAATGGGTTAGATATCGTTGGTTGAGGTAAATGTATTGAGTTTTAATTGCCGCTCCCTAACTGTATAGAGAGCCGAGACTAATAGGACGACGACTCTCTTGCAGAGTCCCCATTTGTGGTAGCATTGGAATTTTTAAGCACAGTTGCTTCATCCAGTGTGATCTTATCAAAATCACCAATTATGTTATTGCAAGTTGAACCAACCGAGGATATTGAAATAGAACCAACTTGTTGGTGAACAGGGGGCAAAAACCTCGTCCACTCGTTACGCTTCCTCAGCTTGTCACCCTGTAGCAAATTTCAGAATAATAGAAAACCAATAAAAAACTTATAATAAAAATTGTAAACATTTGAAAATATGCTATTGAAATGTACTTCAAACCTATACTTCCACCACAAATAGAAAATACAATAGAACAATAACAACTTACATTTACTTCCACAACCAACGAATTTCTTAATGAATCTAGTATCAACTCGATGTTGTTTGTCAAATTTTTAACCTACAAAAAAAAATATTAGAGAAAAAACAACACTACAATACGTAATAGTAATGAAAGTTTAATCAAGTTAAAATCTGAACACTAACGGTGCTTGAAAACCTATTTGCACTTGGTAGTACAATGGTCAATGATCAATTCACGACATATAGATTAAACAGTTAAAAGCTCAATTAGTTTGTGTAGATGTTTTATATTTTTTTAACAAAATCCAGTTTTTATTTTGTTTTTTCTTAACTCCTTTGTTATGTAATAGTATTTCAATATAACTGCATCTCAATTCTCAAGTAAGTTGCTTTTTTTTTTTGGTACAGAAAAGAACAACAGCTCAAGTAAGTTGCTTTTTTTTTTTGGTACAGAAAAGAACAACAGCTCAAGTAAGTTGCTTTATGGTTAACTAAAAATGAAATTCTTCATAGGTAACGATACATGTTAAAAAAAAAATCTACCAAAAGCAAATGGCTAGTGAAGACCTAAAATTACGCAATCATGAAATCAAAATGTATATCAGATATCAACAATATAAATAAATTCTAGCTATAAAATATCAATTCCGACATAGTATACATGTATGATATATCCAAAGCTCGCCAAAGAACCACATTTAACTTACTCGCGGAAAGTTTGCAATCAAAGAAACTGGAACCCAACCATGTTCGTCCATGTTCGACTTCAGAAATTCATCATTCGTCAAATTAACATCACTATCAAAAAAGAAATCAGTAATGAATAGAAATTCAACTCAAACATTATTATTTCTAGACAGACTAAGGAAGTGAGGTAAGAAATCACCTAAAGTAATAATCAATTTGCTTGAGTATTATACTGGACGGGGGAGTGGTGGGAGGAGTTTCTTCCGCAACTGGAAAGAACATCGCTGGAGGAGGTGGATGGGTCAAGAATGGCATACCTCCGAAGGGTTCAAACTGTAATGTTGGATAATAATAGAATTCTAAAAAGAAAGAAAAAGACAAAGCATTAGTTGTGTCTTGTGGTGGAAATACAATTGAACAAACAAATTGATAAACTAACCATGAAACCCTGCAGGGTTTAGAAACGGTCTCATGGGCTGAGACCCTAAATAAGCAGAATTAGGTAGTGTAGGCCTCAGAAATCCCTCTGAGTGCATCCTATGTTGGGGTGCATGAGCATCTCTAGTGTTCATTGTATTTCTTGGATCTTGATTGCGCCTAGTGCCATAATTGTTACGTGGACGGTGCCCATAATTACCCCTGCGACTGTGCTCATCTACAGGCAGCCCATAACCCCCAACTGGTGATCTTGGACCCCAACCATTATTGTTCTTGTAGGATTGAACCCCGTCAACCAAGAAAGTATTAGGAGGGATCTGAAGCACCGGAAATGGCGGGGCAACTGATGGTAACGGTGGAGCAACTGATGGTTGATGATTAGCTTGAGGAGGGTTAGATAAACTGTTCGACGGAGGACTAGGCTCATTGTTATTGTTGTTGCCTCCTCCGCGCTTCATCGGTTTTTGTCTATTAGCCACACTATGACTATGATTCATTGGAGGAGTATGTCTTGCATTAGCAGTAGTAGCAGTGGCTTGTTTCTGAGGTGAGTTTGATGTAACAGGCCCCTACAAAAATAACAGCGAAAACATATAATTCGAAAATAAAGAGATTATAATGTAACTGATGAACATATAAACACCCCTCATTATTATTCCATAAATTAGTTCTAATGTCATATTTACCACCATTTTTTCAAGATAAACACAAATCAATTATATTCCATCCAAAAAACAAAAAAAAAAAAACAAATCAATTATTATTCTTTCAGTCAAAATGAAAATAAATTAACACATTTTTTCTAAAAAAACTAAATGAACAAAAAAGTAACATAATTAGGAGGACCGTTATGAGAACCTAACCTGAGAAATGGAGATTGATCCGGCGCAGTCGGCAGCGGAGGTGGAATCAGATGTGAATTTAGCAGAAGGCTTAGCAGACAAAGCAGGCCAAGAGACAGCACCCATTACAGGACTCACCTCAGCAACAACGCCATTGGATGTGTTCTTCCAAGCAGGTTTTTTAGGGTTAGCGTTAACCACATTGTTAATCTTATCAGCATTGGAGTTGTTGTTATCTACGACAACAGCAGCAGCAGTAATAGCAGCAACTAGATTGGGTGAATCGAGAGACAATGGTGAAGAAACAGACTGCGGCGGCGGAGGAGGTGGTGGCGATTGATTGTTGAGTGGTTCGGAGGAGGAGGAGGAGGAGTCAGCACCGCGAACAACCTGGGCCCACGGAGAAGTAAGGTTTTTTCGCGGGAAATTAGAGGAAGAATCAGGTGCGGTGGTAGTAACCATTGCCAATTAGGGTTTTCTGATTCAGTGAAAATAATAGATACAGAAAGGATTGATCAAATGGATGAAAAAACAAATAGCCATATGAAAATTGGGGTAATGAAATGGATTAGGATCTTGGTTGTAGAGGTGAGACCCTCTTGTTGTCACTCTCCTCAACAACACAGAGCCATGGTTTCTTCCGCTCGCTCTCCTCTTCCTCGTCCTGATTTACGGCCCCTCAAAATCAGGGAAATCACCATGTAGATGTCATCACAAACCTAATTAAACATAAACTCTTTTTTCTTGTTACATACTAGTAATTGATAATTAATTCATCATAAATTTTAAACACGTTTTTCTTTTATATTTATAGTACTCCTATCTACTTAAACTTTTATATTCAATTTTTGTTTAGCTTTTTTTTAATAAAAAATTTCTTATAATTTTACTCTTCGTTTAAACTTTCTTATTTACAATTTTATTCTAATTTATTTAATAAAATATAATACTCCCTCCGTCCCAAAATATAAGCAAAAATTGGTCAACAAAAGTTAATGTATTTTAACTTCTAAAAAATTATAATACCTTAATTCTTAAAATTGCGCATAATTTGCTTATGTTATGTTGCGTTATCACGAAAACGGTGTTGAAGGTTGAAAACGAATATGGCTGGGTTGCGGTTTATGATTTTTTTTTTTAGCAATCACTATGATTCAAAAGGTTTTAGGTTTATCTTGATGCAATTAGAGGTTATCCAATTCAACATATAGGTATTGTTGCGTCGAAATAAATCTAATTGCTTTAAAATTATGCTCCTAAATTTATAAAAACAAAAATTGTGACTATATTGATTGACATTGTTGTCATAGATATAAATGGTTAGTCGATCGATAGTGAAAGTCATATAACAAGTGTTATAACGGATTTTAAAAATCGTGGTCGGGTCTACAATAACAACATAAAACCAGCTTTGTAAGGTGCGCATTATCCACACCTATATACATATTTGCATGTCATTTCTCATCTAATGTAAGATTTTTAACACGCTAATAAAAAAATTGTTTATATACCACAAGACAAACTAAAATCAAGCAGTTTTTTGTATAACTTATAAACTATTTCTTAGAAATAAGCTGAAAACAACTTTATGAACGTGACGTCATGAGTGATCTGAAAGAGTGTCATTAGTGTGGGTCTATCCAAACAAACTCTAAATTGACCATCTCTTGTAATTTCAAGGACTATCATGTTTATTTACGTAAAAAAGAAACACTATGCACAAAACGTTTTTTTCCAGTGCACCATAAAACTAGGTGGACTAAAATTGAAGTTGAATGATGATGACTACGATACCAATGATTTGAGGACTGTCTCTCTGGTTACCGTGGTTACCTGGAAGACTTCATTTGGACGCTGCTGAATTGAGTTCTACCACACACAGCTAGCTTTGTTACTACTTTATGAGAACGCATTAAGTTTTTCTCTGTTTTTAAATAAAATAGTATTAGTTAGTTTCCGTGAATGGAAATAAGATAGGATTGAGGTTGCGGAGGGAAATTATTTAATTCCCAGCTTCCACGTAAGACAACACACCGTGTGAGGTAAGTTAACTTGTTTTCAAAGCCATAAAAAAAAAAAACAGAACAATGCTTATAAACTTATTTTATTTGTGTGGTGCAAACAATTTCTTCTCTTCTTCCATCATCTTCAGCTCTTATATATCTCTCCTCAACCAATACTACACACAAGATTTCTAAACATTTCACCCCAAAAACAAAACAAAAATCTAAACATTTATTTTATTTTATATAATATTTAGGGGATGACAAAGTGTTTTTCTTTCTTCCGAAGAAGAACGGGTGAGTTAATTTGAATTTCTGCAACACTCTTTTTCTTTTGATCCGTTTATTAAAATTTTTGTCTCTTCTTTGTTTTGTTTTTTATTTTATGTTTGAATTGAACTCCAATATCAGAGGAGCTGAGCTTGGAGCCAATTAATTAAGTAATTAATGTTAATTAGCTTGATAATGAAGTTTATTCATTTTACTGAAATTATTAAAAAACCTGCAGGTGGTGGATCATCCAAAGAACGTGATGTGGAAGATAGCTTGAGCAGCAAGTCAAACGTGAATAGTGAATACCTCAATGCATTCAGAACAAAGTCTTATGTAGACATATGTACCAAAGCTCAAGGATATGGAATTGAAAACACAAGCATGAGATCATCACACTCTAATTCCTGTTCGACTTCTTCTTCTTTGCTAGAACCTAGACAAGAAATTGTTACAAAAATGATCAAGTGCTTTAAGGTGCATCATCTTCTAGTGGACTACTTTGAAGCCAGCTTAGAAGCATGTCTTTGTTGCGACAAAATCCTTCAAGGTGTTCATCAAACTAGATTTGGTTATGGAAAAGTCACAGACGTAGTTAATAAGTTAAGCCAAAGAGTCGTTGAATACGACACTGACACAAATGTGGACACAACCGCTGATGACAATATTATCTATGAAGAGCTTGTTTCATCTGTTATTAACAACTCTTTGTGTTTGTCCAATAATGTTAATAACTTCCGCGATGTTCAAGAAAAACAGATAGCGCTACTTAACAGACTTAACTCAAAGAGATTGAAACTTAGAAGAAGAATAACAATAAAGAGGTTATGCAAGAAAGTTGGAGGAATCGGTTTAGTCATTTCACAAACCGCTCTTTTGGTGGCTTTGTTAGTCTTTGCTTTCCATAGCATAGTTGGGTTAGCTGCTGCCCCTTATGTAGTTGGTGGATCCTTTGGTTTGATGAAGAAGAAGAGATCCAAGTGGGAAAATGGAAAGTATAATTCTTGTGAAAAACTATATGAACAAATTGATGTTGCTGCAAAAGGGGTTTATATAGTGATAAATGATTTGGATACTATGAGCCGTATGGTTAAGAGGTTAGAGGATGAGGTTGAACATTGGAGAGAGGTTGCTGATATCTGTGTGAAGAATTATGGTCATGGTAATGGAAGGTAGTGTAATATTGAAGATGGTTCTAAGGGAATTTCGTGATTGCCAGACTAACTTTGTGGATCAGTTGGAAGAGCTTGAGGAGCATATCTATTTGTGCTTTCTCACTATTAACAGATCTAGAAGACTGCTTATGCAAAAGATTACTGACAAGAAATGTTAAAAAGATTGGTGAAACTACTCTTTAGTTTTAAAGGCGGACGAGTCAAGTTCAGTAAGAAACAGATTTGGATCCTTTGGAGATGTTGTCTAGTTAGTTGACTTTTACAAGTGTTATCTCATTCTTTCCATTTTCTTATAGTCTCTGTAATTCTTTGATTTTACTGATGTCTTATTTTATTTACAATGTTGGAAATAAAAAAAAATAAAAAAATTACATCACATACATACTCCATTGAATCAAAATGCAGTGATAAATTTTAACTGTTGTTAATACTCTTTTTTATTAGAATTTGACGCTACAAACAAGGAAGAATCTACTAACCGAAGAGAATTAGTAAGAAACAGCAGGACAAATATATGTTTAGCTTTGATTACTTAGAAAGGCTGAGAAAATGACCAGAAGTTCATCATCTATTACTTGAATTGTTCAAAAGATTCAAGTATGAATAATGATAATAATAAAAATACAACAAACAAATAAAAAAAATAAAATCCTAAAGAATGGTTTCCCAGAAACTCCAATGTCACCAGATTCTTAGTTGCTCATGAGTTTGAGATTTTCATTAATTTATGATATGGCTACTTGACATGCACCGATTCCGCGGGGCACACAGCTGCACCAAAAAATTCTACAAATTCATGCAGTTTGTAGCATTTGGGATCTCACTAGGCACTAGTAAATGAAGCGTCCTACGAAATCATGCAATCACTTCAATGTAGCACCATGCTTCTTACAGTGGCTCTTTTAAAGTGTCATCACAAGGCATCTCATGCTTTATATCACAACTGACTTCCCTCACTTTCTTGTACTCCTGAAGGCTAACAAAAGAAGCTTTGACCTTAAGCCAGTCAGCTGGTTTTGGCATCATAATAGCAATGTATCCTTCTCTGTCAGCCTGAATGTCAATAAAATAAAATTGTAAGGAAAAACAAATAGAATAAATTTCAAGAGAATAATTCATAGGATAAATAAACATATGGTATTAGGACGAAGACAAGTTACAACAAAATAGTGTATATTCAAACTATCTAAAGGAAACAATCAAGTATTTAGCAGTAGCAGCAATCGCTTTTACAGGTAAATTTACTTCTAAACAAACCATATATATACCAAAGTAAATCATTGCACAGGACACCGCTTATGCTGTTGAGTTTATGTCCTGTGGTTTGCGGTAATCAAATATTTCTAATGCCTACAATATTTCATTACTCTTGATTCATACATTAATCTTTCCCTCCTACCATATTGGATACCGCTGTTTCCCATTCACTTGATCATACAATTTACATGCCTTTGTTGTTAATCTAGGATAGTGGCGTGGAGCACCACCCTGAAACTTCTAAAGCGGTGCAAAGACAAACACAGTAAAGAAACTAAACATAAATCCAACCAGGATACATAATTAATGAAATACTAAAAAATAGCAAAATACACAAAATTTAGGAGGTGATCAAAAAACCAGAAGAATGAAAGAAAACCAGAAGAACAGAGGAAACGAAACCAAAAGAACAGAGTGCTTGGCAGAAGCAGAAAACCAGAGGGATTCGCACACAGACGAAGGAGAAGCAGGAGAAACAGAGGGCGCACATAGAAGAAGCTGAATCAGAATACGAGAAGGTGTTCGCTCAAGAAGAAGAAAATCAGTCACTTATAATTATTCGAAATGACATATATATCCTTAAAAAGGAAACATAATGGTTTAAAAAGATGGGAATTGATGGATTTTGCACGCCAATCCTAAAAGCATGCATGAACAGGCAATTTGGACTTAATTCATGGCCTCTACCACCACACCAGCTGAGCGCAGCTCGTCGGATAAAGGCACCGCAGTGGGCACAGCCGCTGCTTTACATTCCACGATCCCCTGCTAAAGTGCCGCGACTGACAACATAGTTTACATTAGGCAACACCATCTTGAGTCTTGAAACATAAGCAATGCCAGACATCCAATAGTGTGGTCCCATAATAGCAAGACATAAAATATTTCTTAGCAAAGCAAGAAAAAAAGTGTAATATTTTCACAAAAATAAAATTATTATAATAAAGATGCAACCCGTTCTTGAGAAAAAAACATGAAGCCCTTATTTGGTCCTGAAATGAAAGTTGAAAAGTTAATATTTTGGTTATTACAAATCCCATATGCCAGTGAAATTTGTCATTTTTAGATTTTTAACAACATTATGGTCTTGGACAAAGACTACTGTGACCGATATTTGAAAAAATTTAGGATGGAACTAATATTTTTCATTGACCAAATAAGTCTCAATATTTTTATCTATGACCAGCTTAAGCCTTTACACAAATTATTATAAGCTATTAAAATACGTTGGGTGAAAATAATCTATAACTTCTTCACATAAAAATGTTTGATGCTCTATCAAAAAAGGAAGGTGAGAATGTGTGGAGACATAAGAGATAAATATGAGATGAAAGAGAATTGGAGAAAGGTGGGAGCAATTGCCCCATGGACTTGTGAATAGATCAGCCACTGTTCCCAATAAAGAAAATCATAAATTCATACTACATATAATCACAAAAGAATTTGATCACAACATAATATGATGTATAGCCAACAATTTTGGATGAGTGAAAGAGAACATTTTCCAAAATATAATGTTCTATGAAGAAGCATCCACCAGATAAGGCTATAGATAGGCTCCTTTCCCACTTAGGTGTTTGACTAGATTGAAGAAGTGATCAACCTTCTTAGGTGCACATCCATGGAGAGTACAAAGAAAATTTTCATTATAAATGAATCTTGTGCCTTCAGTGCATTTTTACACCATCCTATGAACCATAAAAATGATGTTTGTTTAATCTACCAGATAAGGCTATAGATAGGTTCCATTCCCACTTAGGTCATTAGGTGTTTGACTAGATTGAAGGTTAGCATCTCAAAAACATTATTGTGTCATTGCAAAATTTAAGATAGAAAGGACGGGACAGACGTTTATGATTCTTCATTTGGAATATACAAAACTATCACTCCTGTTAGAGGGAGGGAGCTATCTGTGCTAAAAAAAATAAAAAAATATCAGATTGGATAAGAAAATCATTCTTACCGAAACATTAAGCAGTTCTGGGTGCTTGATTAATTGTTGATTCACTTCCAAAAGGGAACCTTTGACACAACACCTATAAGTGGTCATCACAAGTTAAGTCATCAAAGAGTTCAGAGGTCACCCAGAAAGAAGAGAAGTGGGTGAAGCAAACAAATACACAGACACATACAAATAAATCTTAGCTTACATTTATGTATAACAAAGCACGTACCTTACGATATAAGAATCATTTTTGGTAGAAACTTTACATAATGCTGTATTGGACTCAAAATGTTGCGCATTCTGCATAAAAATACATCCTATTTTAATAAATACATGAGGAGAAAAAGCCATTTGAGAACACAGATGTTTAGAAAAACAAGAAAGCACACAAATGTTAACAAGCTGATTATAAAGAAAGATATCGTGAGTCATAAACTCATAAATAAGGACAAGCTGTAGTGTACCTTCTTCCGCTTTCCAGAGACCTTCACAGCGGTTCGATCAGACTTTCCAACATTGAAATCTACGGATGTGATTCCACCTTCATCCTTAAAAGCAATGTGTGAAGGAGCCAAGCCAATAACACACAACCTTCAAGATCACATAAAACAGTCACAAAATAAAAAAGCGAAACACATCACATTTCAATTTAAGAATATGAAACTATACCCATTGGCGTGGCGGTAAATGTATTGATCGTGAGCTGGCTTAGTAAAATCTGGAAATATATAAATAAAAATAAAAAGAGGATGAAAATTGAGGTTTAGGGTTTATTATGTGGAAAAAAATGAATAATGAGTGAATTGAGTTACCTAGAGCGAAATAAGTGACGAAATTGGTTTCAACGGCAGAAGGAGGAATGAGGGGAAGATTCTGAACATCAGGGAGTAGAAGCTTCTCTAAATCGTCTTCTTCTGTTTCTGAACAGCTCGATTCGTCGATGATCTTGTCATTTTCTACGGTTGACATTGTATTATTTGTTTGATTTAATTTAAATGAGAAACCAACTGCAAATGTTCACCTCTTTCAATTTCCAAGTACAGGTTTACTTGCTTTCTGTGTGTTTTTGTTCAAACTTGTGTTGTTTGTTGTGTCTAACAAACCAAAAATAAAATTAATTACTACTTGTTTCGTGGTCAATAGGCTCTCGGCTCAGGGAGACTAATTTTTTTCCCAACTTATTAAAAAAAAAAAAAATTGTTAGGCTTAGGTAGCAATTTAATCCTCCTCTATATTTCTATAAAAGTATACGTGGTTGCAAAAATCAATTTAGTGGGGTGCAGAAAGGACGAGTCCCATATCTGCATACATGCTGGGGCTTCAGTGGATAAGTCTTGGATAGTTGTCTCATAGCTGTGATAGTTTCTTAATTTCTCAATCACGCTCTATATTGCTCAAATCAGCAAATTTCAATCTTTCATGCTTGACAGCATGAAATCTCAACAGTTAAGTGTCCAAACCTTTCAGTAATGCCAGTTGGGGGGATTCAGTGACTCGTTTTAGGCTTTTTGATCAAATGTTTTTTTTAAAACTTCCCTCCACTCTTGAGCATCAAATACTATTGCATGTAAAATTTAGATCATGACCCAATTTTTTTACCAAGAAAGTGTTATTGATCATATAATTATAGTTTATGTTATAGTTAAGATTGAAATTTCAATAATCACTTAAAAAACTTGATTTTATTTTAATAAATCACTTAAAAAACTTGATTTTATATGTTAACCTAATTGTTAAAACTGACAATATTATTAATGTTAAAATTAGACTATCATCTTCTATTTCAATTTACAATCAGTTTTCAAAAAATATACATGTCTGACTCTCTTCCTTTTTATTCTCTTCGTGTCTAAACAAAAGCCCTTCAATCTGTAAAATTCATGTGGTAATCGAACTTAAACATGCTAAGGGAGGGATTGTCGTAAAGCAAGCCTACAACAAAAATGGGAAGGGGGAATTCATCCAAGGGCGCTGGGGAAATGGATGTCATGATAAAAATATCACGCTATAACATAAAGATCTAGATTATTATGACTTGTTATTGAATATTATGGTGTAATTTTATTCATCTAACCAACCCCACTTAGTGAAATAAGGCTTGTTGGTTGTTGTAACATGAATTCTATATAAATGTTTTGTAGTGTCTTGTGAGAACATTTTATGGGACCTCGGTTGTTTCAATCGAAAATCAATCCAACTATTCTGTCGAAGCATATGATTGCCTAAAAAGAATTCACAACAATCCAAGCAATGCTGATTCAACAAGTCATTCAGAGTAACACCTTAGGAATAATAAAAAGTTCAAAACATAATTACTAGCAAGGTCCTAAATAATTGACTTTTTTCAAGATCCTAAAACACAATTATCCCAAAAGAAACAAACCATAGAAGTCACCATCATGAATAAAAACAGACTGTAGAGATTTCCATATGGTAAAGGACTATAAGAGGTCTTCCATGTAGAAAATGAAATTTTCAACTTTTGAAAGGGAAATGCTAATGGAAGTTCTTCCATAATGGAAATATAAGCAAATGTCGGAAATAAACAGATCCCGATTGCAACTAGTAGGGTGAAAAAAGACAATCTTATCAGAAATCATCGTCATCCTCCTCCGCAATATGTTTGGCCAGTTCCTGCTCTTGCTGTTGTCTCTCTCTTCTCTTTTCAGCACTTTCTTTTTCTTTGTGTGTGTTTGGTGGAAAACGAAGTGCTCTAACAGCTTCATTGTGCATGTTAAGACAGAAGGCAATTCGAGAATTGAAAGCCAGCTGAGGCTCATTTGTGGAGTAAATATCTCCTGTTTCCTTAGACACCATCCACCCATTTGCATGATCCAATGTAGCATCAATTGCCCCATCACGAATAGCCTTCGACACAATGCTCTCAGCATCAGCAACAGGATTTGGCGAGTCCAACCTCAACTTTTTAGCAACATCAGCTAGTGAGATGCGAGAATAGGAGATGCTGATGTTACGTAAACCAGTCCTGATGACATTATGTCGGAGACGAACAATCAAATTATGAGTTCCGTCTGCACTGAAGGTGGTTGCAAACTTATCTGCAATGTTCCTAAACAGCTCCAGATCTCCAATGCGGACAGCCTGGAATTCCACAACATAAGCTAAACTAACAGAGTATTATAGCAAATAACACAATTATGGATATCCAAATGGAGAATTAACAAATGAATAACAATGCATAAAGAAAGTGAATAACTTCGAAGAAAGCACCAAAGACTGAAAAAATAGAACCAACAAAAGCATAAAATATTCTTTTGGCACATGTGGTAACTAATTCAGGACCTAAATTCTGCAAGAGAGGTTGACCACTACGCTATGGCCTAGAGATAACATTAATAATTATAGATTCAATTGGCATTAAGAAAGCAAACAGTAGACTATCCCTCTTAATTCCTTCTCAGATAAACTATGGCCTTAGATAACATTAAAAGGTGTGTGCTAGTACCCAACATCTTTTACATGGACCAATAAACCATTTTCTTTCTTCACAACAATTAATTATATTTAAGGCTATCAATGTAATTATTCTAAGCCTTTTTTATTTTCTATCTCCTTGTCTAGATTAACGATTTCCCTGTGGAAAAAACAGGAGGGAAAAAAGTGCTTCTTCTAGGATTAGCAAAAATGCTTTTTAGTTATTTATAAAATCTTAATCTCTTTCATGGCTTTAATTATTATCCACACCTGGATTTAGAACATTAAAAAATAAGAAAGTTATGACATTGCAAAGATTTAATCTTTATTCGAGTATCTTCAAACATATAATTTGCAACTTTAAATAAGCATTTCATTACATTTCGGTCTATCTACAGACTGGTGCAATAGTCTTTTTTCTTCATCCATGTAATGTGGTGTGTCATTTATATACAAAAAGTACTCATCAATTTGGTTCACTATTTTCTGAGCATTTGGATACTATTTTTATTCAACAATTGAGCTAGGAAGGTCAGAGAAAGACGACAATGTGAAGGAGGATGGTTGGAGGTAGATGAAACAACGGGAAAGAGAGTGAAATTTTTTCTTTTTTAATAATAAATTTAAAGTTACAATCATACCCCTTTGTTTTGACTTTTTTAATAAGGAAAAATTGGGTATCTTGTTCAACTAAGGTGTTGGGTGCTAACACACACACCTAATTTATAGGTGGGTGTGCAATAATAGCATTACCCCAGATTTGCTAACATACACCCACTTATTTTTTAGGAGTATTTTAGCAAGTTAAAACTAAAAAGTGGTTGCATACACCTTGAGGTGCATTTAACCACTTCAGTTATCAGTTTCTAAAACACTCCTAAAAAATAAGTGGGTGTAAGTTAGTAGCTCCTATAAGCATTTGCTAGAATACACCCACTTCTTTTTTAGGAGTATTTTAGCAACTGATATGTTATAACTAAAAAGTGGTTAAATGCACCCTAAGGTGCATGGTGCTAAAATACTCCATAAAAACTAGTTGGTGTAGTGGTTAAGGGAGATAGGAGACAGAATCAATCATAATGATATTAAAACTAGATTCGAAATATATTATTATGACAAACAAAGTTGAATCATAATGTGGACTTACATTTGTAAGCTCAAAGTAAGGTCTTAGCGCTTTCTCCATCCCTTTCTGCATAAAGACAGTTCGTTCGGGTATTTCTCCCAACAGTAAACGCACTATGATAGCCCACTTGTTACATTGAATTCGAAAACCCCGAGCTGCAACTGGAGCTTTACGAGCAGCTTGCAGGAGAGACTCTTTTGCATCTGTATACTCCAATTGAATAGTCCGGATTTTCCCGAGGTAGAAGAGATAACGACAGAACTAAAAGGAATATACAACAGAACAAGTGTGCACATATGAAAGGAGTAAGAATTAACAAAAGGAAGTTTAATAATAAATCAGAATTGATGCCAAAAAGTACAAAAAAAATCATTAAGCTTCATCACAAGGGTTTTATCGCCACAGCTGTGAGCACTGGAATAAAAAGTATGGATTTTAAACGAATTTGTTTTGTGCTCATGGTGATAGAACTAACATACCTGCTGGTTTGAATGTGCTTCAAATCGTGGAGCCTTTGACCTCAACTTCTCTGCCTGGTCATATAGGTTGTAGTGAAGATAGTTGCGAAGCAGCAGATTAAGAAGGGTTTCCTGAAATACATCAACAGGTAAGTACAAGATCATAAGCCCAAACATAAAAAAATCTTCTCCATAAGTAGAACACAAACCTGACCCAACTCATCATGGCGAAGGGTGGCAATCCGGTGCAATGCAAGTAGGTTTCTGAAAAGAAAAATACCACAAAAAGATTTAAACAAGTTACTTGAAAATAAATCAGTTAAATTTGCACCTCCTTAATTTATTGATTATATAGATACATAAGCACGTAACTCACCCCCGAATTTCAGCCAGATCTCCAGTAAGTTCATGGCTATATGAATAGTAAAAAAATAGCCTAGATGCAATAACATCGACAGTTCTTCTGTTCACGTTTTTCAGCCAAGCAACACTAGCTGAAGAACAAGCTTTGGCCTAAAATATAAAAAAATCATAGAACCATGAGCATTCGATTATTTGCCAGTTTGCATAGTTGAAAACATATAAGCAATACAGAAACTGACCTCATTGTATTTTTTCTGATCAATCAGAAAAAGTAGTACAAGCAGGTAACAGTAAATTTCTAGCTCAGGCAACAAGTGTTTGGCTGTAGGGGTTTGAATGGTAGATGTTGTGGCGTCCACCTCCATCTCATGATCATCCTCCTATATCAGTGACAAAATTATTACTCGAAAGATCATTGCTATTTCCCGTCAAAAACAAAGGATGAGAACAGCCTAATATTTTCTGATGAAGATAAGAAAGGGAAAGAGAAATTAATTAGAGTCAGAAACATCTATCTTATGAGATAGCTTACTAAGTTACAAAGGGATTTGGATTCTCTCCATTGAAAATTCTCTCAAGTTTTCTCAAGTGAAATCTCAACCATCAAACATGAGAGAGAAAATGATAATTAAATTATAAAGAAAAGTGGTTGTTGTATTTTAAGGGTGGATATTGAAAATGGAGAAAACTTGAGAGGATTTTCAATGGAGAGAATCCAAATCCGTTACAAAGTCACAAGCAGTAAATGGGGATACGTTTCTAACAGAATTATTCATCACCTTGTAATTTAGATTA
Source organism: Medicago ruthenica (assembly GCA_018208015.1). Taxonomy (NCBI): domain Eukaryota; kingdom Viridiplantae; phylum Streptophyta; class Magnoliopsida; order Fabales; family Fabaceae; genus Medicago; species Medicago ruthenica. The sequence continues at coordinate 103,130,684 of CM031373.1, read as the reverse complement.
AGAATTAAGGTTGTTTGGATAAACAGTTTAATCAAGCACTTATAGCATAACTTATTATCATTTAAGTGTTTACGTATAAGCTACTTCGATAACGAAAGATAAAATAAAGTCAAACTATTTTCATAACCTATCCTAGAGGACTTATGGAAATATGCTGAAAACAACCTGTAAGATCTATCAAAAAGTCTCACAGGTGTTTATGTCAGGAGATAGGCTCAAATAAGTTGACCCCAGCAGGCCCTGAATGGTAGAACAAAAAAAAACTAACATCTTCATCCCTAAATGCAACTATAGAAAACAAGTTTGTCACATTTACATCCATGTTGCGAAAGTTGCAAGTAGTCAACCGATACTTCTTAAAAAGAATTATTCATCCCCTTGTAGTTTCGATTAAGAGTTAGGGCCCAATTTGGATAAAAAATTTAAGCAGTTATCATATAGGTGCTTATAGAGAAACTATTTCCATGGCTAAAGGTAAAATAAAGTCAGACTATTTTCATACAGTTTATGGACAAGCCTTAAGTTGTTTCCACAAGTGCTTATGCCAGTAGGCAAGCTCAAATAAGTCCATCCAAACATCCCTAAATAAGCAACAAAAAAAAAAACTAAAATCTTCATCCCTAAACGCAATTGTAGATTTAAATCAAGATAAACATATGAAAAATTAAAATATAAAAGATTTATAAATAGGAACATTCCCTAAATGCTAAATCTAACATAAAAGCTACACACAAGTTTATACCTTGGGGAGATAAGCAGACAATTTTGCATGAGGTTCAGAACCAGGAGTGAGAACATGATCGAGAAAAGAAGATATAACAGAAGCTGTTAATTTCTTCCTCAATGCAATTGTAAGACGAACAGCACGAGCAATTCTACGAACTTCCTTCGAGTACGAACCGGTCTCGATAACGGACGCTATCTCCTTCAAATCTATGAATCACAATTCCAAAATTCACAAATCAAAAACGGAACAAAGAAAATTGAGATGTGAAATCGATAGACGGAGATTCTTACGCTGCAAAGTAGATGGAACTGGTGGAGAAACAGAGTTCGAAGGAGTTGAACGATCTTTCATCTCAAGATCTTGCGTCATTGTGAACGAAACTTGAGCGAAATTGGGCAAAAATTGAGAGATTTTGATAAAAACCCTAACAAGTGAAGAAGACCAAACCAGAAGCAACGTGGTCACAAACGCATCGATGCACGCTTTTTTATTTCTCTTCTTTATATTTTTGTTGGAGTATTTTTACTTTTGATTTTTCTTTTTTCACAAGTTTTACTTTGATTTTTGGAGGTTAATTATGCATTCTTGTTTGAGTAATTATTCGATAAGTTCAACTGTCAAAAAAAATTATCCAAATAGTTTTGTTTTTTTAGATATCCAGTTTTTTTTAGGGAATTTAGATATCCAATTAATTATTTAAGATTGTATATTATTTTCAGTTTTCTTTGACTAATGATTTTTTAAGCTTACTATTCTTTTCTTTTTTTTTTTGACAAAAGGCTTACTATTTTTTTATTTTACTCAAAAAAATGTATATTATTTTTTTAAATCAAAAAAATATATTGTATGATTTTTCCAACAAAAAAATTGTATGACGGTCTAGACACAATTTCTTATATTATCGCTAACTAGCGTTCAGTCGCCGTTTTTTTACTCAATTAACGCATGTAAATATGCAATGTTTTGTATGAAATTTTGATTAAAATTATGTATATAGATGTTTGTGACTTTTAAATAGTAACAAACTAGGTTTATCTTTTACCAATAATATAACAAATATAATAAAAAATATATTTTTTTCAATAACACCAGCAACATTGCACTTTTAAAAAGCATATTTGTTTAAAAGTTTAACTAGAATAATGAAAAGTCTAACCCAAAAAAATTGTGTATTCCCTTTATATATTGTTATAGATATGTGGACAAGCCTTTAAAAAATATTCAAAATATGGTTGGATGGAGACCCAAGAGATTTCGGTATAGATGGTTGGTCGGATTTTTCAATAGATATTAGTGATCGACAAAATTACTATACTATGCACCAATAATATAGTTATAAAAAAATATAGTCAATAATATGGTAAAATGGTGTTAAGTTCCAAAAAAAAAATTGTAAAATGGTGTTAGTATTACAAAATGATAATCGTGTTTTCTATCTACTTTAATTCATGTATCAAGTCAATAAAGTTTTTTTTAGGGAATTAAGTTGGCAAAGGTGTGAAAATATTTGAAACTAGGCAAATACATGTGCTAATGGCACAAAATTGTTATATAGATCATTGTAATAATGTCAGGCGTCTGCAAAATATGAAAAGGATGATACGTTTGATTAATTAAAGAAACATAACATAAGATTTGATTAATGATAAATAATTATCTCGTGTATGAATTGTATCCTCTAGCAACACTCTTTAGTGACTAATTTAAAAAAAATAATATGAAAATAATGAGGTGTGCAAAAATTATAATTGGTTTGCATTACAAAAACAATTATTTTAAGTAATTGTTTAATAATAGACATTCGTTTAGGAAACGCGGTCTACATCTAAGGTTTGGAGTCGTGGGCACCGTCTAAAGTCCACATTTTCTTTTGGCAACTCTCATTGATAGAATGTCGACCCGTCAAAATCTCTTTCAGTGTAGGGTGATTTTCGATCTGATTATTTCGTACGTGTTTTGTGGAGTTCATGTGGAATTAGTTGATCGCATGTTTGTCACATGTGCTTTAGCTTTTAGGGCATGGTCTAACGTCGATAGATTGTTAGCACGGGAGTTAGTTTTGTTTGGGAGTTTACGTGGGATCTTTCATATGTTTATTTCTATACTATAAAGGGCTCAAGCTAGACCAGGTCTTATTGTGGTTTGGCATTCGATTTTATGGTTCATCTAGAAAGCATGTAACGGTCTTATTTTTCTCTAGAAAAAAGTGGATATTGGGCAACTAGTTGATAAGGTCCAATTATGCCCGTGGAAATGGTTATGTGTAAACACACTGAATATCATTGTTCTCGTTATGAGTGGGGTGTGAATCCAGTTCTCTGTTGGGGTTAATAGTGATCTACATACTTGACAAAGATGGCTTCGGCCTGAGAGTGATTTGGGTGGGCACCGGTTTCTGAGGTGTTCATTGTGGCGGGGGGGGGGGGGGGGGGGGGGGGGTTATGGCTTTGCTATATTCTCCTAGTAACGGCGGTTGGGTATTTTTTTGGTGTTTGACAACGAGAATGTTTCCCCACTCTTTCTTTTGGTGTTTTTTTTAGCACCTCCAATGCTCTGACCTTTGAATGTGATTCCCCCCCTCCCCTTTTTTTAATAGTTGTGTTTGCAAAAAATAATAATAAAATCCACTACTACAGAAATGACTTTTTACATCAGTCCAAAATGACTTTTTACATCAGTTGCCAACTGATGTAAGGTGGCTTGATGTAGTATGTGCACTACTTTTTACATCGGGTACGGACTGATGTAAAAAACCTATTTTCTACATCAGTTCTATTTTCGACTGTTGTAATAGATGCACTTTAAAATTTCACAACGGGGTTTTCACATCAGGTATAAGTTAAGGGCTGATGTAAAATATGTGTTTTTCACATCAGGTATAATTTAAGGACTGATGCGAAATCTATATTTTTTTTTTTTTTTTTAAATTGCTTAATAAATAAGCTTAACACTTGCTTTTTTCTTTTATATTAAAAATATAAAAACAAATATGGATAATTTTAATGCCAAAAAGGAAGAACACGATCACGCATCGGAGCGTACATATTTAACATGTCCAATAAAAAACCTAATAATTAAAAGGAGTACACACTATCCATGTTGAAGAAATTACATCATTCAAAACGAAATCTTCAACATAGTCTTGTTCTGTACCCAAAGTAACAAAAACAAAAAACTAAGGCTACTACTATATTGTAGGACACGATACTTCCAAATATAACAGTTCCATACACCAAACTAAACGTTGGCGAAAAATCTGTAAACTTGCAATCATTTAAGGAAGTGAGGGCTTATCAACCCAGCAATCTCAAGCATACCAACTTCATCTCCCTGCAAAGACCTTCTTCGGTTTCTCATCACAGCGAATATGCCTCTTGTTTTCAGGGTCCTGTGTAAGTAGAAACAAAGCAAAAATTCAGTTAAAACCAGTAAAAGGTTACAAAAGTTACATACCGTATTTGTGAATGTAAGATAGCATTAGATTAATACATTGTTATCACAGAAAACATTTAATTTAAGGATAACTCGGAAGTAATCAACTTTGTATACAAGAGTAGTTGTAGAAAGCTAGACGATATTGTGCATATAAGCTGCATATAAGCTGCACAGAATTGCATATACAACAAAATTCATATAAGCTGCACAGAATTGCACAGAATTGCTAGACCATTATCATATAAGCTGCACAGAATAAGCTGCACAGAATTGCACAGAATTGCACAGAATTGCTAGACCATTATCATATAAGCTAGACCATTATCATATAAGCTGCACAGAATTGCATATACAACAAAATTCAGACATATTGTGCAGATCAAACAATTGACAAATGCAGAATAGCAGTTAGTAGATCGTGGCAAACATGACAATAGAGACCAGAACACTACACCAGGTGGAAAATCTCGACAAACAAGAAACTACGCATCGGAGCATCTAAAACAAGTGAAGAAAACAAGTTGCCCATTGATTTCGCCCCGGTCGTCTTTTAATTCTCTTCCCTGCTAATTATCAGCTAAATATGAAAAGTACAACCCTTAGTATTTGAGAAAATCAGTGCTCTTTTTAATTATGTTCCCTACGAATGGTACAACTTATAGAGTTCAAGAAACCAATACTCCTCTACAACAATGATCACGTTTGAAGCCTTCTCTCCCCACTCTCATCTCATTTTAATTTTCTTCCCTGCCAACTAGCAGTTGATTAGTTGTTATGTTACACTCTGTAACTGTCTTACTCTTAACTAACTAAAAAGTCGGGATCTCTGCTCTCCTTATATTTCTCCCCACAATACCCTCCCAATTATATTTCTCTTAGGCTTGGATTCATTGTAACTTCTATCCTAGCCTAATTCTGTTACACCCACTGGTACAGAATTTGGGAATTACGTCATAAGAACCCAGAAATAACAGTGCAGATTTGTGGCAAAAATAATAAATCAGTAATGAACAATAAGTGTGTAATATTTAATAAATGAAGAAATTACAGCAGAATGAGTATTGCTACTGCCCAGAGCTAAGCTCTTTCACAGAACAAATGCTCTCTGCCCATAACCTATGCAATGATTCTCCAAGATGCCCCGTGATTCTAACATCCACCCTATATAACAAACTACATATAAATCAAATCCTGAGCTTTGAAACATACCATATAATCCTAAGCTTTAAACAAGTCAAGAAAACAAGTTGCCCATTGATTTCGCAAATCGTATAAATCATCATCTGTTAATGACGTTGGATCATTGAATACCTACAATGTGTATAAGTAATTAATACCAATAAGGATATGTTTATTTTTGGCAATACATATAGTCTAAACATTAAGTTATCATAAAATGAAAATACCTCCATCCAAGACTTAGTAATATTAGCAGAGATAATATCTAGCATATTCTTCATCACATAGTATCCACAATCATTGCCATTAGGTTGCTTTCTTGGCTACAAACGAATGGACATTTTTATAAGAACAATAGAGGGCAAAAAACAGAAACAGAATTGATATGGTTAAATTATAAACGAAATATGGATCACATAGAATTTGGATCCAATTCTGGAATAGAGGGCAAAAAATTTGGATCACATAAACAGAATAAAAATTTGGATCACATAAACAGAATTGATATGGTTTTTACTTTTAATTGGTGTTAGTACCTAAATATAAATAGATACAATAATTAAATAGTAAACGCTGAATTAAAAATACAACTATAATACCTGAAGATCAACCCAAATGGCATCTTTTGTGTTTTCATCTACCTGTGGCCATTCATCTATTAAAATACTACACCTGCTTCGAGCAAGATATGCTGCATAACTCTTAAACGCTGCAGCATTTGGACCATAACACCTCCCAGTTTCTGGATTAAAGTCGACCTTTATTTTCTCGCCCGATTTCAGAACTTTGGTAATTTTTTTCATCTTAGTGGCACCTCTAACATTTCTTTTTGAAAGTTCACTAGACGAAGGAGGAATGTTGGTTGCATCAGCCATTTATCTATTTACAAAAAAAGAAATAATTAAGGAAGAGTACTTTCTATGCATTTCTATTTTGCTGCTGATGTTACGCTATGAACCTTACAATTTCAATTACATCAATGCATTTCTATGACTATTGAAAAATAAAACATACCTTCTTGAAGAGTACTTTCTCTGAACCAACGGCAAATACCCTGATCGGAAGAGAGGCGGAGTTGATGTACGGAATAAAAACTGCAAATGTTACTGCAGCAGAGACGAAGTTGTTATAAGAATCAAGATATGTAGAGAAAGACTATTTCATTTGGTTTATAATTTGTATAATAATGAACAGAAGACATACTAAAGTTTAAGGATCACTTATACATCTTATTTATTTCTTTTCTTAATAGATTTCAGATAGCAGGAAACACAAATAAGAAAACCAAAAGGTAGGATCACTTATACATCTTATTTAAGGATCACTGATACGAAGTTGCAGGGTGATTTCAGCATCAGTTCTGCATGGAAAGTAGTTGAGATAGCCATGTCATGCATTTGATTATAGAGGTAGGATACTATGTTATGGACTAACTTTACTAAGACTTAGCCTATCTAGTGGAGACGTATAATTGGTTAAGGAAAAAACCAGCTGATGAAAAAACCAGCTGCACAACCTTTTCAGAAATAATTAAGTCAAACCAACATAAAAAACCAGAACATAAAGACTAGCTGCACAAAGACTAAACAGCTGCACAAAGACTAACCTTTTCAGAAAACCAGCAACAACAGAAAAAATGAAACCGCTGCTGCTCTATATGATTCTGTCACACACTAAACACAACAGAACCTTGAATCAGCCATATATTAGTCCTCCCATATGGCACTTTATTACAATATCAAAAAATGAAACCTTATTAGTCATCCCATATCCCTTCTTCATGATCCGAACGAGTAGCGTGCACATCGTCTACTTCATTTTCTTCAATAGATGTAATAACATTTGTTGAGAAAGAAGGAATCTCAGGGATATCAAGAGTTTCATCACTACCATGCATATTTTTTGTTTGTAGAACCACTGACCACTTTTTGTTAGAAGGATCCGTGACATAAAACACTTGTTTTGCTTGGGATGCCATAATGAAGGGTTCTTCCCTATAAGCTAACTTAGAAAGATCAACTAGTGTATATCCTGATTCATCAATTCTTAAACCACTGTTAATATCAATCCATCTGCATTTAAATATAGGCACTGTAAATGTAACATAATCAACCTCCCAAATCTCTTCAATTACCCCAAAGTATGGTGTAGATGCCATTATAGGGTTTTTATCTTTTGAACTAGAGAAGTGCATCGACTCAGCCACAACCATAACCCCACTATTTTGCATGGTACTTTTATCATCCTTTGCTTTTGTATAAAATGTAGTTTTATTAATATCATATGCACTCCAAGTTATGATGTTAAACTTAGGCTCACGTGCCAACCATTTAAGTGTATCAGAAGCACTATCATCATTAGCAATTCTTTCAGAAAACCAATTGGAAAAAACTCTTATTATGCTCTCTTAACAACCCTTTTTCATTCATCCTTGGGTAATTTCTCTTTACAATATTTTTGTGAGTAGATAAGTAAGGTTGAACTTCATCAGTGTTATTCAATATACACAAATGTGCTGGATGGATCGCCTCCCAAAACATGGTCTTAACATTTAAACCTTGTCCCGTACCTTCACAACTTCCATCATGACGAGACTTTGGAACTCCTATAGCATCCACTTCTGACAAATAGTTTGAACAAAACTCAACAGCTTCTTCTGCAATGTACCTTTCAACAATTGATGCTTCTGGACGGTGTAGATTCATCGTATACCCTTTAAGGATCTTCATGTATCGCTCAACTGGATACATCCACCTTAAATAAACTGGACCGCACAATCTAATCTCCCTGACCAAATGAACAATCAAGTGTTCCATAATGTCAAAAAATGAAGGAGGAAAATACATCTCTAATTGACACAAGATAACTGCAGCCTCACGTTCCAACTCGTCTAACTTCAATGGATCAATGACTTTACTACATATTGCATTGAAGAATAAACACAACTTAGTTATAGTTTTCCTAACTTTGTTAGGCAATATTCCACGAATAGCCACCGGTAGTAGTTGTTGCATCAAAACATGAGAGTCATGAGATTTTAAGCCAATTAACTTGAGATCTTTCATTGATACTAGCCTCTTGATATTTGATGAGTAACCTTGAGGCACTTTGATACCTTGTAAACATTCACAGAAACTTGTTTTCTCTTTTTTAGACAAAGTGTGACATGCTGGAGGTAAAAATGTTCTGTTACCTATTTGTTGTGGAGTTAATTGATGCCTTATACCCATCTCGGTCAAATCTAGACGAGCATTTAAACCATCTTTTGTCTTGCCTTTAATGTCGAGAAGTGTTCCAATTATACTATCACAAACATTTTTCTCTACATGCATCACATCAATGCAATGTCTTACATCAAGACTAGACCAATATGGAAGCTCAAAGAACACCGACCTCTTTTTCCAAATATTTTTCACTGCAGCCTTCTTTTGTTTCTTTCCAAAGATAACCTCCACATTTTGTTGTCGTTGATAAACTTCCTTTCCGGTCAAGGGCTTTGGAGCAACACCATACTCGGGTTTTCCATTGAAAGCTTTCCTCAACTTACGATATGGATGATAACGATCTAGAAATTTTCGATGCCCAAGATAAACAGTCTTGCTTCCATGTTTCAGTTGATGATAACATGTTTTATCCTCACATATAGGGCACGCTTTATGCCCTTTAACGGTGTACCCACTCAAATTACCGTATGCCGGGAAGTCATTGATGGTGCAAAACAACATGGCACGCATATTGAAATGTTCACCGGAATACGCATCAAGAACATCAACTCCTTCTTCCCACAACAGTCTTAAATCATCAATCAATGGACTTAGATAAACATCTATGTCGTTTCCTGGTTGTGATGGGCCAGAAATCATCATTGATAACATAATATATTTACGCTTCATGCACAACCAAGGAGATAGGTTGTAAATTATCAAGAGAACGGGCCATGAAGTATGTTTACTACTTAGATTACCGTATGGATTCATTCCATCAGTAGCAAGTCCAAGTCTAAGGTTTCTGGACTCTTTGCCAAAATTTGAAAACAAAGAATCGATTTTCTTCCATTGCAAAGAATCGGCTACATGCCGAATTTTTCCATCACATTTTCTCTCATCTGCATGCCATCTGAGGTTCTTTGCGTCATTTGCATTAGAGAACAATCTCTTGAACCTTGAAATTATTGGTAGGTACCAAAACACTTTTGCAGGAGGACTCTTTGTGCTCGCATCATCACTAGAATCATCATTTTTCTTTTTGTAACGCGACACCTTGCACTTCGGACAATGATCATATTTTTTCAAACTCTTTTCTATATAAGATGCAGTCATTAGGGCATGCATGTATTTTTTCATACTCCATACCTAGCGGACACAATATTTTCTTGGCCTCGTAATGACGATTCGGCATTGTGTTACCTTCAGGAAGCATTTCTTTCAATAATCCAAGCAATTCAGTGAAACTTTTATCACTCCATCCATTTTTTGCCTTCAAATTAAACAATTTTAAAACAGCTGACAAACGTGTAAAATTTGTGCATCCCGGGTACAAAGGTTCTTCTTTGTCTTTACATAAAGTATCATACACATGTGCTCTCTTAAAAGATTCTTCTCCAATATCGTGTATCATGTCTTCCAGTCGATCATCCCTATCTACACTAACGCTCTCTCTTTGGGATACACTTGGCAGTATTGCTTCACCGTGCCATATCCATTGTGTATAATTTTGACAAATCCCGTTCCAAACTAGATGGCCCCTTATTTCTTCCTTAGTAATGTGTGGGTCCCGGTTCGCACAAGAAACACAAGGACACGGGAAAAGTCCATCATTGTTTGGAAGATTTATTTCAGCAAACTGTAGAAATTCTGTCACTCCATTATCAAACTCAACAGTTAATCGATTAGCTCTCATCCAACTACGATCCATAACGACGCACTGAAAATTAACATATACTAAGTCAAAGAATTGTGATGCCTACATACTATTGATTAATGCATCAATCCAAAACAGCCCAAAAAATAATGCATTTTCAAATCATGAAGGTTTAATATATTGTCCATATTTTGTCTGAATTTGCATCAGACAGTGAGCTAAGGGAAAGCTGAAACTGCTGACTGCTTTGGTATTGCCAAAATCTCTGACTTATGTGGTTTATTGTACGACAAAATGAATTAATCCGTTGAAGGAGGGAGAGAGATGGTTACTAATCATAGGGACAATCTACAGGCAGAGAATGACAGGCCCCATAAGAAGAGAAAGAAATCTCATAGGGAAAAAGCATTCTGGTTACATTGAGCGCGAAGAGGTAAATACTCCTGTGGTCTTTCATAGGATATATTAAATACAATCATAAATAATAAAGGATATGCTTCCAGTCATTGAAATAAGAAATCATCTAGATGAATCTTAAGATGTACATATTTCATTCTGCAATAATAATAATAACTCATATATCATATCTTTATCTTTATATCATTTACACCTTCACATCACTTTTTGGGAAAACTTTAACAATTTTAAGCCATAATGATAATATAATCTTCAGATATAGATTATATTACGGCGTGCTGATTTGAGATGATAAATTCTGAAGCTGTTTCATTTCTGTCATATTTGTATTAATAGTGTTTTAAGATTTTGCTGTCCCCTGCAGCTGTTACTCTTAGGTTGTGTATTGCTTTCATTTATACTCTACTAATACACATTTACATTTTTCTATATTTTCTTATACTCTACTATTACACATTTACATTTATCTAGGTGCTGTATGTAGGGTTTATCCAATTTCAATGGTAACACATCAAATGAAAAAGAATGTGGCAGGAAAAGAATCATTTACCGATGTAACAAAGTATAGCAACCCATGGATATTTAGAAAGTACTAGTTTTTATATTTATGTTTTCCTCATGTGAATGTGGATTGTGAGGTATCTTATAGAGGAGGAGGACTATGCGGTAATTATATTTTTCCAGAGTTTGATTAATTTTGATTTCTGATTCCATATTCTAAATCTGATTAAATAGTAATGCATGTGGATTGTCATGTAACTATGATCCCTTTTATACTTTGCTAAATCTATTACATAGGAATAACTATTGTGTTTTGGAAATTATACTCTGCAATGTTTTTTTTGGCTTTCTTCCATGCATGATGACAAGGGACATGTAAGTTCTATTAGTATTTGAGCTGCTCATTTAATACATGAGGCAGCTATATAACATCATAAGAGAGTTCTTAATCTTATTTATTTATGATGCTTTAGACTTAGACAAACTATGTTAATATTCACTTTCGATGCATTGTTTCAGAAGGAAATGGATCTTTTTGTTCATGCCTATAATCCTTCCCTGTTGTTCCAGAAGGAAGTGTATCAGAACATGAAGAAAGATCTTACTATCAACTGATTTCTTCCACTGCAGCTAGCAATAGTGCCTATATTTGTTTGGTGTAAGCACTGCAGCAGTGGTACATAAAAATGATTTTATAAGCTACACTGAACATCAAAACAGAATTACTATGTCAAGCATGATAGCATTAGGAAGGTTATGCAGACTTTATCACGTTGCTCATGTTACAATCCCGATGTCAACATGTGACCGTAAAAATAGTGTCACTTATGAGGATTCATAAATAATTAAATACAATCATCTCCAACTTATGGTAGTAGTGGAAATGGTATTTCAAAACATGAAGTTAGGCCTATAACATAATATACATGATTAAATACGACTTTAAAAAATGACTTTCAAAAAACTTGTAAGAGATACATAAGCTTCTATTGGTTGTTGAAATAGAGGTAGTTTATATCATTTTAGTTAGTTAGTATATAAGGGAGATGGTACTCATTTGTAACCAACTCATTCAATTGTATCACTCTTATTAGATTCAATATAATTTTTTAAAGTCTTAGAGAAATCTCCATTAGCTATTAAACTTGTTTTCAGTTTGTTTTTTCTTCGTCTTAGACTTAACGAATCTATTGTTTTCGGCTAAAATATTTTGGTAACAAAAGCATAGCATCAGGATTGCTGATGAAAAAGTTGCCTTGGCTGTCCAGGCATACGATTTGGTAATCGTCATATCTTGTTACATGTATTTAGCCAAGGATAATCTCATCAATGATCATAATTCCACAAATCTGCTATTTGTATCTTTGCTTATTATTTTTTTGTGTTGTCAATGATTTTCATTACACTAAGGTGTTTAATTGTCGCACTGATTGGCTTGATTGTTAATTTGGTTTCCAAGGTTGCTTCAAATTGAAATATTAGTTAGTGTTTGTTTGTTTGTTTCAAGTCATCTAAATTGATTCTTGGGAATAACATTTATTTGAATTCAATGATACAAATATTATTGCTGGTTCTCTTAAAGAAGTTTGGTTAATAATTATTACATTTTCATGAGTCTTTTATAAAAGTGAGGTGTGGAGGTAGTTCTATAACCATATTTTCTCTCCAGATCATCATAATTCCTATGTTAATTGATTAGTCAATGTTATTTCTACATTTCTGTAATAGCAAGAACAGTATAGTGTATGTTTGGTTTGCAATTTAAAAACTTCTAGTCTTTGGACTCAAAGTATCCAAAGATTTTATGAGAAAATTTAAAAACTTCTAGTCTTTCAGCTGCTACCGACAACATCGTGTCAAGAATCACAATCATTAAAGATGCAAACAGACCTTTCGTTTTTGAAACGAGTACGAGTAGCGTGGCAGTTTAAGACTCTCCAAACATTACTGTGAAAAAAAGTAACCAACACTTCACTTTGAAGACAGTACATGTATACTTTTTTTCCAATTAAGAAATGCTACAATTTATGCCAAGACCCAACCATCAACCAAACTAGGTAAGCACAGTTATCATAATTGCAACTTCAAAGGATGCATAAAAAATGTTGTAGAAATAGAGTAGAAGAAAAGGAGAAGTACCTTTTATGGTACCTTTATAGAACTTAAAGAGAATCTTTTAGAACTGAATCCGTTGCTTTCCTCTGTATCAATCCTACACTTGAAAATAGATTTAATATCTATTATCTTGATTGAAAGTTACTCATGAAAAATGTGCAGTTCAAATAAAACTCATCAAAGTGCAATAACAACATAATGGACATCAAATAAGTAATTAACCAAGGAAGTAAGTAAAACAAATCTACTTGTGAACATATAAAAAAACAGAAGAATTACAAAGATAAACTTCAACATCCACCAAAAGTCATTAATATTCATCTTTTATTTTTGGATTTCCTAGTTGATTACATCATTTAAACATGAAAATTAATTGTGATTTATCATTCTTCAACAATGAAATTCATTTTTTAGTACCTATAATAATCTGGATAATGTAGACTTTTGAATGAAGGTAACAACCTGATCCCCTCCAACCTAAATGGAAAACTACTCAGCCAACACCATCCACAATGGCATGCACTGCATTAATTCAAACTCAACATGAAAGCTACTAAATTATTGAGAACCAAACTGCAACAATATTTTTAAAACAAGTTCATAAAAAAGTTCAATTCTAGCATTTCCGCACTAAAACATTCACTTGTCCATCTTCACCTTCTCTCATTCGGTCCTTCTCCTTCAAAAATTATTTATATATATATATATATATATATATACAGTTTACATTTAAATTAACAATATGATGGATGAATGCATATTTAACAGAATATCAAACACTTAGAGAAACCTGTATAAACTAAGTTGTGATGTGACCAACTTTCAACCCTTAACCGCTACATTTAACAAGCCAAAATGTTGATTAGAACCTGAGACCTAGCTGGAACAACCCATTTCGAATGGGTGCTCAAATCATACCCCCCCATTTTCATTATACACACACACGCACACCACTATACCCTAACTAAGAATTTGTGAAAAATCAATCAAAAGTTGAAGAGGAATTTACCTGAGATATTAGTCGCACGGTGAACGAAGAAGAAGAAGAAGAAGACGGTGAAATTACGGCGGAATTAGGGTTAAGCAGGAACACGATTTAGGGATTTAGGGATTACAAACAGATTGAATGTAAACAGGAACACGATTTTGAGATTGAATGTAAACAGGAACACGATTTAGGGTTAAGCAGGAACACGATTTAGGGATTTAGGGATTACGATTTAGGGAACACGATTTAGGGAAGAGGGAAAAGCAGGAGGAACACGATTTTGAATGGAGAAGAGAGAAGAGGGAAGAGGGAAGAGCCAGGTTTGCGTGAAGGAGAAAGCCACCGCGTGAGAGGGAAAAGGGATGAGAAGAGGGAAAGGAAAGTTACGTTTTCAGGAAGAGGGAAAATGGAAAAATGTAATACTGAAAGCTTTTTCCCTACAGGTCATAAGGACCTGATGTAAAATGTAGTCTCTCAGTATTACAAAACTGCCACCGCGTGTATTTTTCCCTACAGGTATTATATGGCCTGATGTGAAAACGTTTTAACATTTACTTTTCCCCTCAGTTGTTCCTAAGGGCTGATGTAAAAACTTTGTTGGTAATTTCGAAAATGCCACCGCGTTCACTATTACATCAGGTATGTATTCGACTGTTGTGAAAACTTTTTTAACCATGTTGTAAAATGTATATTTTCCACTAGTGATCCTACCTATTTATGCAATTTGACTTATTGAAAATAGTGAATTTTAATCTTATAACTGTAATATTATTTGTTATGGACCGCCCAGAAGGCCAATCCTATGATGACATGAAGTCCTCCGGATCAAAGCACATCACCTTAGTGAGCACGCTAGCGCTGGTGCACCTCACCTTACTGAAGCACGCCCTCATGCATCATGCGCCATACATGTGGCCTCCAAGGGCCCCAGATGAGGCGCCACATTTCACGAAACAGTTAGCGCTTCCTTCCTCTATATAAGGGTGACTCCGCGTCACCCTCGAGGTACGATTCATTTTCCCACACATTTTTACACATTCAACTTCATTTCATACACTAACTTGATCATTGGAGTGCTAACATGCCTGCAGACACCCTCTGTTCCACCGCGAAGACTTCGTTGCCACCGCACCTGAGCACTGCACCGTTACCATTGCCTCCATCCGTCTCTACCGGACAGATCATTATTGAAGTACATAATTTCGAGGTGTTGTTGTCAATACGTTTTTCCTACTTATCTCCTATCGGATTAGTCAGTTTTTGAATCGGATACCGAATTTAAAAAAAAAACACATCTCTCTCTCTCTCTCTCTATATATATATATATATATATATATATATATATATATCATTTGATTTGTTGTTTCTCTATCGCTTCTGAACTCCCCTTACAACTAGAAGCACACTTACACCTAGATTTCATTCTAATTCTAGTACATACATATATATGGACTACTTATAAATCATTTCACGAAGAGTATTTTAAAACAAAACAATTTAATTTCTAGGTACATTGGAGTTTGATTGTATCGATACTTTAGGAAAAATTTACTCAAAATTTAAATTTATTTTAAAATAAATTAATATAAAAATATGATGTATCATTGAGTAGGAGCATTTATGATGCAGTTTGGTTCGATTCTAAAGCTAAGAGTCATTTGAATTGCAAGAAAAAAAATATATACGCTTTGATTTGATTCACATTTCACATTGCTTATACATATTTAATCTAAGTTGTTATAATATTCTAAAAATTTAAAATATATTAACCATAAGCATATTTCCAACCCACCCCCCACCCCAACCAAACTCCCAGACAAAGCATAGAAGTGCCAAAAAAAAAAGGAGAATTTTTTTTTGGGGGATACTCCTGCAAAGACGACACATAAAAAAAAGAATGTTGCTTAAACCAACTGAACTACAAAGAAAGATACATTTATTGCCGATACAAAAACGGTAAAGCAAACATAAAACCAACTGAAGTACAAAGGAAGATACATTTATTGCTAATACAAAAACTGTAAAGCAAACATAAGTTGGAAAAAGAAAAAAAAAAAAAAAAAGAGGACATGTGCGAGTCTTTGAGTTAAGTGGTAAGTGTTTTTTCTAAGGATGCGGTTTGATTTGGTTGATGTGCTATAATAAAAATCGCAAATCAAACAATATGTTAACCGTAAAAGAATTCATAAGACATGATAGACACTGGAACTACAAAAAAAAAAAAGACTTAAGTTGATTGGGTTTGCAATTTTCAATTACATAATTCAATTTTGATCACCTATGACATCAAACAATTGGATGATGGGTACATATTTAATAAATATCATGTTTAACGTGTTCACATTTTCTCGATCAACCTATTTTATTATAATAAAAATTCAAGAACACATATTACTTAAGTATAAATCTGAAATTTCATTTGTGTGATATTGTGTTAGAAATGTTACATAACACTGTCCAACCATAACGTGACACATTACTTTTTTTGTTTTATTTATTTATTTTAAAATGAGAAAGTCACGTGTCACATGATTGGACAAAGGCGTTCACACAAGTGGATCCAACAAACACACCCTTATTTAAGAAAATACATGGGCTCCAAAATTAATAGAATTCCTCGAAAAGAAAAATTGAATTAACGGTACTCGTAGTACTAGTACTACTTAAGAGGATAAAATTTAGTTTACTTAACAAAAAAATGTATCACACTCCAAGACATTTACTCAAATACAGCTGTGAATTGTTTCAATTTTATGGAAACACAGCTGTGAAAGTGAAATAATTAGTTCATAGTGGTTGTTGAGAAATAAATGAGTCCAACTCAGCTGAAAATCAAAGTTGATTATTTCAAAATTTTCAATTTTCAATAGCCCAGATATTTTCCCATAAGAAAACGCAACAAAGAGAACGCACAACTCTTCAAACCCTCTCATATAAATACCCACTTTCTCCTCACATCAACTCACATAAACCAAATATCATGACCCGTTGCTGCCTCTTTCTTCACGCACTCCTTATGGTGCTCCTTCTCCAACCACCCGCACCACATTAATCCCTTCTCTCTCCCAAATTCCCGATCAATTTTCCAAGAAGGTGCATCAACATCACTACAATGCTTGATACAGTTCTTTTGGCACTTTTTCTTCCTTGTCTAGGAATGAGTGCCATCTTCGTCGTCTACATGTGCCTTCTATACGCCACCACTCGTCACAGTTCAGATACAAATCCACCGTTGAAGCCGGTCACTGAAAAGGGTCTCTCCCCTTTAGATCTTGAAAAGCTTCCCAAAATCACCGGTAAAGAATTGCTGGCGCCCACCGAATGCGCCGTTTGCCTTGACGATATTGTTGATGAACAACCGGCTCGTCTGGTTCCCGGTTGTAACCACGCTTTTCATCTCCAATGTGCTGACACGTGGCTCTCCAAACACCCTATGTGTCCTCTATGTAGAGCAAAACTTGACCCTCAGAATCTTAATTCCGAGAGTCCCTGCTGAATGATCAAAATTCAGGGGTGCATGTTTCATATCAACGAGATGGTTATCAAAATAATGGCGAGTTACTCCGATCATCACCATGATATTACATACAGCTGTGTGGTAGAGTTCACAAAAATCTTGATATTGGGATAAAATTATAAGAAATTACTGTAGTTACTGCGGTAACTTTCTGATTTAATTGTTGCATTTTACAATCTGGAATTATGTACAATTATATACAAGTTTTGTGTAATTGTGCAAAAGCAATGAAGGGAAAATGAAGCGGCGTGCGGCAGAGGAATAGAAGGGTTATTACAAATAAGTTTATTCTAATTTTAGGTTTTATTTTGTTTTATTGTGAATTATTAGTAGTTGCTAATGTAGTGATCCAGTAATGCTGTTGTGTTTGGAACTTTTGAAGGAAATGAAATTATGATTACGTTTTTAGAATTTACTTTTTATTTGTTTGTGTTGTTGTGAAATAAATTGCACGTAACATAAATGGGGCCAATTTACGCTAACGCATAAAATTGAAGACACGTATGTTAAGTTAGGGTTGTTGAAGACACGTATGTTAGTCCATATGTACTGTGAACGGTTTCATGTAGTACTTTCTAACAAGAGTCACAAGGATTTTTGCTGATTTTGATCTTACTAATTACTAATTACTAATCCAAAACAAACGACAACAGCTAGCTAAATGACAATTGCCAGCTCGGCTTGTGTGATTGATTTTAACTCAATCAGGTTAATCGCAGTCAAATTAATCTCGAAACATGTTTTAAATAGGTTTAGTTAAGGTTTTTTCCCTAAAAAATTTGTTAAATTTAAACTTTTAAATAATTTTTTAGACATGTTTTAAACATTATAAAAACTTAATCAACAAAAAGTAAACTAAGGGGTCGTATGTTTTAAGGATTCATAAATTAAACCTAGGAATAACTTACCCAGGAATAACTTACCTAGGAATGAAGAACCTGATTTAAATTGAACCTCTTAAATTTGATTATTCCTGAGTATTTTGAAAAAATGTGTTTGGTTAGGATTCTAAATCCCCAGGAATTTTTTCAAAAAAATTCTAAAAAGTTCTCAGAAAAACATGTTACGTTTACAAAAATACCCTACATTGTTTCTAAATCAATTTTAACTTATTTTATTATATTTCAACACTAAATAGAGAAAGTAATTGCCAGTTGAAAAAGCATAGTGGTAGGGGACATAGTCGGGTTTTCACGTAGCAAGACAAGTGTCAGGAATAAAACATTCCAACTCCTCTTTCATGGGAATAAAAATGGGGAGATCATGAGTTACAAATTTTCCCGGGTATAATTTGTTCCCAGTTATATTTTTCTTTTACCTTCTACCAAACATGGGAAAGTGCATTCTCATTCTCATATTTCCAAGAATAAATTTTATAACCGGAAAACAAATGCCCCCTAAAATTTTGATTTGTAGGTCTAGATTCAATTCATTCCATTTAAAAGAATTATAATAAAATATTTTATAATATTTTAAACATGTTTATAAATAATCAATCAAAGTTTTTTTTATGGAGAAAAATCATTCAAAGTTTAAAAGGTCAAAAATAATAATTTTTTTAGAAGAATAATTTGAAAAAATTAATTTAGCAAAAACTAAAGTTGCGTGCTAAAAACGTTCATAGGGTTGCAAATATATAATATTTTTATGATGACAAGAAGCGAAATTTACTCTAAAAAATGAAATTTGATCACTTTATATTGACTTAATTTTTTTCTTTTTGAGTGATTGTAACATAAATTTATTTAACCCTTGTTTTTCTTAAGGTAAGTTTGCAGTGCCGTTTAATGACTACTTTTTGTCCAGAAATCAGGTTCTTCATTTTAATCAAATTTTCTCAAACACATGAGTTAGAAATTAAAGGGTAAATTACACTTTTGGTCCTTTAAGTATTTTTCAGGTTTCATATTGGTCCCCTAATTAATAAAAGTAACGTTTTGGTCCCTTAAATCCTTCTTTGTTGTCACTTTGGTCCCTTCCGTTAGTTTGTGTTAAAAAACGTTCACTTTTTGTCCCTTTAATATTTTTCAGGTTTCATATTTGTCCCCTAATAGAGGACCAATATGAAACTTGAAAAATATTTAAGGGACCAAAAGTGAACGTTTTTTAACAAAAACTAACGGAAGGGACCAAAGTGACTAACATAAAAGATTTAAGGGACCAAAACGTTACTTTTATTAATTAGGGGATCAATATAAAACCTGAAAAATATTTAAAGGACCAAAAGTATAATTTACCCGAAATTAAATCATCCGATCACATGTTAAAGTATGCAAATCTCTTATCACTTAAATGAATTCATGGTTGGTATTTAACACTTTTGATATTTATATTCCTTAAAAAAAAACTCTTTCAATATATATATATATTTATCGAGAGTGGTATAATAGTTCATGATTAACTGACTTGTGCATAGACCATGGGTCCCGAAGGGGAATGGATTCTCTCAAGTGGAATTCTCTCCATTTTTCTCCATTGTTACATCTACACCACTAAATATGAGAGAGAAAAGGAGATATTTAATTATAAAGAAAAAGAGGATATTGAGTGTGTGGTTAAGATGTAACCAATTGAGAAAAATTGAGAAAAATACACTTGAGAGAATCCATTCCCGTCCCGAAGTAGCATCGGTGGCACCTAGGTGATAATTAACCTTTTGACTTAGAGTGGCAAAGCCACACCTATCAATTTTCATATCACGAGCTTTAGATTATATTTATGTTTATCTTTAGGAATCCCGTCAACGTGGAGTGGATGTTTGGTTGATTATTGGGCTGAAATGGTGACATATAAGAACATCAATGAGTTTGAGGAGTACGGTTCAAGACGACTAAGAG
Organism: Medicago ruthenica; assembly: GCA_018208015.1. Lineage (NCBI taxonomy): Eukaryota > Viridiplantae > Streptophyta > Magnoliopsida > Fabales > Fabaceae > Medicago > Medicago ruthenica. The sequence continues at coordinate 103,110,108 of CM031373.1, read as the reverse complement.
AAAATAAAATGAGAAAAAAGATGAATATTTAGGGGAAAATAATTATAAATGTTATTAGGAATAAAAAAAGTAATTTATACATAAAAAAAATTGTGTCTTTATTACTTTTTAAATATTTGACTTGTATTCATAAGATAAAAATTTATTTCATGGGTTGCTTAAACAATATACGACACTTGTTAAGTAAGAAAAAAAAGTTTTACATTGAAAAGCTCATATTTCAAATCTTTTAAATGGTTGGTTATGCAAGTTTTTAAGATATTATTACTATATTTACTTCTTTAACAAATGTCCTAACATTTTCTTATTTAAAATAGTACTTACAACATCTATTGTAAAAGGAAAAAATTTGGTAGGCACTCAAAATCATTTGACAGGGTAATAAGTATGGGGAATCTTATAGCTTTGTGCGATTTTCGAAAGTTAGAGATGTTGATAAACTTCTGCATGCGTTGAATGGTATTTACTTTGGTCAATTTCGTGTGTGGGCTAAGGTTGCACGGTTTGACAGGTTTGATCCGGTTGAGGGGAAGAGGGAGCGTATGGTGCAGGTGGAACGGAAGGGGGGGTAGGGTCGATGTTGAGCATGAGGGAGAAAAAACTATAAGGAAGGGGCTGCATGGAGTGTGTCGGGTGGGCGAGGGAGAAAAAAGCGTGAGTTTGGGGAAGGGGACACATGGGGAGGTTCGGGAGGGAGAGGGAGATAAAAGTGTGAGCTTGGGGAAGATGGTAGGTGGTGGAGGAGGTCAGAAGTCAGCCTTGGTGAGGGAGGGGGACGACAAAGGGGAGGGAGTGCAGGTTGGTGAGATGGTGGTTCGTTTAAAAGGGGTTAAGGGGAAGGAGGTGTTTGATGTTCCGGTGAGAGCGGAGGATGAGGTTCGTGGTGCATCTGTTGTTTAGCAGGATCCTAAGAACTCAGGTATCAATGGGAAGCAAGTTCAGTCGCAGAAGTTGGTGTGTATGTATAGGTCGCATGTGGAAGATTTACAATGGGCACGGAAGGGTGTAGTATCTACTGTAATTAATGGGGAAGCTATTCCAGTGGTTCAAAACAGAGTAGAGGATGCAGGATTCAAAGAGTTAGATAGTATTCCTTTGGTTGCTGACAAAGTGTTTGTTCATAGTAATTAAGACTGATGATATGTCAATACTTGACGCGACAAAGGAATTTTTTAATCACTTTCTCAAGTTTTGTGAGTTGGGACAAACATGCAGTGTCCTTTCAGAGGGGCGCATGGTTGCGTATTTACGGAATACCTTTACATGCGTGGAATGAGAATTTTTTCAAGATTTGCAGTATGGATTATGGTCGTTATTTAAGGATGGATGGTTGCACCATTGACAAGGAATGGTTTGACTATGCTTGTGTTTTGATAGCTACTTCTTGTTTAGAGGTCGTTAATGTTGTTGATAAATTACTTATTGATGATGTGATGGTAAAAGTGAAAATTATTGAGGAGTGGGGTTTTAATTTAGGCGAGGACGCTTGTTTGTTTGAAGATGACACTGATTCCAAGGTTTCTCAGTTTGATCAGTTAGAGGTTCAAGAGGATCCGGAATTCATTCATAATGCTGATGTGTTGGTCGAAGATTTAGTGGAGGAGATGGCGGAAAAGGAGAGGCTTACCATGCAAAATCTGGAGGAAACTCATAAGGCTTCTGGGTGTTTGGTGTAAGCCACAGTTGCTGAAGGTGTTGGTTTAGTTGCGGATGGTTAGGAAGTTGTGGTTCGGCCTCACATGCGGTGTCGTCTAGTTCATGTGTGGGTCCGTCATCTTTGCAGGAGGTCCCAGTTATTGTTCCTGTTAGTACTAATCAGCCACTTGATGTTCTTGATTCAGTCGTTCCAAAGAAATTATGTGTTGCTCCTGAAACGGATAATGTCTCTAAAAATTCTATGATTTCTACGTCCAAACAGACAAGAACAAAGCGTACATTTTCTTGTCCGCCAAATGTTGCTCGTTCTGTTTTGTCTGGACCGTGGAGTATGGAATGGTTGAATGATCATAACCTTGGCGATGCAGGGTTAATTTTTTCTACAAAGAAGAAGTTTAAGAAAAAGGCGCAGACAAGTGATTGTAAAAGCAAGGATTCGGCTCAAGTCTGTAGTGGAAGAAATGTTGACAAACGGCCGAGTGTTATGGTTTCTCAAAATGCTTCAGATGGTGCTTCTTCTTCAGCATCTGTGAATAACGATTGGCACGACTTGGTGGTTATGCATGGTAATGAGAAGGTGGCAATAGATGATGTGTGGGGTATTGGCAAAGTTATTGGTGTCAAGTTTAATGGTGACAAGATGAATATGTTTAGTGTGCTATCTGGGGCGGGGAGAGGGAAAAGGGTGTCGTCGGTTGTGAAGGAGGGGGTGAGAGTAGGGTCGGAGGGTGAAGGTTGTTAGGGTGGGTGGTAGGATTGGTGTGGGGTGTTAGTGTGGAGGATGCAGATTCTATCTTGGAATGTGAGGGGGTTGGGGGAGCGGAGAAGAGAAAAGAAGTTCATAAGTTGGTAGGGGAGAAGCGTCCTTTCATTTTGTGTCTTCAAGAAACGAAGTTGCTTGTTTGTGATAGTTCTTTATGTGATTCTTTGTGGGATAATTCACCCTTATACTCTCTCCTTTTGTCCCTCTGTCGGGGCGTCAGGGGGGTTATGTACCATGTGAGATTCTTCGGAAGTAGAGGTGTGTCGTCGGTGAGTTTTGATCATGTGTTGATGATTCATGGTAGGTTCATTCAGACGAATGAGTTGTTTTAAATGTTTGATGTTTATGCACCTTGTGAGTCTAGGATCAAAGAAATTGTTGTGGGATTCTTTATCTTTGCAGCTTTAATCAGTGGTGGGGGCGAAGGTGTGTGTGTGTGTGGGGACTTTAATGTAGTTTGTTGTATGGAGGAAAGGCTGTCGGCTAGAACAATTTCGCAGTCTTTGGATCATATTCAGTTTAATCAGTTAATTGATGAAAATGGTCTGGTTGATTTACCTTTGCATGGTCATAATTTTACTTGGTATAAAGGTGATGGTATTTCAATGAGTCGTTTGGATAGGTTCCTGCTTTCTGAGGAGTGGTGTTTGGCTTGGCCGAACTGTGTGCAGGTTGCTTTTATGAGGGGTTTATCTGATCATTGTCCCATGATGTTGTTAGTTGATGAGGAAAATTGGGGTCCTAGGTCATCTCGTATGTTGAAGTGCTGGCAAGATATACCTGGATACAGACAATTTGTTACCACTAAATGGAAAACTCTTCAGGTTGATGGTTGGGGAGGTTTTGTGTTAAAAGAAAAATTAAAGTTTATTAAATTGGCTCTGAAGGAGTGGCATGCTTATCATGCTCAGAATTTACCAAGCAAGATTGATGCTCTCAAAATTCGCCTTTCAGCCTTGGATTGTAAAGGGGAAGATGAGGTTTTGTCAGATATTGAGTTGGAGGAGTTTCATAGTATTACTTCGGACATTTATTCCTTGTCGCGTATTAATACTAACATTTGTTGGCAGCAGTCTAGATCTCATTGGCTCAGAGAAGGTGATGCAAATTCCAAATATTTCCATTTAGTGTTGGCCGACCGACGTCGTAGGAATGCAATCTCGTCGTTTTTGGTGGAGGGGGTCGTCGTTGAGGGCGTGCATCCCATTCAGTCAGGCGGTTGTTTCTCACTTCGCGCCTCATTTCAGGGCTCGAAACATAGTTAGGTCGGGTGTTGATAATCTCCAGTTTCAGAGGTTGTCTTTTTCTGAAGGTGGTGGTTTGATCAAACCTTTTTCCGTGGAAGAAGTCAAGATGGTGGTATGGGATTGTGACAGTTTCAAAAGTCCGGGTCTAGATGGTATAAATTTTGGTTTTATCAAGAAAATTTGGGTTGAGCTGAAGGATGACATAATGCGGTTTATTACGGAGTTTCACCGGAACGACAAATTAACTAAAGGTATTAATAACACTTTCATAGCTCTTATACCTAAAGTGAAATGCCCCCAAAAATTGAATGATTTTCGGCCTATTTCTCTAGTGGGGAGTATGTATAAAATTCTTGCAAAATTGTTGTCGAATAGATTGCGGTTGGTTATTGGTAGTGTTATTTCTGAGTCTTAGTCAGCATTTGTGAAAGATAGGCAGATTCTTGATGGTATCCTTATAGCTAATGAAGTTGTGGATGAAGCCAGAAAGTGCAAAAAGGAATTATTGTTATTTAAAGTTGACTTTGATAAAGCATTATGATTCCGTTGATTGGGGATATCTAGACACCGTAATGGAAAGAATGTCTTTTCAAACATTGTGGAGGAAGTGGATTAAGGAGTGTGTTTGTACAGCTACGACGTCAGTGTTAGTTAATCGTAGTCATACGGAAGAATTTCCTTTAGAAAGGGGATTACGTCAAGGTGATCCATTGTTCCCTTTCCTTTTTTTACTGGTTGTAGAAGGTTTGAATGTCTTGATGAAAGCTATGGTTGAAGCGAACATTTTTACTGGTTACAATATTGGATCGCTCAACCCTACTATGATTTCCCATCTCCAGTTTGCCGATGATACGCTACTTCTGGGGGTACAAAGTTGGGCAAATGTTTGTGCTTTACGGGCTGTTCTTATGTTTTTTGAGTTGATGTCAGGCCCAAAGGTGAATTTTCATAAGAGTTTGTTGGTTAGGGGTCGGGGTCAATGTCACAGACTCCTGGTTGCATGAAGCGACGTCAGTGTTGAACTGTAGAGTGGTTAAAGTACCCTTTTTGTATTTGGGCTTGCCTATTGGTGGTAATCTGAGGCGTCTGTTGTTTTGGGAACCTGTTTTGTCTCGCATCAGAAATAGATTGTTTGGTTGGCTGAGTAGATTCCTTTCTTTCGGTGGTCGTCTAGTTCTCCTTAAGTCTGTCTTGTCCTCTATGCCTGTCTATTCTTTTTCCTTCTTCAAAGCTCCATCAGGTATTATCTCTTCTATTGAATCTTTATTGTTAAAATTTATTTGGGGAGGGGGTGAGGATCTTAGGAAAATTTCTTGGATTGGTTGAAAAAATATCTGCAAGAGTAAGGAGGAGGGAGGTTTGGGGTTTAGGAGGATAATGGAGTTTAACATTGCTTTGTTAGGAAAGTGGTGTTGGAGGATGCTGGTGGATAGAGGGGGCTTGTGGTATAGGGTGTTGTTGGCGCGTTATGGTGAGGTGAACGGGAGGTTGGAGGTAGGGGCCGAAGTGGTTCTTCTTGGTGGCGAGAGGTAGCGAAAATTCGTGATGGTGAAGGTGTGGTCGGTGGTCGGTGGTTTGATGAGTGTATTGGGAGGACGATTGGTAGTAGGTCACAGACGTTTTTTTGGATTGATCCATGGTTAGGAGGGCTCTCTTTTCTTTTTCTTTGTTGTCAAGATCAATTTTTAAATTTCACCACTACTTGACATACAATACCTCCCTTTTCTCCCCAACTTATTCAAAATAATACCCTAATTGAATGTTCCTTATCATCAGGCAAGGGACAAATAAACATGATGGTTAAGGGTTCAAAATGAAGGTAAGAATATCAGAATCCATTAGTGATTTAACTATGAACTGGATTTTGAAAAACTTGGGCAAATTCACTAAGCATTGTGCTTATGAATATTGACAGTTCATAGTTAAGGATTCTGATTAATTAGGCTCAAATGGGGTTATCAAATACTCACTTTCTCACAGGGTAGGCTTTTTGTGGTCAAGTGTTTCTACTCAATTTCAAAAGAATGCCTTAATCATTTCTGTGCTTTCATACAATTCAAAACAATTATCAGATTTAACATAAAACAACCGAGTAAAACAATGAATGCCGGTCTCCTGCATATATGTAAAGCACTTGAGGATTCCTCACATTTAGGCTAGTTCTAAGTGGTTCACATAATACGCATGTTATCGCGTAAAACTGTATGTGATAAATTTTTGTGCAAAATACTCATTTCAAATTCAAGTACACACCTAGAAAAGCAAGAAACAAGTACCTTGGCTTTGCACTTTCAAACAATTTCTATCATTATCATTATCATGCATCTGATACTTTTCTTAGCAAGCTTATCAGTAAGCCTCGCTCAGCAAAGTACTATCTCGCTCCGCGAGAATGACAGATTTCAGAATTTTCAAAAAATGCAGCATTTCAAAAGACTTGTCATTTTTAGCTTCACCTAATAAGTTACTAAAAAAGCAGTAATAAAGCATAAATACTTACAAAATTGGGTTGCCTCCCAACAAGCGCTTGTTTTACGTCGTTAGCTCGACGCCTGTTTCGTTATCTAGGTTGTGCATCCAGCACCTGGCAATACGTCCGGGACACTTGTAAATGGCATTCTGCACCATTGCAACCTGCCAAATGTTGAATTTTCTAAAGAGGAAGCTCTTTCAGATACAGAAGATTCTGATGATGAACTTAATGGTTTCTCATCCCAGTCAAGTTCTTCTGAAGGGTTAGATTCTAGAAATTATATGACAACAATTCGCCCAGGGATTGTACACAGATTAGACAAAGGCACGAGTGGGTTACTAGTTGTTGCTAAGGTACTTTTACATTTTCTCATTACTTGTCAGAAGTGCCAAATTTCAATGAAGAATGAAATTCTTCTGACACTTCAGAATATTAACATTCATCTTACACCCACTATTTGTATGCCTTGATATCAGAATGAACATTCTCATATGAAATTGTCTGAACAATTCAAGCTACGCACTATCAAGAGGGTGTATGTTAGTCTCACTGCTGGGGTACCTACTCCAGTTTCTGGGCGTGTTGAGGTTCCTGTTGGCCGTGATCCTAATAACCGGCTTCGTATGATCGCTGTTGCTGGACTAGTTAATTCTGTGAAGGCCCGTCATGCGGCTAGTAGGTGATTTATGGTACTTTTACACTTCATTTATAATTAGTTATTTATTAGTATTGAATTATATTAGGTGCTTTTGGTCATATTTGACTATTGAAAAATTTACAATGCATCAACTACAAATATAAACATACATGTGTATTTTCCAACATTTGTGTAGTATGTACACATATTTATATGAACTTTGAGCCTGTTCTTATTCAATCCGGGTGACATTGCCAATAAATTTTCCATTGGAATTAGTTTAACTTTTCTTAATAGCAATTATCATGATTCGTGACAAATGGCCACAAGATATTTCGTCCTTTGCGTTTTTTCATCATATAACCAAATTAATTAGAAACTAAATAAAACAGTTGAAAATCCCTTCTTTGTGGTCCATTTAACTGTTAACCCCTATGTCATTAGCTTATAAAAATCTTCTTAGTTAAAATAAGTCCATACTCCATAGTTGCACTTACTTAAAATTTCTTATCAGCTTGCAGATGATCATATAAAATTAAATAAGAGCTTCTGAAAAATTAGAAATGCAAAAACTAATTTTAATTTAGAGGAGAAGATGTTTTAAAAATTCATAGCCATTGCAAAATTATTGTAATATTACATATTACATTTTCTAGGGATGTTTTTTGAGAAGTTTATTCAAAAAGGTTTTATATCAACTGCTTAATGGCTTTCTATTCATCTAAAAGTTGATTACTATCTGTCAGGTACAAAGTAATTGAGATACTTGCTGGGGGTAGCTGTGCATTGGTTGAGTGGAAGTTGGAAACTGGACGCACTCATCAGGTACATATCTTTAGAAACTCTAGAGAAATCCTAATTGGCAAAGTCTTGTTGCAAGTGAGAGAACCAAAAGGTGCTGTTTACCATTGGAGTAAAGCACGGTCAAATTTCTATGGGCGGACATGGCATAGATGTACTAACGGAGCATATTTAAGAGCCAACACTTTGCAGCATGCTTTTTACAGATAATGTATCCTTAGGTGGAGAGTCGAGAGGAAATAAACGGAAGGTTAGAGACTCGGAGACAAGTTTTATAAGACAACTTTTGTTTGAATGGAACTAAGATATAATATATGGAAACTTTAGCCAAGAAGAAAAAACCCTACCTTAAAGGTAAAAGTTGGAAACCATACAATACCACAAGTTACATAGTTTACACATCTTAGGTCAATTGTTCAAAAAGATGGAGAAACAGAGGGAGATGTAAACATTTGATTCAAGGAAGGTGGTTAAAATGGAGGAGGGCCTCAAGTGTTTCATGTAATAAAAAGGTACAACTCAAGCTAGGGAAAATTTTATCGATCAACTATAAGATATTGTATGAGAATGAGTGTTTGATGGTGAAAGCAAACATGAGAATAAACTCACTATAGTACAGATGAAAATGATGCGCTGAATGAGTGAAAACACTACAAGGAATGTTAGTATTCAAGCAATAGTTGGGTCTATTGTGTAAAAATTGGCTGAATACCTAAAAGTTCCTTAGTAAGAAAGGTAGATTAGATGAAGGACAACTCAATCGCTAAAGGCAAAAGAAGGCAAAAAATAAAATAAAAATGTTTGTCAAAACTATTAAAATAGATTTAGTGGACAATGCTTTGGTCATAGTCATGATTTTTTATATAATATTATAGTGTCGTCTGATCATGTTGTCAATCCCACCTAGTGGAATAAGACTTGGTTGTAGTAGTTTTAAGAATTTAGATACAAATATTTAAAATCAACAAATATATTTTTTAAAGAATATTCCACTGTAATATAGTAAAGCCTAAACTTATAATATCTTCTAAAAAATGCAATGTTGTTTTGTAGATCCGTGCGCATGCCAAGTACTTGGGTGTACCTCTGCTAGGTGATGAGGTATATGGAGGGACGAAAAGCATGGTCTTGTCATTGCTACGGCCACGAACAACTCCGAGTTTGCATAGCGAAATGTTTAAAATAGTTTCTGAGCTAGATAGGCCTTGCCTTCATGCTTTGACTCTCGGGTAACATGATAAAAGCTTTTATAACTTCGTAGCTAAACTTTGGTTCTCAGTTTATATGCATAATTCATGACAATTGATAGCACTATTGGTTTGGTTCATTTTCGTGTAGGTTTCAGCATCCTCATACAGGGGAGCAGGTGCACTTTTCATGTGAGCCCCCTGTAGATTTTAATGACATTTTGAGCCAGCTTCGTAGAATTGGTAGTGAAAGTATTTCTCACTCAAAGGCCAAATTTTTAAAAGGGGTATTGTAATTTGTAAGCCGGTTTGGCCTTCTTATCATACTTCTTTATTTAACCTTTCTTTCATTCCCATTATTGATTAAAATATTATATTTTTAAAAAATTGGAAAATTAGATTTTTTTTTTTAATCAATTAAAGTGACATTAGTGACTATTTTACGTTCCCCTTTGAGGAGATTTGAACTTTTGTCACTTGAGGTTGTAAAGGCTTTACCACATTGAGTTAACACGTCATGGACATAATACTTGTCCAGTAATACGTCAAACATAAAACATGATCTATAGTGTAGACAGAATAACAGTTTCTTATTAAAATGGACAGGCTCCTTGTTCTTTTAGTCCCACTTACCCTTTGAATACTATCAAAATTATATTAAAATATTCACTAAATATAATTTAGATATATTAAAACTTAACCAAGAAGTGTTTACACAATATAGTTTTTGTCAAAAAAAAAGTGTTTACACGATATAGTTAAATTAGCATGAGTTTAGCCATAATGGTTACTTACATTAAATGACACTTTTTAAAATGAAGAAAGGACGCATGACCGAATGGCACTGGGAAAAAAAATTCCGTAGAGGATTATTTATAAATAAATTGTTCACATTATTATTTTTACTTCAACCAACGTGTTTGGAAAAATAGGCACATTTTTAAAGACTCGTATCATTTCATTAGCAATAATTAAGGCTATGGCCACCTTTGCAAGGCTATGGAACTAACCAGCTAAAATTGATTTACACTAAAAATAATGGCTCCAAACTCATAAATGTCAACTTCATTAGATTTGATACTACAAGCTACACTTTGGGCATCAACTTCAAACATAACCGACATGAGATTCAAACTTTGGTTCCCGTTGAAAATATGTGAAATCCTATGACATCACCAACCCAAACCTCGAATCTCCAAGGCTTTTATTACGTCGTTGTAGCCATAATTTGTTACTACCTCCGTTCCTTTTTAATTGTCACTTTTTGATATTTTACACAAACCAAGACAATTAATAAATGTTACTATTTTTGATACAATAAATTATACTTTTACTATAATGACCTTATTCATTTAATATCTTATTTCATATATTTCTCTCTCCGCAATAAATAACTAAGGGTAATATTGGTAAAACAACATTTAATGTTGCATTGAACTTTAAAAGTGACAGATAAATAGAAACAAAAATTTTCTTCAAAAGAGACACGTAAAAAAGAACGGAGGGAGTATTTATCACCTCATTAACAAAACCTCCAACTTGTTCGACCATCATTGATTGGAAAATAGATATCTATGTTTATTGTAACAATGTCCGATGGTGGCTTCTTCCAAGAAGATTCAGCAGTAACTTGCGCCAGGTGAGGATTGCGACTACTTCAAGTTTGTGCTAACTTCCAATCATCCCAAACTAAATGTGATCTGGTTGCTATTTGTTGAGGTGTTTCGGTAATGTTGTCCCAAAGCTTGTTGTTTCTTTGTTTTCAAATACTCAACATAATAAGCATAACAAAACTGGTGAGAAGATTTTTTGGCAGATCTCCGCGAAGTGCAAAAAACTATTGTTGCATGCCGATGTAGATTGCATAACTGGTTCAATCTTCTCCCATAGCTCAACATGTTTCCAACACTCAATACTTGAGGGGAAAAGGCAAAAAAACGTGTCCCAAGGTTTCATCATGGTTTTCACAAAGCAAACAATGAGGGACACACTCTACCCCCTTCCCAAGCATAGTCTTTCACTTTTGGGGGGAACATCCAAACGCCAAAGCTGCAGCCATCTATCCTCATTGCTCAGTAAATCATCATTATCCATGTTCTCTCAAGGTCTCAGGTTCAATTATCCTCCGTGTCAATTTTCGTGAGCTAGTTTGACTTCTTAAAAAAATCATATGCTTCCAAAGACATCTTCGGTAACAAGAAGATTGATGGTAGTATGTAGGATTTTGTCCGTCACCTCCTGCTCAAATAGTTCCGTTACCATATCGATATTCCAACTTTTGGTATCCTGCATTAAAATATCAGCACCACAAGAGATATTTCCAGGAACAAAGTGTGGCCTCACAAGTCTACAAGTGAGACTCAAGCTTGGATCCAGGATTCATTCCATACAGGGATGTTAGCACATAATCCAATCATCCAACCACTCTCAAGCTTCAACATATCTTGAAGACTTGTGAGGGAAACAACTCTTTAAAGAGTTTCGACAATCATTAAACTCTGAACCAATAGAAACCAGTTACGTTCAAATAATAACATAATGCATTGGTCAGCTCAGCGGTAATCGTTGCACTTGTTCACAACAAAGAACTGGATTCAAATTCCAACAATAACAGTTTTTCATTTTTCATCCGTTATGCAATGGACTCGTTTAAAAGCATCAAATATTTCTCCACATATCTAAAACTAGAACTAACATCCGTGTGTAAGGGCATGGGTGTTGTAAACAATGCCTCATTGCTAAAGTCAAAGGACACTAAACATTCGTTGTTCATCAATTCTCGCTAGGAACAATGCGGTGGTCGGAACTCGGAACGCGGTAGGAGGACGGTTGAGGAAGATTTGTATGCGGAGAGAAGTGTTAGAGGAAAGGGAAAAACAATCAACTACAGATGATGTATCATAGTAGACAGTAGTGTGTGGATAGATAAATCTAATGGTGAGAAATTGTGGTTCACTTGGACCTATACTTCCATGGATGCAAACTAAATGGACCCTTCTGTTCTAGTTCAAAACTACTTCAAAATTGAGTAAAAAATAACTTGTTTGCTCAACTTTTTTAAGAAATGAACGGCGGATGCTTCTAATATGTACATTTTACAAAATGACTCAAAAGCAAGATGCATATTGGAGATAGAATCGGCGAAAATTCTTAAATTTTGTTCAACTAGTTCCATCATTGGGTCAAGACTATATTTGAAACCTCCTCCAAAAGCTACTTTAAAAATAAAATGAAAAGAGCTTTATACATAAAATTAACTAAAAGATATTTTTAAACTTAACATAAATCATCACAAATTCAAACAGTTTCTATTTTTTTTTATCAACGCAACGCCTAGTAACTTTGTCCCCAGTATGTCCACTTCTTTGCAGTCTTACCCGTTGCAAAGCACTTGGTGCCTGTAAAACCAACACCACACAGTTTTATTAAGCAACATCAATATCAATTGTGAGATGCATAAAAGTGTTCATACAAGGGTAGCATTAACAATAGCAGATAGTAAGTGCATAGAACATCAAACAGATTTTAACTGGCTGTTGTTTACATTCGATAACATAAACATATGAATAAGGTTTATACCTTCTAGGAGTTCTGGCTGATCAAAGGGACTACAGAGAGTCTTCGTTGCTCCCATCTCATTCTCTGTCCTTCCTTTGACATCTAATTCCACCACCTGAAGCATATATATAACAAGAAAGCTCTTTTCAAATAATTGTTCAAATTGTATAATTATGTCTCTTAGTATTTTTTTGGTGAGACTCGTTATAAAAATGTAATGCTAACAAGTTCTTTTGTTATGATGAAGAATATAGAAATCTTGATTCTTAATTTAGATGTTTATAAATAGTGCTCATTTAATTTCATCTAATTATATATATTGGTGTTCCGGTCCTATATCTTGAACTAAAAAACATAGGGAAGTAGTAGTTCTCGACATTCATTTTCTTTATTTCAGGATCAAAAAAAGCCTGCACATTTGTTTGAAATATGAAAGCAACTCTCAGTTAAGTAAAGCTTAACAGAAAAGAAAAGAACTATATAATTCTATATCCACGTATGAAGAAGCATAGTTTCACCAAAATAAAAAACATCACCAACTGGAAAGAATCAGAAATTTTATTTATTTTGCATCAAATCTATTGCTAGCTAATCAAGAGTAAGTACAATATGCATAAATGCATTCAAATTGTTGAGAAACATACTTGCAAAGTCTCCCATATTTCCAATGTCGTTGGTCTCATAATATATAAACCAGAAATATCATAGTGCTTAATCAATTCCGCGCTAACGACAACCTGTCAGGGCAATCAAAAGCCAAGGAGCTAAGATCATCTTTCTTTGATTTATTTTATAATTTTTAAGAAAACACAATTTCTACCTTCTCATCACACCAAGGAGCTAAGATCATCTTTCTTTGATTCAAAGCTTCTACAAACTCATGCCACATATGTATGACTTGAATACATTCATCTCGTTTTTGTTTTGCAACATCAAACATATTTTGTTGAATATTATTGAGCAGCTTTTTAATTTCTTCAACCAAATCAACATTAGCAATGTCCATCTTTGCTCCATTATCACGTCGAACAACACAAACATGTGCAAAATTGAAGTGATTTATTTGGTATCTCATTGAACATAGAGTAGAAACAAAATGACATATGTAAGAATATAAGAGCAACAAGAAGACAACATAGATAACCTGCTTATTTACTAAATCCTTTGGCCCAATTTCAATCCTTAGAGGGACACCTTTCAATTCCCATTCAGAATGCTTCCGTTCAGGAGAACAGTTATCTCTAGAATCTAACTCAGCACGTATTTTTGCTTCACACAACATATTCACAGTTGCTTTACAAGCGTCGTAGATTCGTTGAGTATCAGCGTCTTTGTAAGGCATTGGAATCACAATGACTTGAGTTGATGCCACTTTAGGAGGTAGCACCAATCCCTTGTCATCACCATGAACCATCACCATCACTCCAATATGTTAAAAAAGCAGAATAAAATATAAATGCAATCGTATACAGAGGAATCCTTCCATGCATGTATGCTCTAGATATTAAAAGCTTACAGTTCGAGTAGAATAGCCCCAAGAGTTCTGCCAAACCATTGCTTTCTCTCCTTTCTTATCGTCAAAGTTTACCTCAGACTTTTCAGCAAACTTTTGTCCCAAACAATGGGTAGTTGCACCTTGTATCCCACGACCAGTGTTTGGAATAAATGCCTAGGAAAATTGAACATAATTATTTTTTAAAAAAACCTTCTAAATCTGTACTATTCAAACGGCATATCAGTGTCCACACAACAAAATGTTGACATGTACCTCAACAGTGTTGGTGTAAATTGCACCGCCAAATGTATCCATTCACTTTTTGTACCCTTTATGATAGGAACTGCCAAATACTCTTCGTATATATGCCTATATAATTCCAATATCTCAAGAGCCTGAAACAAAAACAGTTTAGAGTATTTTGAAAGACATGTTAGTATCAGTAAATTGTATGCACCAGAAGCAAAAAAAGGAAGTCCTTGACTAATTTAAGCAATATTTAACCAGTGACACAAAATCATTTTTAAAAATATCAAAATACAAAGGAAATTGTTCACAAAGCACAGTATAGGAGGAAAGGCCTCAAAGACTCATTACAGATGCCAAAGAGGCATAAATTGGCGGATTCTAAAAATAACTACTTGACGGAATACCTCTGCATATGCTTCATCCTCTGTTGCAAAAGCACTGTGACCTTCTTGCCAAAGGAACTCACGACTCCTGCAATCAAAATTTAAATAAGCACCCTAAAATGGGACTATAAACAAGTTCCAATGTAAAGTAGATGTGCATGATAAAAACAATATCCAAGACTAATTCACCAAACTCACCACAAGATGAACAACATTCAAAAAGAAAACTCACCGTAAGATGAACATCCATTCAAAAAGAAAATGGGCAGAATTTTAAGGCATTATGAAAGACATATAACTACAATGCATAATATCAATTTTAGAAATTTTTTAAGCCTCTTATATAAAGCTTGAAATTTTTCATTACGTTACAGCAGCCAACACATTGTTATAACATGGAGAAATGTAAACATAGTCACAAAGAAAGTACCTGATGAAAGGTGTGGGATCTCCGACCACCCATCTAACAGCATTGCACCATTGAATAAGTTTCAAAGGCAAGTCACGATGTCCCCTTATCCACTTAGAGTAATAGGGATACATGATAGTTTCACTACTTGGACGAAGAGCAAGATGAGTTTCCAAATCAGACTGTCCAGACTTTGTCACCCAAGCAACCTGGAAAACAAGCAAGATAATCAGAAAAATACTAATAATGTCCTCAAGGGAAGTAACGAAGTTGCATATATAGATTACTATAAAGAAAATTTGTATAAGATGTCATTTTACCACAAAACCATTATCAATAAAATGAGAAACATTGATAAAATAATTAGGAACCAACAAATGATTTAATAATGCAATGATTTTCAAATATTTAGGAGCAAACCAATAAGCATGATATGCAAGGAAAATGTTAAATAGCCCAACCTAACAAACTTAAAAACTCTCACCTCTTGTTTAAAACCGTCATTATGGGCCTCCTCCTTTTTCAAATGACAGTCTAGCACAAACATAGGGAAGTAGCAGTTCTCGACATTCATTTTCTTTATTTCAGGATCAAAAAAAGTCTGCACATTTGTTTGAAATATGAAAGCAACTCTCAGCTAAGTAAAGCTTAACAGAAAAGAAAAGAACTATATAATTCTATATCCACGTCTGAAGAAGCATAGTTTCACCAAAATAAAAAACATCACCAACTGGAAAGAACCAGAAATTTTATTTATTTTGCATCAAATCTATTGCTAGCTAATCAAGAGTAAGTACAATATGCATAAATGCATTCAAATTGTTGAGAAACATACTTGCAAAGTCTCCCATATTTCCAATGTCGTTGGTCTCATAATATATAAACCAGAAATATCATAGTGCTCAATCAATTCCGCGCTAACGACAACCTGTCAGGGAAATCAAAATCCAAAGTCAAACAGGAATTTTGAATATAGGGATATTTTAGAAAGGTTTAAACTAGTTCGTGTTCGACCACCAAAATGAAAACGAAAAGTAGAAAAGAAATGTACCTCTGAATACCAGTCTTGGAAATTATGATCCTTCCGATTGATGAGTTTTAAGACTGTATTCATCTTCTTACCTGTAAAACATTGGTTTTAGAAATTAGAAATAACATGAAACGGTAACAAACGAGAGAAGGGTTCATAATTTTTTATAATATGCAATGAAATCAAGAAGTGTTCTTCTCTTTTCAAATCACCACACACCCATAGTAGCAATTGTTACCTGAAGAGCAGCGAGCGACAAGAGGCAGAATAAGGGTTTTAGAATAAATTAAAAACCCGCGTCTACTTTTATAATGTTTGTTTTTTCTTTATGGTCAAGGTTTTTGGATTTCTTAATCCTTATTTGTTTTTTGGATTAAAAAACACTATAATCCGTTTGTTTTAGATATTTTTGAAAAAAAATAATCTATAACCCGTTTTTTATAGTGTTTATTTCAGATTTTAAAAAAAACGTGATAACAAAGATTTGAAAAAATTATAATCTAAAAAAGTCATTTTTAGCCTCAAAATAAAAGTTATTCTTCGTAGCTTTTCTAAAACCTTAGTGTAAGAATTTCAAATCTAAAAAAAAATGTTTATGATAGTAAAGAAACAAAAATTATCTTTAACTTAGACAGGGTCAAAGTCTCTTATCACTTAGACAAAATTCTGATAGAATATTTAATAAACAAATATGTGAGTGTTAACCATTATGACGAAAATTATGATAGAAGTTTTAACCATTATTAAGGTAAGACAAAATTAAAACTTTTGTCCAATTCAAAGGAGAACAAGTCTAAATGGAAGATATCCATGCTTTTCCTTTTATTTAATAAACAAATGTATCAGTTATATTTTGAATTCGATACCTCTTTCTCCAACTCTTGTGAGTGTTTCAACTCAACCACTGAAACCGTACTTAGGGGATATATGGTAGTGCTTCTATGTGTGTTGTATTATTTACTAATGATTTCTATCACATAAAACAAGTACTCTGAGTGTTATAAAGAAATCAGAGTACTACAACACACATAAAATTGTATCAAAGTCTTGAAAAAGAGAAAAAACTAACATAACAATTAACATACTAATATTTATCATTAAAAAACTGTTTGTGGTTAACAAATATAATTGAACCTTTTTCTCATATTTGTTGTAATTTGGGTTTAAAGTCCAGAATTTTTCAATTGATAAATTATAAATCACTTATGAACTTATAGTTCTATGTAACCTTATATGGTCTTTAAAAAAAAAATGTAACCATGTATGGAGTGCGTCTCTCCTAGTCAAATATTTTTTTTTCATCAATTTTTTTTATCTTAATCATTTATTTGTGAGTCTACTTTAACTTTTATTTGAGTAGTTTACATCTTCACTATAACTTATACATGTCGTAATCAGACACCAAAGATATATTGTGGTAATTAAGAATATGTTTGATATGACGTTGGATTTAGCAAAATTGCAATATTCTCATTTTCCACGACCATTACTCGTTGAGAAGCGCATTTAACACCAGACCAAATAGGCCATAACTTTCTATTTTACATGATTGCGAACTTTTTATAGATAAATAAAAAATTCATTAAAGCACTACAAAAAAGCCTAAATTATGCTCCAATGAGACTCTTCATACACACAGTTCCTAAACACTCTTCCTTGAAATAATAGCATTGCCAAGACAAAACATAGCCAACTCTTCTAATCTTCTTACTGGCATCACATCATAGCCAACTGCAAGTGAGATATGAGAAACTCTCGGATTCCCCCTCTCTTAAAAAAGATGTTTTCCCCTCAGATGGTATGAATGTGAATATAGAGTCATAACTACTCGGTCGTCACTTTTAAATACTAATGTTGTATTCATCATTTTTTCTATTAACATACCCTTATTTATTAAATTTCAATCAACTTACTTTTTATTTATTAAACTAGACGACCGAACCGTGCGTCGTGCGACACACGGGTCTTGTGTTTTAATATATGTTAAAACTTAAAATAATGTGACTTAAAAGAGATTAAAAAAAAGAAATCAAAGGCCCAAATTATATATGTACCGTATAAATATACCATGTGTAGGACAACTATTTTTTTTAAAATAACATTATTGTAATACACAAACTTGGTATTTAACCAAAACTTTGATCAAGTACATGTTGTTTTATTTATTTTTATTTTGCATATACTAAAGTCAAAGTACTGAGATGACCAATATTTGAGATGACCAATATTTTAAGAAATATATATTGATTATGTACAAACACAAAGTATTTATAAGAACCCATTTATTGCTAACCTCGTTAAGAATTTAAAATAGTAACCATTCATTGTTCTCAATCGTTATACCAACATCTTAGCCTAATACAATTGACATGTAAAACAATCAAATCATCATATACAGTAAACAAATCATCCCTATTTATGTCATGTAGACCAAGTGAATTATATTGTCGATTTACTTGCTCCAACCACTCTCAAGCTTCAACATATCTCGAAGACTTGTGAGGGAAACAGCTCTTTAAAGAGTTTCGACAATCATTAAACTCTGAACCAATAGATACCAGTTACGTTCGAATAATAACATAATGCATTGGTCAGCTCAGCGGTAATCGTTGCACTTGTTCACAACAAGGAACTGGATTCATATTCCAACAATAACAGTTTTTCATTTTTCATCCGTTATGCAATGGACTCGTTTAAAAGCATCAAATATTTCTCCACATATCTAAAACTAGAACTAACATCCGTGTGTAAGGGCATGGGTGTTGTAAACAATGCCTCATTGCTAAAGTCAAAGGACACTAAACATTCTTTGTTCATCAATTCTCGCTAGCAACAATGCGGTGGTCGGAACTCGGAACGCGGTAGGAGGACGGTTGAGGAAGATTTGTATGCGGAGAGAAGTGTTAGAGGAAAGGGAAAAACAATCAACTACAGATGATGTATCATAGTAGACAGTAGTGTGTGGATAGATAAATCTAATGGTGAGAAATTGTGGTTCACTTGGACCTATACTTCCATGGATGCAAACTAAATGGACCCTTCTGTTCTAGTTCAAAACTACTTCAAAATTGAGTAAAAAATAACTTGTTTGCTCAACTTTTTTAAGAAATGAACGGCGGATGCTTCTAATATGTACATTTTACAAAATGACTCAAAAGCAAGATGCATATTGGAGATAGAATCGGCGAAAATTCTTAAATTTTGTTCAACTAGTTCCATCATTGGGTCAAGACTATATTTGAAACCTCCTCCAAAAGCTACTTTAAAAATAAAATGAAAAGAGCTTTATACATAAAATTAACTAAAAGATATTTTTAAACTTAACATAAATCATCACAAATTCAAACAGTTTCTATTTTTTTTTATCAACGCAACGCCTAGTAACTTTGTCCCCAGTATGTCCACTTATTTGCAGTCTTACCCGTTGCAAAGCACTTGGTGCCTGTAAAACCAACACCACACAGTTTTATTAAGCAACATCAATATCAATTGTGAGATGCATAAAAGTGTTCATACAAGGGTAGCATTAACAATAGCAGATAGTAAGTGCATAGAACATCAAACAGATTTTAACTGGCTGTTGTTTACATTCGATAACATAAACATATGAATAAGGTTTATACCTTCTAGGAGTTCTGGCTGATCAAAGGGACTACAGAGAGTCTTCGCTGCTCCCATCTCATTCTCTGTCCTTCCTTTGACATCTAATTCCACCACCTGAAGCATATATATAACAAGAAAGCTCTTTTCAAATAATTGTTCAAATTGTATAATTATGTCTCTTAGTATTTTTTTGGTGAGACTCGTTATAAAAATGTAATGCTAACAAGTTCTTTTGTTATGATGAAGAATATAGAAATCTTGATTCTTAATTTAGATGTTTATAAATAGTGCTCATTTAATTTCATCTAATTATATATATTGGTGTTCCGGTCCTATATCTTGAACTAAAAAACATAGGGAAGTAGTAGTTCTCGACATTCATTTTCTTTATTTCAGGATCAAAAAAAGCCTGCACATTTGTTTGAAATATGAAAGCAACTCTCAGTTAAGTAAAGCTTAACAGAAAAGAAAAGAACTATATAATTCTATATCCACGTATGAAGAAGCATAGTTTCACCAAAATAAAAAACATCACCAACTGGAAAGAATCAGAAATTTTATTTATTTTGCATCAAATCTATTGCTAGCTAATCAAGAGTAAGTACAATATGCATAAATGCATTCAAATTGTTGAGAAACATACTTGCAAAGTCTCCCATATTTCCAATGTCGTTGGTCTCATAATATATAAACCAGAAATATCATAGTGCTTAATCAATTCCGCGCTAACGACAACCTGTCAGGGCAATCAAAAGCCAAAGTCAAACAGGAATTTTGAATATAGGGATATTTTAGAAAGGTTTAAACTAGTTCGTGTTCGACCACCAAAATGAAAACGAAAAGTAGAAAAGAAATGTACCTCTGAATACCAGTCTTGGAAATTATGATCCTTCCGATTGATGAGTTTTAAGACTGTATTCATCTTCTTACCTGTAAAACATTGGTTTTAGAAATTAGAAATAACATGAAACGGTAACAAACGAGAGAAGGGTTCATAATTTTTTATAATATGCAATGAAATCAAGAAGTGTTCTTCTCTTTTCAAATCACCACACACCCATAGTAGCAATTGTTACCTGAAGAGCAGCGAGCGACAAGAGGCAGAATAAGGGTTTTAGAATAAATTAAAAACCCGCGTCTAATTTTATAATGTTTGTTTTTTCTTTATGGTCAAGGTTTTTGGATTTCTTAATCCTTATTTGTTTTTTGGATTAAAAAACACTATAACCCGTTTGTTTTAGATATTTTTGAAAAAAAATAATCTATAACCCGTTTTTTATAGTGTTTATTTCAGATTTTAAAAAAAACATGATAACAAAGATTTGAAAAAAATATAATCTAAAAAAGTCATTTTTAGCCTCAAAATAAAAGTTATTCTTCGTAGCTTTTCTAAAACCTTAGTGTAAGAATTTCAAATCTAAAAAAAAAATGTTTATGATAGTAAAGAAACAAAAATTATCTTTAACTTAGACAGGGTCAAAGTCTCTTATCACTTATAGAATATTTAATAAACAAATATGTGAGTGTTAACCATTATGACGAAAATTATGATAGAAGTTTTAACCATTATTAAGGTAAGACAAAATTAAAACTTTTGTCCAATTCAAAGGAGAACAAGTCTAAATGGAAGATATCCATGCTTTTCCTTTTATTTAATAAACAAATGTATCAGTTATATTTTGAATTCGATACCTCTTTCTCCAACTCTTGTGAGTGTTTCAACTCAACCACTGAAACCGTACTTAGGGGATATATGGTAGTGCTTCTATGTGTGTTGTATTATTTACTAATGATTTCTATCACATAAAACAAGTACTCTGAGTGTTATAAAGAAATCAGAGTACTACAACACACATAAAATTGTATCAAAGTCTTGAAAAGGAGAAAAAACTAACATAACAATTAACATACTAATATTTATCATTAAAAAACTGTTTGTGGTTAACAAATATAATTGAACCTTTTTCTCATATTTGTTGTAATTTGGGTTTAAAGTCTAGAATTTTTCAATTGATAAATTATAAATCACTTATGAACTTATAGTTCTATGTAACCTTATATGGTCTTTAAAAAAAAAATGTAACCTTGTATGGAGTGTGTCTCTCCTAGTCAAATATTTTTTTTTCATCAATTTTTTTTATCTTAATCATTTATTTGTGAGTCTACTTTAACTTTTATTTGAGTAGTTTACATCTTCACTATAACTTATACATGTCGTAATCAGACACCAAAGATATATTGTGGTAATTAAGAATATGTTTGATATGACGTTGGATTTAGCAAAATTGCAATATTCTCATTTTCCACGACCATTACTCGTTGAGAAGCGCATTTAACACCAGACCAAATAGGCCATAACTTTCTATTTTACATGATTGCGAACTTTTTATAGATAAATAAAAAATTCATTAAAGCACTACAAAAAAGCCTAAATTATGCTCCAATGAGACTCTTCATACACACAGTTCCTAAACACTCTTCCTTGAAATAATAGCATTGCCAAGACAAAACATAGCCAACTCTTCTAATCTTCTTACTGGCATCACATCATAGCCAACTGCAAGTGAGATATGAGAAACTCTCGGATTCCCCCTCTCTTAAAAAAGATGTTTTCCCCTCAGATGGTATGAATGTGAATATAAAGTCATAACTACTCGGTCGTCACTTTTAAATACTAATGTTGTATTCATCATTTTTTCTATTAACATACCCTTATTTATTAAATTTCAATCAACTTACTTTTTATTTATTAAACTAGACGACCGAACCATGCGTCGTGCGACACACGGGTCTTATGTTTTAATATATGTTAAAACTTAAAATAATGTGACTTAAAAGAGATTAAAAAAAAGAAATCAAAGGCCCAAATTATATATGTACCGTATAAATATACCATGTGTAGGACAACTATTTTTTTTTAAAATAACATTATTGTAAATATAATACACAAACTTGGTATTTAACCAAAACTTTGATCAAGTACATGTTGTTTTATTTATTTTTATTTTGCATATACTAAAGTCAAAGTAGTGAGATGACCAATATTTGAGATGACCAATATTTTAAGAAATATATATTGATTATGTACAAACACAAAGTATTTATAAGAACCCATTTATTGCTAACCTCGTTAAGAATTTAAAATAGTAACCATTCATTGTTCTCAATCGTTATACCAACATCTTAGCCTAATACAATAGACATGTAAAACAATCAAATCATCATATACAGTAAACAAATCATCCCTATTTATGTCATGTAGACCAAGTGAATTATATTGTCGATTTACTTGCTCCAACCACTCTCAAGCTTCAACATATCTCGAAGACTTGTGAGGGAAACAGCTCTTTAAAGAGTTTCGACAATCATTAAACTCTGAACCAATAGATACCAGTTACGTTCGAATAATAACATAATGCATTGGTCAGCTCAGCGGTAATCGTTGCACTTGTTCACAACAAGGAACTGGATTCATATTCCAACAATAACAGTTTTTCATTTTTCATCCGTTATGCAATGGACTCGTTTAAAAGCATCAAATATTTCTCCACATATCTAAAACTAGAACTAACATCCGTGTGTAAGGGCATGGGTGTTGTAAACAATGCCTCATTGCTAAAGTCAAAGGACACTAAACATTCTTTGTTCATCAATTCTCGCTAGCAACAATGCGGTGGTCGGAACTCGGAACGCGGTAGGAGGACGGTTGAGGAAGATTTGTATGCGGAGAGAAGTGTTAGAGGAAAGGGAAAAACAATCAACTACAGATGATGTATCATAGTAGACAGTAGTGTGTGGATAGATAAATCTAATGGTGAGAAATTGTGGTTCACTTGGACCTATACTTCCATGGATGCAAACTAAATGGACCCTTCTGTTCTAGTTCAAAACTACTTCAAAATTGAGTAAAAAATAACTTGTTTGCTCAACTTTTTTAAGAAATGAACGGCGGATGCTTCTAATATGTACATTTTACAAAATGACTCAAAAGCAAGATGCATATTGGAGATAGAATCGGCGAAAATTCTTAAATTTTGTTCAACTAGTTCCATCATTGGGTCAAGACTATATTTGAAACCTCCTCCAAAAGCTACTTTAAAAATAAAATGAAAAGAGCTTTATACATAAAATTAACTAAAAGATATTTTTAAACTTAACATAAATCATCACAAATTCAAACAGTTTCTATTTTTTTTTTATCAACGCAACGCCTAGTAACTTTGTCCCCAGTATGTCCACTTATTTGCAGTCTTACCCGTTGCAAAGCACTTGGTGCCTGTAAAACCAACACCACACAGTTTTATTAAGCAACATCAATATCAATTGTGAGATGCATAAAAGTGTTCATACAAGGGTAGCATTAACAATAGCAGATAGTAAGTGCATAGAACATCAAACAGATTTTAACTGGCTGTTGTTTACATTCGATAACATAAACATATGAATAAGGTTTATACCTTCTAGGAGTTCTGGCTGATCAAAGGGACTACAGAGAGTCTTCGCTGCTCCCATCTCATTCTCTGTCCTTCCTTTGACATCTAATTCCACCACCTGAAGCATATATATAACAAGAAAGCTCTTTTCAAATAATTGTTCAAATTGTATAATTATGTCTCTTAGTATTTTTTTGGTGAGACTCGTTATAAAAATGTAATGCTAACAAGTTCTTTTGTTATGATGAAGAATATAGAAATCTTGATTCTTAATTTAGATGTTTATAAATAGTGCTCATTTAATTTCATCTAATTATATATATTGGTGTTCCGGTCCTATATCTTGAACTAAAAAACATAGGGAAGTAGTAGTTCTCGACATTCATTTTCTTTATTTCAGGATCAAAAAAAGCCTGCACATTTGTTTGAAATATGAAAGCAACTCTCAGTTAAGTAAAGCTTAACAGAAAAGAAAAGAACTATATAATTCTATATCCACGTATGAAGAAGCATAGTTTCACCAAAATAAAAAACATCACCAACTGGAAAGAATCAGAAATTTTATTTATTTTGCATCAAATCTATTGCTAGCTAATCAAGAGTAAGTACAATATGCATAAATGCATTCAAATTGTTGAGAAACATACTTGCAAAGTCTCCCATATTTCCAATGTCGTTGGTCTCATAATATATAAACCAGAAATATCATAGTGCTTAATCAATTCCGCGCTAACGACAACCTGTCAGGGCAATCAAAAGCCAAAGTCAAACAGGAATTTTGAATATAGGGATATTTTAGAAAGGTTTAAACTAGTTCGTGTTCGACCACCAAAATGAAAACGAAAAGTAGAAAAGAAATGTACCTCTGAATACCAGTCTTGGAAATTATGATCCTTCCGATTGATGAGTTTTAAGACTGTATTCATCTTCTTACCTGTAAAACATTGGTTTTAGAAATTAGAAATAACATGAAACGGTAACAAACGAGAGAAGGGTTCATAATTTTTTATAATATGCAATGAAATCAAGAAGTGTTCTTCTCTTTTCAAATCACCACACACCCATAGTAGCAATTGTTACCTGAAGAGCAGCGAGCGACAAGAGGCAGAATAAGGGTTTTAGAATAAATTAAAAACCCGCGTCTACTTTTATAATGTTTGTTTTTTCTTTATGGTCAAGGTTTTTGGATTTCTTAATCCTTATTTGTTTTTTGGATTAAAAAACACTATAACCCGTTTGTTTTAGATATTTTTGAAAAAAAATAATCTATAACCCGTTTTTTATAGTGTTTATTTCAGATTTTAAAAAAAACATGATAACAAAGATTTGAAAAAAATATAATCTAAAAAAGTCATTTTTAGCCTCAAAATAAAAGTTATTCTTCGTAGCTTTTCTAAAACCTTAGTGTAAGAATTTCAAATCTAAAAAAAAATGTTTATGATAGTAAAGAAACAAAAATTATCTTTAACTTAGACAGGGTCAAAGTCTCTTATCACTTAGACAATTATAGAATATTTAATAAACAAATATGTGAGTGTTAACCATTATGACGAAAATTATGATAGAAGTTTTAACCATTATTAAGGTAAGACAAAATTAAAACTTTTGTCCAATTCAAAGGAGAACAAGTCTAAATGGAAGATATCCATGCTTTTCCTTTTATTTAATAAACAAATGTATCAGTTATATTTTGAATTCGATACCTCTTTCTCCAACTCTTGTGAGTGTTTCAACTCAACCACTGAAACCGTACTTAGGGGATATATGGTAGTGCTTCTATGTGTGTTGTATTATTTACTAATGATTTCTATCACATAAAACAAGTACTCTGAGTGTTATAAAGAAATCAGAGTACTACAACACACATAAAATTGTATCAAAGTCTTGAAAAGGAGAAAAAACTAACATAACAATTAACATACTAATATTTATCATTAAAAAACTGTTTGTGGTTAACAAATATAATTGAACCTTTTTCTCATATTTGTTGTAATTTGGGTTTAAAGTCCAGAATTTTTCAATTGATAAATTATAAATCACTTATGAACTTATAGTTCTATGTAACCTTATATGGTCTTTAAAAAAAAATGTAACCTTGTATGGAGTGTGTCTCTCCTAGTCAAATATTTTTTTTTTCATCAATTTTTTTTATCTTAATCATTTATTTGTGAGTCTACTTTAACTTTTATTTGAGTAGTTTACATCTTCACTATAACTTATACATGTCGTAATCAGACACCAAAGATATATTGTGGTAATTAAGAATATGTTTGATATGACGTTGGATTTAGCAAAATTGCAATATTCTCATTTTCCACGACCATTACTCGTTGAGAAGCGCATTTAACACCAGACCAAATAGGCCATAACTTTCTATTTTACATGATTGCGAACTTTTTATAGATAAATAAAAAATTCATTAAAGCACTACAAAAAACCCTAAATTATGCTCCAATGAGACTCTTCATACACACAGTTCCTAAACACTCTTCCTTGAAATAATAGCATTGCCAAGACAAAACATAGCCAACTCTTCTAATCTTCTTACTGGCATCACATCATAGCCAACTGCAAGTGAGATATGAGAAACTCTCGGATTCCCCCTCTCTTAAAAAAGATGTTTTCCCCTCAGATGGTATGAATGTGAATATAAAGTCATAACTACTCGGTCGTCACTTTTAAATACTAATGTTGTATTCATCATTTTTTCTATTAACATACCCTTATTTATTAAATTTCAATCAACTTACTTTTTATTTATTAAACTAGACGACCGAACCGTGCGTCGTGCGACACACAGGTCTTATGTTTTAATATATGTTAAAACTTAAAATAATGTGACTTAAAAGAGATTAAAAAAAAGAAATCAAAGGCCCAAATTATATATGTACCGTATAAATATACCATGTGTAGGACAACTATTTTTTTTAAAATAACATTATTGTAAATATAATACACAAACTTGGTATTTAACCAAAACTTTGATCAAGTACATGTTGTTTTATTTATTTTTATTTTGCATATACTAAAGTCAAAGTAGTGAGATGACCAATATTTGAGATGACCAATATTTTAAGAAATATATATTGATTATGTACAAACACAAAGTATTAATAAGAACCCATTTATTGCTAACCTCGTTAAGAATTTAAAATAGTAACCATTCATTGTTCTCAATCGTTATACCAACATCTTAGCCTAATACAATTGACATGTAAAACAATCAAATCATCATATACAGTAAACAAATCATCCCTATTTATGTCATGTAGACCAAGTGAATTATATTGTCGATTTACTTGCTTCCAACCACTCTCAAGCTTCAACATATCTCGAAGACTTGTGAGGGAAACAGCTCTTTAAAGAGTTTCGACAATCATTAAACTCTGAACCAATAGATACCAGTTACGTTCGAATAATAACATAATGCATTGGTCAGCTCAGCGGTAATCGTTGCACTTGTTCACAACAAGGAACTGGATTCATATTCCAACAATAACAGTTTTTCATTTTTCATCCGTTATGCAATGGACTCGTTTAAAAGCATCAAATATTTCTCCACATATCTAAAACTAGAACTAACATCCGTGTGTAAGGGCATGGGTGTTGTAAACAACGCCTCATTGCTAAAGTCAAAGGACACTAAACATTCTTTGTTCATCAATTCTCGCTAGCAACAATGCGGTGGTCGGAACTCGGAACGTGGTCGGAGGACGGTTGAGGAAGATTTGTATGCGGAGAGAAGTGTTAGAGGAAAGGGAAAAACAATCAACTACAGATGATGTATCATAGTAGACAGTAGTGTGTGGATAGATAAATCTAATGGTGAGAAATTGTGGTTCACTTGGACCTATACTTCCATGGATGCAAACTAAATGGACCCTTCTGTTCTAGTTCAAAACTACTTCAAAATTGAGTAAAAAATACCTTGTTTGCTCAACTTTTTTAAGAAATGAACGGCGGATGCTTCTAATATGTACATTTTACAAAATGACTCAAAAGCAAGATGCATATTGGAGATAGAATCGGCGAAAATTTTTAAATTTTGTTCAACTAGTTCCATCATTGGGTCAAGACTATATTTCAAACCTCCTCCAAAAGCTACTTTAAAAATAAAATGAAAAGAGCTTTATACATAAAATTAACTAAAAGATATTTTTAAACTTAACATAAATCATCACAAATTCAAACAGTTTCTATTTTTTTTATCAACGCAACAGCCTAGTAACTTTGTCCCCAGTATGTCCACTTCTTTGCAGTCTTAGCCGTTGCAAAGCACTTGGTGCCTGTAAAACCAACACAACACAGTTTTATTAAGCAACATCAATATCAATTGTGAGATGCATAAAAGTGTTCATACAAGGGTAGCATTAACAATAGCAGATAGTAAGTGCATAGAACATCAAACAGATTTTAACTGGCTGTTGTTTACATTCGATAACATAAACATATGAATAAGGTTTATACCTTCTAGGAGTTCTGGCTGATCAAAGGGACTACAGAGAGTCTTCGCTGCTCCCATCTCATTCTCTGTCCTTCCTTTGACATCTAATTCCACCACCTGAAGCATATATATAACAAGAAAGCTCTTTTCAAATAATTGTTCAAATTGTATAATTATGTCTCTTAGTATTTTTTTGGTGAGACTCGTTATAAAAATGTAATGCTAACAAGTTCTTTTGATATGATGAAGAATATAGAAATTTTGATTCTTAATTTAGATGTTTATAAATAGTGCTCATTTAACTTCATCTAATTATATATATTGGTGTTCTGGTCCTATATCTTGAACTACTGACGTCTATGTATCAGTGCATGTGTCAGTTCAATCCATGTGTCGTTTTTCGTTAATTTAGACTTCAAAATAAGGAAACACCTATAATTATTATAAGGATTTATTTTATAATTATTAAGAAAACACAATTTCTACCTTCTCATCACACCAAGGAGCTATGATCATCTTTCTTTGATTCAAAGCTTCTACAAACTCATGCCACATATGTATGACTTGAATACATTCATCTCGTTTTTGTTTTGCAACATCAAACATATTTTGTTGAATATTATTGAGCAGCTTTTTAATTTCTTCAACCAAATCAACATTAGCAATGTCCATCTTTGCTCCATTATCACGTCGAACAACACAAACATGTGCAAAATTAAAGTGATTTATTTGGTATCTCATTGAACATACAGAGTAGAAACAAAATGACATATGTAAGAATATAAGAGCAACAACAAGACAACATAGATAACCTGCTTATTTACTAAATCCTTTGGCCCAATTTCAATCCTTAGAGGGACACCTTTCAATTCCCATTCAGAATGCTTCCGTTCAGGAGAACAGTTATCTCTAGAATCTAACTCAACACGTATTTTTGCTTCACACAACATATTCACAGTTGCTTTACAAGCGTCGTAGATTCGTTGAGTATAAGCGTCTTTGTAAGGCATTGGAATCACAATGACTTGAGTTGACGCCACTTTAGGAGGTAGCACCAATCCCTTGTCATCACCATGAACCATCACCATCGCTCCAATCTGTTAAAAAAGCATAATAAAATATAAATGCAATCGTATACAGAGGAATCCTTCCATGCATGTATGCTCTAGATATTAAAAGCTTACAGTTCGAGTAGAATAGCCCCATGAGTTCTGCCAAACCATTGCTTTCTCTCCTTTCTTATCGGCAAAGTTTACCTCAAACTTTTCAGCAAACTTTTGTCCCAAACAATGGGTAGTTGCACCTTGTATCCCACGACCAGTGTTTGGAATAAATGCCTAGGAAAATTGAACATAATTATTTTTTAAAAAAACCTTCTAAATCTGTACTATTCAAACGGCATATCAGTGTCCACACAACAAAATGTTGACATGTACCTCAACAGTGTTGGTGTAAATTGCACCGCCAAATGTATCCATTCACTTTTTGTACCCTTTATGATAGGAACTGCCAAATACTCTTCGTATATATGCCTATATAATTCCAATATCTCAAGAGCCTGAAACAATAACAGTTTAGAGTATTTTGAAAGACATGTTAGTATCAGTAAATTGTATGCACCAGAAGCAAAAAAAGGAAGTCCTTCACTAATTTAAGCAATATATAACCAGTGACAAAAAATCATTTTTAAAAATATCAAAATACAAAGGAAATTGTTCACAAAGCACAGTATAGGAGGAAAGGCCTCAAAGACTCATTACAGATGCCAAAGAGGCATAAATTGGCGGATTCCAAAAATAACTACTTGACGGAATACCTCTGCATGTGCTTCATCCTCTGTTGCAAAAGCACTGTGACCTTCTTGCCAAAGGAACTCACGACTCCTGCAATCAAAATTTAAATAAGCACCCTAAAATGGGACTATAAACAAGTTCCAATGTAAAGTAGATGTGCATGATAAAAACAATATCCAAGACTAATTCACCAAACTCACCACAAGATGAACACCATTCAAAAAGAAAACTCACCGTAAGATGAACATCCATTCAAAAAGAAAATGGGCAGAATTTTAAGGCATTATGAAAGACATATAACTACAATGCATAATATCAATTTTAGAAATTTTTTAAGCCTCGTATATAAAGCTTGAAATTTTTCATTACGTTACAGCAGCCAACACATTGTTATAACATGGAGAAATGTAAACATAGTCACAAAGAAAGTACCTGATGAAAGGTGTGGGATCTCCGACCACCCATCTAACAGCATTGCACCATTGAATAAGTTTCAAAGGCAAGTCACGATGTCCCCTTATCCACTTAGAGTAATAGGGATACATGATAGTTTCACTACTTGGACGAAGAGCAAGATGAGTTTCCAAATCAGACTGTCCAGACTTTGTCACCCAAGCAACCTGGAAAACAAGCAAGATAATCAGAAAAATACTAATAATGTCCTCAAGGGAAGTAACGAAGTTGCATATATAGATTACTATAAAGAAAATTTGTATAATAAGTCATTTTACCACAAAACCATTATCAATAAAATGAGAAACATTGATAAAATAATTAGGAACCAACAAATGATTTAATAATGCAATGATTTTCAAATATTTAGGAGCAAACCAATAAGCATGATATGCAAGGAAAATGTTAAATAGCCCAACCTAACAAACTTAAAAACTCTCACCTCTTGTTTAAAACCGTCATTATGGGCCTCCTCCTTTTTCAAATGACAGTCTAGCACAAACATAGGGAAGTAGCAGTTCTCGACATTCATTTTCTTTATTTCAGGATCAAAAAAAGCGTGCACATTTGTTTGAAATATGAAAGCAACTCTCAGCTAAGTAAAGCTTAACAGAAAAGAAAAGAACTATATAATTCTATATCCACGTCTGAAGAAGCATAGTTTCACCAAAATAAAAAACATCACCAACTGGAAAGAATCAGAAATTTTATTTATTTTGCATCAAATCTATTGCTAGCTAATCAAGAGTAAGTACAATATGCATAAATGCATTCAAATTGTTGAGAAACATACTTGCAAAGTCTCCCATATTTCCAATGCCGTTGGTCTCAGAATATATAAACCAGAAATATCATAGTGCTCAATCAATTCCGCGCTAACGACAACCTGTCAGGGCAATCAAAAGCCAAAGTCAAACAGGAATTTTGAATATAGGGATATTTTAGAAAGGTTTAAACTAGTTCGTGTTCGACCACCAAAATGAAAACGAAAAGTAGAAAAGAAATGTACCTCTGAATACCAGTCTTGGAAATTATGATCCTTCCGATTGATGAGTTTTAAGACTGTATTCATCTTCTTACCTGTAAAACATTGGTTTTAGAAATTAGAAATAACATGAAACGGTAACAAACGAGAGAAGGGTTCATAATTTTTTATAATATGCAATGAAATCAAGAAGTGTTCTTCTCTTTTCAAATCACCACACACCCATAGTAGCAATTGTTACCTGAAGAGCAGCGAGCGACAAGAGGCAGAATAACGGTTTTAGAAGAAATTAAAAACCCGCGTCTAGTTTTATAGTGTTTGTTTTTTCTTTATGGTCAAGGTTTTTGGATTTCTTAATCCTTATTTGTTTTGGATATTTTTGAAAAAAAAATCTATAACCCGTTTTTTATAGTGTTTATTTCAGATTTAAAAAAAAAAAGTGATAACAAAGATTTGAAAAAAATATAATCTAAAAAAGCCATTTTTAGCCTCAAAATAAAAGTTATTCTTAGTAGTTTTTCTAAAACCTTAGTGTAAGAACTTCAAATCTATTTTTTTTTTATGATAGTAAAGAAACGAAAATTATCTTTAACTTAGACAGGGTCAAAGTCTCTTATCACTTAGCCAAAATTCTGATAGAATATTTAATAAACAAATATGTGAGTGTTAACCGTTATTATTATTATTATTATTATTATTATATTCCTTTAATTAATGGACAATGAAATGAGTTACAAAGCCCACTTAATTATGAGTTACATATTTAAGAATTATAAGAATGAACATATGTAAATATATTTAATAATAAATAGATGGAAAAGAAAGAAAAAGAAAAGAGAGAGCCCCATGCTAAATGTTTAAAAAATTGATTAGAAAAAGAGACATTGATGAGGTGACATGTAAGCAAAGTGTAGTTTAGAATACATGTACTACTCCGTCCTAAAATATAAGCAAAAATGAGTCAACATACGTTGATGTATTTGGTACAAATTTTAAATCAAATACATTAACTTTTGTTGATCAATTTTTGTTTATATTTTGGAACGGAGGGAGTATATAGAGATAAATAAATTCAAAGGTCTTTTATGACAGCACGGACCTTCCTTCAAGAATCACAACCACACACGTGGCAGCTTCTTGTAGCTGACTTGACCTCGAAGACACAAGTCAAACGTAGAAGGACGTGATCGTGGCAATTAGGAAAACCGCAACGATACATATGACCTTCATATGGATGCGTTGTATGTTAGTATTACCTTGAAGTGCTACGTGTGAATGTGTTGTTTGTGGAAGACTAATATGTAATAATGATGCGGAAAGAATATGATTCCTAATGAATGCTATATGTGTCGTTGTGTGAGTGAGCGAGCGAGTGAGTGAGAGACTCTTCTTCTTTCATTTCTCGAATCGTATACATAATAAATAAATACCATAAAAGAAAAAAAAAAAAGAGAGAGAGCGTCATGAGGATGGAGATGAAGGGTGGAACTACTCAAGCTGTGGTGAATAGTAATGGTAACTTTGTGGAAGAAGAAGAAGAAGCTGTCTCAAGCTTTAAATTTTCACACCTTCTTGCTTCCAAGGACCGTGATTTTCTCCTATCACCAACTGGAACTCAGGTTCTTTATCTTTCTATAGCTCTCACCACTTTAATTTTCTGAATATTCATGGGTTAATAGCTGAAAACAATAGTACAGCATGCCATTACAATTATTATTATTATTATTATTATTATTATTATTATTATTATTATACTTTTATCATTTCCTATTATAAAAAAAATAAAAATACTATGATATTAATTGAGTAAATCGTATACGATTTATGCATCTTTGCCAAGACTAATTTTCTTGACTCTCTAACTTTCTGTACTTACCCCGGAAAACAATTAGATTTAGAGCCTCCAAAAAAAATCAAATCGATAATTTCCGAGAAAATATTTTCTATTTTAATTTTATTTGATACTCCCCTCTTTCCTTCAGGTGTAGCTACTTGCTAATGCTTCTGATTTTGTTTTGGTTAGGATCTCTTACAATTTTTTAAAAATTGTTTTTTATTTATTTAAAACTTCTTTGCTCGTGTGTTCAATCGTGTTTAGTACATGATTCTTCTTGTGTCCTCAAATTTCTTCTACATTCATATATTATTTGAACCTGGAACTTTGTCCTCAGTTCTTTACATCAATCTTGTGAGTGCAAAATAAATGAAGTTCTAGGGTTTACAAAAATTAAGATTTTGAAGGGTTAAAACTCAATATTTTTGGCAACGGATTAAAACTCATTTGCAAGAGCTAGATCTTGTTTTGATCTATTATTTATTTGTCAGCTTCAAATTAACTTGTATGCATAACATATATATTTTCATCGCATATATATGCATTTATTTTTTTCCTTTTTTTTTTTATTTTTCTTAAGAATATTACGCATGAACACAGTTGAACATATGTCCCTTTTTATATGTAACTCAATGTTGATTTTTTAAAACTTAGGTGACTAATTTGATAATTTTTAATATTTAAGAGAATACTTAATTTGATTAAACAAAGTTCAATGGTGTTGATGTTTTATTTTTTATTTAAGTAGGATAATAATTAGAATTTCATAATAAGTGCGGTATATGAGATTCAAACCTTATTTTTGATACATATTATAATGTATTATCCCTACCAGTCTAATTAGATTGCTCATCGATACAACGATACAACAATACAATAGTGTTTCACGTTTTAATACTTAACTTAAAAAACCAATTAAAGAAAGAAAAGAAAACATCAACCCCAAAACTTTAAATTAGATTATTAAGACCTTACGACTAATTCTGCAACATTATTTCAATGAGATAGGTATAAATTCACTTCCCCTTTTAGGAATATGAATGAACTATGTATGAGAGAAGGGATTTTGGTTGTGCTATGCTGTTTCCAAAATCCACTGGCTTCTATTTCTTTACTTTATTTACATTTAATATATACGAAACTATCCTTAGCAAACTAATTTAATATCTTCTTATTCCTCACATCCTAAAAATTTCATTCATTATTAGAGTTTTTCATATATTGTTCAACATTATGTGAATATGTTCAAAGTTCAAACCAAAATTGCATATTTCAAAAGCGAATAATGAATTGATGATGAAATGAATGAGGATACTATATATATTCTCAGTTGCTTAATTAGATAGATTAGATGATCTTTTCTATAGATGGCAAGCATTCACGAGCTACACATGCCTAATGTTTGGAGTCACTTTCAGTGTTTAGTTGTCGTGGAGAATCAAACTTCTCAAACGAAGGACAAGTGTCACCTAAAGACCATTTCTCTCTAGCCTAACTAGTACTATAGTCCTATCAACTACGTTTTGCGCTATACACGTGGCCCATTATCCCTCAACAAAGTGGGCCATTTCGGTGGCCTGTCCCTCTCAAGATTTTGGATAGGCTGGATTCTTTTCTACTCTTAGTACCCCCCATTTTATATCATTCTGTAGTCCTTTGTCGGTGTAGTTTAAAGCTCTTCAATAAGCTCTTCTAGTATCTATACGTTTTATTCAAGGATTAGCCAACAACTTTATTTCCACAAATCTGCATGCTACGTTTGTATTAGTGGTCCTAACTTTATATTCTCCTTACCTCTATAAAGCCACAATTATTATTATTAATGTTCCGTTTTATGAATTGACACTAATAGCTAGCTGTACAAACATATGATTTATTTAGCTAACTTTTTTCTTTTTAAGTACAATTGTCTAGCAATGTGATTTCATGAGAGGCGTGTATATGCGATTTCATGAGAGGCATGTAGTTACACTAATCAACTCCGATGTTGTGTATGAGATCAGGTGACTCAGCTTGCACAATTACTAAATTAACTTTTAAACTATTGATTTGTATCAAACAGTCGCGACTATTGCGGTCCTAATAGCTGATTAGGTTGTGTAGTTGCGCAGCGAACATACACGGTTCAAAAAACAAAACCAGTTACATTATTACTACAAGAAATATATTTCATACAATTTAACACATTGAATTGACATGACTTATTAAAATAGTTGTCTCCTACCAAAAAAAAAAAATAGGAGTCTCCTTGAACATGCAAGTGTAAAATTGATTTACACTATGTTTTTTGAAACTCTTCTAACTACCGTAGATGTATCCTAAAAATTGTCACATTCGCAACAACAAAAAATTGTTCCATAAGGACGCTTCTAATTACTATAGATACTAAAAACCATTTCTATTAAAGAGTGGCATTTTTTGGTTTCAAAGTATAATTTTAATCACCTTTTTTTGGATTGTAGTACCATCTAATTAGTATCACTTTCAAGTTATTATTTTATACTTTGCATTGCCAATTATTAATAAATTAATTCAATATTTTTGTATTTATTTAAAATTTCTCCAATCAATTTGCGTGAAATGACATATTATGTGATAATGTTTGTGTTGAAGATAGGTCGTGGTTAGATGGTGTGTGTTTTGCTGTCTTTTTTGGGTGTTCCGCCTATATACGGAGCCTCTGTTTTGTAGTTTTTGGATGACCGGTCTCTAGTTCGTCTTGTTCAGAGATCAGATTTTATAATAAAATTTTGCCGTTCAAAAAAAATGTGACAATGTTTGTGTGAAGAGGGAGTAATTGACTTTTCTTATGGTCATTACATTACATTATTGCTATTCCCTTATAAGATGTTAATGTAGATCATGGTGGTCTTGCATGCAGGTTAAAATTTCAGAACTTGAAGGAAAAGTAGTAGGTCTACTATTCGCTGCCAACTGGTACCCACCATGTCGTGGATTCACTCAATTGCTCATTGGAATCTACGAGCAACTCAAAAGCAATATCCCACAATTTGAGATAGTGTATGTATCCTCTGACGAAGACTTAGATGCCTTTAATGGTTTCTATGAAAACATGCCTTGGCTAGCAATTCCTTTCTCTGATTTGGAAACAAAGAAAGCATTGAACAGAAAGTATGACGTGGAAGGTATTCCATGTTTGGTTATGTTGCAACCTGATGATAGCAAAGGAGAAGCAACACTTCGTGATGGTGTTGAACTTATTTATCGATATGGTGTTCAAGCTTATCCGTTTAGTAAAGAGAGGTTGGAGCAATTGCATGAGGCTGAAAGAGAGAAGCTTGAAAATCAAACACTTGCTAATTTACTAGCTAATAATCATAGAGATTATGTTTTGAGTCACACGGATGGATCACTCACACAGGTAAAATGTTCCAATTAATATATTTCATGATCTCACTCATTTGCATGCTACTGTTTTCCATAATTGTTTATGTTGCAATATTTTACACTTTTAAGAAAAATGCCATTATTCTTCAAAAAAAGAAGAAGAAGAAGATGCAATTAATCATTAATATAATAGTCAAATCCATGATACAAATTAAAATATAATACTCATGTACTTGTATTTTATCTCTAGTCGTTATAGACATATAAATGTTAGTATATTAATATATACTATTCGTATATAATATAAATAGTCGGGATTTGAATCCTGGATATATTTTCAAATCAACTCAAACACTCAACTATTCGTCTTCTAAAACTCTTTTAAACTATAGTAAATAAATACAAAAATAAATATAACTTTTACTTATACTATTTTTCAAACAAAAATTCATCATGTAAGTAGAAAATAGCAATTCTTTGCAAGTGAAAGAACTTTACTTGAGAAACACTTTAACTAAAAATATAATTCAAACTGGACCATAATTAGTTAGAAATAAATGTTAGTATTAATCTTTTGTTTAACAAACGGGTACTGTTGGTCCTGTACAGGTACCTGTTGCTTCTTTAGTTGGTAAAACTATTGGACTATACTTCTCAGCTGGATGGTGTGTCCCATGCACCAAATTCACTCCCAAATTGATTACCGTTTATCAGATAATCAAGCAAGAGCTAGCTGAAAAACAAGACCAAGACCCCCATGAAGATTTTGAAATTGTGCTTGTTTCCAATGACCGTGACCAAGAATCTTTCGACTCATACTACAATACCATGCCTTGGTTAGCACTACCTTTTGGTGACCCGGAGATAAAGAACCTTGCAAGACACTTTGATATACAAGGGATACCTTGTTTGGTAATTATAGGTCCTGACTGGTAAAACAATAACAATACATGGAAGAAACTTAATAAATTTGTACCAAGAAAATGCTTACCCTTTCACTGCTTCAAAAGTGGAGCAGCTAGAGAAACAACTTGAAGAAGAGGCTAAGGATCTTCCAAATTTGGTGCATCATGAAGGGCACCATCATGGACTTAATTTAGTGTCTGATGGAAATGGGGGAGGGCCCTTTATTTGTTGTGTCTGTGATGAACAAGGGTCCAATTGGGCTTACCAGTGTCTTCAATGTGGCTATGAAGTGCATCCAAAGTGTGTCACAATTGTTCATGGATCGTGACAAATTAAAGTCCCTGGCTGCATGCTTCTATATATATGAAGCTGATTTTAAGAATCAATTTCCTCCTATACACACCAATTAATCGTGTGTGTCTTGAATGTGCTACAGTGTTAGATTAGGTGGTTACATACATATCCTAATCTAGACAAGGGATTGAAATTCCCTTCACATTCAATTAGGTGGCTTTCTATATTTGTTGCTGTTGTATGACTAAAAGAAAAAGTGTGTGACAAATTAAAGGTAAAGGAGACTGAGAAATGACATGTGAGCTCTCCATTATTCTACTCTAATGAATGAAAACTTGATGAACCTAAGTATATTCTAAATTAATCTAAATTTAATTGCGATTAATTTTTCTCCCAAAGATATGGTTGTGTTTTCGATGTTGCATTTGTTTCATTATTGCGTGTCACACAAACTACAAATAATAGAAGTATTTGTACGATTCTTTAGGTTTAATTGAATAAAAAAAAGATGTAATTAATCTTATTTAAAATTCTAAGGCGAAAATAATAAGAATGTTTTTTTTTTAAAGTCAATTAAAAAGTTGTGATTAGTGTTACCCAAAAAAGTTGTGACTAGTGTAATTTTCACGATGTTTAGATTTTTTGAGGGACTCAATCAGACAAATGTGAAAATAAACATGCCTCATATCACCGATGTAATTTGCCTACTTCTTCTGTATTGTTTAATGGTAGTCAAATTAGGGGTGGCAAAATGGATGGATTGGATGGATATGGATTTGGATCCTAATGGATGGATCAAAAGAAATCCATTACAATCCACTAATTTTTGTTGAAAAAAACAATCCGATCCATCCATTACTAGATTTTAACGGATGGATTGTCCATCCGATCCATAAAAAAAATGTGTTATTTATTTAATTTGTATTTCATAAATATTTAGTTATTTAATTGGTGCCAAAAGTAAAAATATCCAACCTATTTATTTATGTCTAAGCCCAAAACAGATTTTATTATCAAGTCCAAACTTGATTTTTGTCTCATCCCAAACAAAATTAAATATATAATAATAGGTGGTGGTGCACAACTGTTGGCCGACCACCACAGCCGTTGACCACGGTGGTGCTCCGGCGAATCACGACGACGGTTGACCGGAGCTCCGGCAAGATTACGGCGGCGGGCGGTGGTTCACGACGGACCTCCGGCGTTGACCGGTGGTTCTCCGGCATTGACCACCGTCAATGTTAAAATAATATTAAATAAATAATATTTTAATATTAAAAAAAATTAATTTTTTTTTCTTTCAGTTTTTTTTCTTCAATTGTTTCAGTTTTTTTATAATTTTTTTTGTAAATAAGTTATTTTTATTTTTTTTAAATTAACGTGTTTTTATTATTTAAAATGATCCAATGAATTTGTTTTTAAAAAAAAATAATCCATTGGACTTTTAAAATAAGGTGGATGGATCAAATCCATCCATTGTTCTAAATGGTTGGATCCAAAACCAATCCATTAACAAAAATTTTGTTTGGTAGATGGATTTGATGGATTTTATGGTGGATGAATTGGATGAATATGAATTTGGTGGACCAAGTTGCCACCCCTAGTAGTCACACTAATTTTTTTGAATGGTGGCGGGTTAAGATAAGGAGATCCTTTGACTTCTATTTTGTTTTAATTAGCCTTTGAAAGATTTAATTCTTTCATTTATGCATCCTCAAATTTGAGGTGTACAAGCCTACAAGGATTTTCAAATTAGCAATGTTTAGAATTTTCCTTTTACAATTTGCTGATCACACATTACTGCTATGGGTCTGTTTGACAAAAATAGCGGATAGCTGATAAGTTAGTTGATAGCTTATAGCTTATGACTAATGACTGATAGTTGATAGCTGATGACTGATGACTTATGGTTGATAAGCTAATTGAAGTGTTTGGTAAAATTAGCGGTTCAACTAGCTGATAGATGTAAAATGACATAAAAAAACATTTTTATATCATTTAATTTTTATGAAGACAAGAACAACATACATTAATAATAATTTTATTTAGTTCAAAATAACAAAAAGTATATTTTCATCAAATCTAAACACAACTGAAGATATATTGATTTGCATGTAAAAAAAAAGTATATTGATTTGTAAAAAAAAAAAACTAAAAAACTGAAGGTATGTCGTATAAAGAATAAAACAACGAAAGGAAGTG
Source organism: Medicago ruthenica (assembly GCA_018208015.1). Classification (NCBI taxonomy): domain Eukaryota; kingdom Viridiplantae; phylum Streptophyta; class Magnoliopsida; order Fabales; family Fabaceae; genus Medicago; species Medicago ruthenica. Next base: position 103,069,925 of record CM031373.1, on the reverse strand, counting down.
ATTTTTTTTGTTTTGAAAAAGAAGTGGATATTTATTAGCACAAGAGACATTAGTATTTATGATACAATTATATTAATAAATTGTAAAGGGTAAAAAAGGATTTTAAATAAAATAATAAGGGTAAAAGAGGAAGAAAAAATAATAAGCTATAAGTTATAAGCTCAAACGCTACTTGAAATAGCGTCTGGAAAATAAGCTATAAGCTCCTGACGAAAAGACTGTTACCAAATAGGTCTTTTTTTGCCAGACAAACTTATAAGCTATAAGCTATAAGACATAAGCTTATTTCTGTGCCTTACCAAACAGACTCTATGTGAAAAGAGTTCGAACAATGTAAGAGGGGTGAAATCAATTTTGTTATTGCCCGAGGTGGTGTGTGGGCTTAAGGTTAACTTCCATAAGAGTTTATTAGTGAATGTTAACGTGAATCACTCATGGGGGGAGGTGGCAACTAGAATCCGTACATGCAAATTGAGGCATTTCCCATTTAAATATTTGTGTCTATTGATTGGAGGTAATCCAAAAAGGCTGTTGTTTTTGAACCGTATCATTGATAGAATTTTTGAAAAGCGTTGTATGTGAAAGTTCCACAATTTATCCACGGACGGTCGTCTTAAATGAATACTTCACTTGAAACAAGTTGGTTCTATTAAAAGTATCTTTATTTCTTTGGAGATTATTGAACAACAAAATTTTGACAAAAAATAATCTTAGACATCGGGGTATTGGTAATTCTGGCAAAGAGAAAACAACAATCCATTTTTTTATCGCCCGATTTTTGGTGATTTGTGGTTCTGTGTCTTAAGATGGTTGAATGTGAGCAATGTCTTTACCAACAAGGTTATACAACATGTCAATCGCACTATATGATGGTGGTAAGTACAACATGGTATATATGCTTAGTGTCATTTGGTACGCTTGTGTTTGGTCAATTTGGATAATGCACAATAACTTGACTCTTAAATCAAATAATAACAAGACAAATTTTCAGCTACATAAATTATGGTGGTTGAAAACAAAGATTATGAGATGTCAGTATTGTTTAAATGATTGGTGGGATACAACCATTATTTTGTTTACGCATTAGGATTTAACGTTCTGGTGTGGTTACTTTTTTGTTGATTTAGACAAGGGTGGTGTTCATCATGTATTTCTTCAAGTTTGGGTGCGCTCATATTGGGTACTTTGTCATTACCTAAACTCTATTGACAGCTTTGTCATATTTTTCTTAGAATTTCCTGGGCTTTGAAAAGTAGTTTTAATATATATTTGACTGTTTTAAAAAAAAAAAAATTAAAAATTCAAACTCTTCGAAAGATATCTCGAATTTCATCTATAAGATGAGTTCACGTTTTTTTCTAAGAAAAAATAAAAAAGAAGAATTGAATGACACGAGTTTTGTTTTCATTTGAAAGCCGCGGAAGCTCGAAGAAGTAGTATTATCTTCCATCGTTGTTTGACTGAAATGTTATCGCTTAACACCTCATGTGGATGTTGCGGCGTTTCCACAGCAACAAAAGCATTCCAATTTCACTTTCGAACTTCATTTTCACCATTTTTCTTCTCTCCCACTCCCACTCTCACTAACAACTATAGATTCCGTTCCGTTTCTACTTTCTCCGATGATTCCAACTCCGCCGGAGAACCAAAATCGAATTACTCCGGCGTGCGGTTTGAAGAGATCGTCGACGACGACTGTGGAATCAAATCTGGAAAATTGAGACTCGATAGTTGGATCTCTTCTCGCATCAATGGCATCAGTAGAGCTCGTGTCCAATCCAGTATTAAAGCTGGACTCGTTCATGTCAATGGCCGTGTTGTTGATAAGGTAGTCATAAACTCAGTTTCCATTTCAACTTTTACAAAACTCAACTTCTTTCTTATGTTGATGCTAGTAATTTCTTTGCAATTACATGTAGAGTAGAACCATACTTTTGTATTTAATTTAATAATAGTCTAATTAAATTTCAATCGCACTATATGAAAAATAGAAATCAGAGTTCAAACTGTCCATCACGAGATTGTTTTGAAGGCTCAAATCTGTATGTTTGGTACATCATAATGGCACTACATAAAGCTCTTTTCTGTTCAGAATTTTGTGTCTGCAAGTTCTAATTACTACGAATTTCTATTTGGCAAAGTGTAATCTTAAGCCTCGTGAGACTGTGATTTAAGGGATGATTAAACTGAGTTAAGAACATACCATACGCTGCTCCATTTGACACAAATTTTAGAAATATCTATTTTCCTTCACTTTCTAAGTTTCTCAAGGGCTAAAAATTAGTTACAATCCTGTTTTTAAATTGTTTGGGTTTTTTTTTGGTCAAGGTGGTGAGAATTTGATAGCATATTTACAAAGAAATTACTATACCTTAGAGTTTCTGATTTGAGCATTCGACCGAGTCTGGAAATCTATTTAATGTATTGTCAATGAAAGTCTAGGTTGTTCATGTAACTCATGATTGCATATGGCATGATCATTTGTCAACATATAGTAATCAAGTTTCTATGTATATATTTTGACACATTAACCAAATTTTTCGTGTAAACCCAAAAAAAGTTATTTTAAAAATTGAAACTGAAAAAGGGGCAGTTTCCAATGATTACTGTAATTAAACTTTTTTTCAATCCCTCTACCTTGCGTTTTAGCATACCATGGAATGTGTCAACCAACCACCTAACAGAAAGAGAGTTCTGGAGTGGTGCCTCCCAACCAACACCAGTTCCAAACAATAGGCTATAAAAGGTTTTCATTTCCTTCATGGAAATATGAAAAACAACTAATCTTTGAACTTTAGAATGGAATGTGGGACAATATCAATAATTCTTTTTACCGAACTTGTGGTATTTGAGAAGCATTGAGAGATTAGAATCTGTGTTATAAATGGAATGCTGTTGGAGTTTGTGCATGTACATGATGGTGCTGATCAGTTATTATCTGAAACTAAAGCTGCATGTGGTACCTCCCTCTACCACACCTCTTGCAGCAGTAGTAATTCTTAGCGACCCCCTTTCTCTTCTAAATGCGGGTAACCCAGCCTCATAAACATGGATTTTGATACAAAGAAATTGGTTGGTCAGGAAGATCTAGAGGGTTAGGATTAGGGGGAGGAAGAAGATGAGAAGCGATGAGGGAGCATATCATCTAGAGAAGAAGGGTTGAGTTGGCATGCCACCTAGGCTGGTTTTGATGTGTGGCAGCACGCATGTGGCCTTCTATTAGTCAACTCATCACTTAACAGAGATCCATTAACAACAATGGCCAAAAGTGAGCATTTATTTATTTGAGAGATGAATATGAGATATTTTTAGAGTGAAGACCCAATTTGGTCCTTCGCAATTTTCTCGTGGCTCAATTTAGTCTCTGACGAAAATAAAACCCAAATTAGTCGCTGAAATTTTTATACAGAGGACAAATTAGTCCTTGACTCATTATAAACAGATGGACTGATTTGTCCACGGTATGAAAATTTCAGGGACTACTTTGGGTTTTATTTTTGTCGAGGACTAAATTTGGCCTCGTGAGAATTGTGAAGGACCAAATTGGGTCTTCACTCATATTTTTATAAGGACTTAAAGTGAAAAAATTTAACATTATTGATACCAAACATATTAAACCCCATTAGCTCAAATTGCAATTAACCGTTAGTGCACACTGCACAACTATAAATCCAGATCATTCAATCTTGGAATATATCCCTTGTTTATTTGTGGTCAGCTGACGAAAGTGAAATGTGTTCGGAATTTAGAAAATATTTTGAATATTTAGATGAGAAAGGGCAACAGGCAACCTGGTGCTGTATAGCTCTCATCATGGCTGAGTCTAGGGCAAACCATTGTGGGGTCTATTGTACAGTCATATCTTGCATTTGCAAGAGGTTAATTCCACGACTCGTATCTATGACTTCTTAGTTACACAAGGACGATTCCTATCACTTTGCCAACTGCAAGACTTCCATTCTCGAATATTTAGATGATGCTCCCAAATTGGAAGTCTTTCCTTGCAGAAATAATCTCCTAGTTGAGACTACATCTGTAATGCTGCCCATCTTGTTGCAGTTAGTGACTTTGAGAACTACCATTAGCATTAAGACATTGATCATTTCAAATATTCTGAGTATACTGGCGGCTCTTAGTGTTTGTAGATCAAGTGTTGTGTTGAACGATTCATGTTTTTCTAATTCCACAATACTTGTTCAAAAAGTATAAAACATTATATGATTCCAAGATGATTCTAAAGCATGCCCTAGGCCTAGAATATATTTATGCATCCCCAGTTTTTTGTTTGGTTATTTCATCAATTGGAGCATCGTCCAAAACATTATAATTCACTGAAATGTGAAACTTCTTGTTTGCAAATCATAAATATTTTCATTCTAAATTACTTAGGTTCTTTAAGGTGTCAATAGTTGTTCCTTTCTTAATTTGTAGTTGAGCATTGTGGTGATACTTGAGCAGGTTTCTTTCAATGTCAGAGCTGGGGATGAGATCAAGTGCACAATTGCGGAGTTGCAGCAGTTGAGAGCCGTGCCGGAAAACATACCTTTGGTTATAGTTTATGAAGATGAGCATTTGCTAGTCATAAATAAACCTGCTCACATGGTAATTCCGAATTTCTTGCTCTAAGATATTATTTTTAAATCTTGCATGATCCATGTGCATAATTGTACAGTAGATAGTGTGAGACTTTTTTTGGTTTATAAATTGATTTCTCTTGATTTTTAAACTATCATTAGTTCAATACTTGATGATTAAATTCAGGCTGTGTAAACTAACCAACCGCTTTATTCTGTAGTGCTAGGAGCTATTTTTTAAAATTGAGTTCTAATCATGTCAGAAATTTTCAGAAGACAAATGGAAACTAACTCAAAATATTGATACTGACAAATGTCATTATTTGCTCTTCAACCTAGGTTGTGCATCCAGCACCTGGCAATACGTCCAGGACACTTGTAAATGGCATTCTGCACCATTGCAACCTGCCAAATGTTGAATTTTCTAAAGAGGTAGCTCTTTCAGATACAGAAGATTCTGATGATGAACTTAATGGTTTCTCATCCCAGTCAAGTTCTTCTGAAGGGTTAGATTCTAGAAATTCTATGACAACAATTCGCCCAGGGATTGTACACAGATTAGACAAAGGCACGAGTGGGTTACTAGTTGTTGCTAAGGTACTTTTACATTTTCTCATTACTTGTCAGAAGTGCCAAATTTCAATGAAGAATGAAATTCTTCTGACACTTCAGAATATTAACATTCATCTTACACCCACTATTTGTATGCCTTGATATCAGAATGAACATTCTCATATGAAATTGTCTGAACAATTCAAGCTACGCACTATCAAGAGGGTGTATGTTAGTCTCACTGCTGGGGTACCTACTCCAGTTTCTGGGCGTGTTGAGGTTCCTGTTGGCCGTGATCCTAATAACCGGCTTCGTATGATCGCTGTTGCTGGACTAGTTAATTCTGTGAAGGCCCGTCATGCGGCTAGTAGGTGATTTATGGTACTTTTACACTTCATTTATAATTAGTTATTTATTAGTATTGAATTATATTAGGTGCTTTTGGTCATATTTGACTATTGAAAAATTTACAATGCATCAACTACAAATATAAACATACATGTGTATTTTCCAACATTTGTGTAGTATGTACACATATTTATATGAACTTTGAGCCTGTTCTTATTCAATCCGGGTGACATTGCCAATAAATTTTCCATTGGAATTAGTTTAACTTTTCTTAATAGCAATTATCATGATTCGTGACAAATGGCCACAAGATATTTCGTCCTTTGCGTTTTTTCATCATATAACCAAATTAATTAGAAACTAAATAAAACAGTTGAAAATCCCTTCTTTGTGGTCCATTTAACTGTTAACCCCTATGTCATTAGCTTATAAAAACTTCTTAGTTAAAATAAGTCCATACTCCATAGTTGCACTTACTTAAAATTTCTTATCAGCTTGCAGATGATCATATAAAATTAAATAAGAGCTTCTGAAAAATTAGAAATGCAAAAACTAATTTTAATTTAGAGGAGAAGATGTTTTAAAAATTCATAGCCATTGCAAAATTATTGTAATATTACATATTACATTTTCTAGGGATGTTTTTTGAGAAGTTTATTCAAAAAGGTTTTATATCAACTGCTTAATGGCTTTCTATTCATCTAAAAGTTGATTACTATCTGTCAGGTACAAAGTAATTGAGATACTTGCTGGGGGTAGCTGTGCATTGGTTGAGTGGAAGTTGGAAACTGGACGCACTCATCAGGTACATATCTTTAGAAACTCTAGAGAAATCCTAATTGGCAAAGTCTTGTTGCAAGTGAGAGAACCAAAAGGTGCTGTTTACCATTGGAGTAAAACACGGTCAAATTTCTATGGGCGGACATGGCATAGATGTACTAACGGAGCATATTTAAAAGCCAACACTTTGCAGCATGCTTTTTACAGATAATGTATTCTTAGGTGGAGAGTCGAGAGGAAATAAACGGAAGGTTAGAGACTCGGAGACAAGTTTTATAAGACAACTTTTGTTTGAATGGAACTAAGATATAATATATGGAAACTTTAGCCAAGAAGAAAAAACCCTACCTTAAAGGTAAAAGTTGGAAACCATACAATACCACAAGTTACATAGTTTACACATCTTAGGTCAATTGTTCAAAAAGATGGAGAAACAGAGGGAGATGTAAACATTTGATTCAAGGAAGGTGGTTAAAATGGAGGAGGGCCTCAAGTGTTTCATGTAATAAAAAGGTACAACTCAAGCTAGGGAAAATTTTATCGATCAACTATAAGATATTGTATGAGAATGAGTGTTTGATGGTGAAAGCAAACATGAGAATAAACTCACTATAGTACAGATGAAAATGATGCGCTGAATGAGTGAAAACACTACAAGGAATGTTAGTATTCAAGCAATAGTTGGGTCTATTGTGTAAAAATTGGCTGAATACCTAAAAGTTCCTTAGTAAGAAAGGTAGATTAGATGAAGGACAGCTCAATCGCTAAAGGCAAAAGAAGGCAAAAAATAAAATAAAAATGTTTGTCAAAACTATTAAAATAGATTTAGTGGACAATGCTTTGGTTATAGTCATGATTTTTTATATAATATTATAGTGTCGTCTGATCATGTTGTCAATCCCACCTAGCGGAATAAGACTTGGTTGTAGTAGTTTTAAGAATTTAGATACAAATATTTAAAATCAACAAATATATTTTTTTAAAGAATATTCCACTGTAATATAGTAAAGCCTAAACTTATAATATCTTCTAAAAAATGCAATGTTGTTTTGTAGATCCGTGCGCATGCCAAGTACTTGGGTGTACCTCTGCTAGGTGATGAGGTATATGGAGGGACGAAAAGCATGGTCTTGTCATTGCTACGGCCAAGAACAACTCCGAGTTTGTATAGCGAAATGTTTAAAATAGTTTCTGAGCTAGATAGGCCTTGCCTTCATGCTTTGACTCTCGGGTAACATGATAAAAGCTTTTATAACTTCATAGCTAAACTTTGGTTCTCAGTTTATATGCATAATTCATGACAATTGATAGCACTATTGGTTTGGTTCATTTTCGTGTAGGTTTCAGCATCCTCATACAGGGGAGCAGGTGCACTTTTCATGTGAGCCCCCTGTAGATTTTAATGACATTTTGAGCCAGCTTCGTAGAATTGGTAGTGAAAGTATTTCTCACTCAAAGGCCAAATTTTTAAAAGGGGTATTGTAATTTGTAAGCCGGTTTGGCCTTCTTATCATACTTCTTTATTTAACCTTTCTTTCATTCCCATTATTGATTAAAATATTATATTTATAAAAAATTGGAAAATCAGATTTTTTTTTAATCAATTAAAGTGACATTAGTGACTATTTTACGTTCCCCTTTGAGGAGATTTGAATTTTTGTCGCTTGAGGTTGTAAAGGCTTTACCACATTGAGCTAACACGTCATGGACATAATACTTGTCCAGTAATACGTCAAACATAAAACATGATCTATAGTGTAGACAGAATAACAGTTTCTTATTAAAATGGACAGGCTCCTTGTTCTTTTAGTCCCACTTACCCTTTGAATACTATCAAAATTATATTAAAATATTCACTAAATATAATTTAGATATATTAAAATTTAACCAAGAAGTGTTTACACAATATAGTTTTTGTCAAAAAAAAAAGTGTTTACACGATATAGTTAAATTAGCATGAGTTTAGCCATAATGGTTACTTACATTAAATGACACTTTTTAAAATGAAGAAAGGACGCATGACCGAATGGCACTGGGAAAAAAAATTCCGTAGAGGATTATTTATAAATAAATTGTTCACATTATTATTTTTACTTCAACCAACGTGTTTGGAAAAATAGGCACATTTTTAAAGACTCGTATCATTTCATTAGCAATAATTAAGGCTATGGCCACCTTTGCAAGGCTATGGAACTAACCAGCTAAAATTGATTTACACTAAAAATAATGGCTCCAAACTCATAAATGTCAACTTCATTAGATTTGATACTACAAGCTACACTTTGGGCATCAACTTCAAACATAACCGACATGAGATTCAAACTTTGGTTCCCGTTGAAAATATGTGAAATCCTATGACATCACCAACCCAAACCTCGAATCTCCAAGGCTTTTATTACGTCGTTGTAGCCATAATCTGTTACTACCTCCGTTCCTTTTTAATTGTCACTTTTTGATATTTTACACAAACCAAGACAATCAATAAATGTTACTATTTTTGATACAATAAATTATACTTTTACTATAATGACCTTATTCATTTAATATCTCATTTCATATATTTCTCTCTTTGCAATAAATAACTAAGGGTAATATTGGTAAAACAACATTTAATGTTGCATTGAACTTTAAAAGTGACAGATAAATAGAAACAAAAATTTTCTTCAAAAGAGACACGTAAAAAAGAACGGAGGGAGTATTTATCACCTCATTAACAAAACCTCCAACTTGTTCGACCATCATTGATTGGAAAATAGATATCTATGTTTATTGTAACAATGTCCGATGGTGGCTTCTTCCAAGAAGATTCAGTAGTAACTTGCGCCAGGTGAGGATTGCGACTACTTCAAGTTTGTGCTAACTTCCAATCATCCCAAACTAAATGTGATCTGGTTGCTATTTGTTGAGGTGTTTCGGTAATGTTGTCCCAAAGCTTGTTGTTTCTTTGTTTTCAAATACTCAACATAATAAGCATAACAAAACTGGTGAGAAGATTTTTTGGCAGATCTCCGCGAAGTGCAAAAAACTATTGTTGCATGCCGATGTAGATTGCATAACTGGTTCAATCTTCTCCCATAGCTCAACATGTTTCCAACACTCAATACTTGAGGGGAAAAGGCAAAAAAACGTGTCCCAAGGTTTCATCATGGTTTTCACAAAGCAAACAATGAGGGATACACTCTACCCCCTTGCCAAGCATAGTCTTTCACTTTTGGGGGGAACATCCAAACGCCAAAGCTGCAGCCATCTATCCTCATTGCTCAGTAAATCATCATTATCCATGTTCTCTCAAGGTCTCAGGTTTAATTATCCTCCGTGTCAATTTTCGTGAGCTAGTTTGACTTCTTAAAAATATCATATGCTTCCAAAGACATCTTCGGTAACAAGAAGATTGATGGTAGTATGTAGGATTTTGTCCGTCACCTCCTGCTCAAATAGTTCCGTTACCATATCGATATTCCAACTTTTGGTATCCTGCATTAAAATATCAGCACCACAAGAGATATTTCCAGGAACAAAGTGTGGCCTCACAAGTCTACAAGTGAGACTCAAGCTTGGATCTAGGATTCATTCCATACAGGGATGTTAGCACATAATCCAATCATCCAACCACTCTCAAGCTTCAACATATCTTGAAGACTTGTGAGGGAAACAACTCTTTAAAGAGTTTCGACAATCATTAAACTCTGAACCAATAGATACCAGTTACGTTCGAATAATAACATAATGCATTGGTCAGCTCAGCGGTAATCGTTGCACTTGTTCACAACAAGGAACTGGATTCATATTCCAACAATAACAGTTTTTCATTTTTCATCCGTTATGCAATGGACTCGTTTAAAAGCATCAAATATTTCTCCACATATCTAAAACTAGAACTAACATCCGTGTGTAAGGGCATGGGTGTTGTAAACAATGCCTCATTGCTAAAGTCAAAGGACACTAAACATTCGTTGTTCATCAATTCTCGCTAGCAACAATGCGGTGGTCGGAACTCGGAACGCGGTAGGAGGACGGTTGAGGAAGATTTGTATGCGGAGAGAAGTGTTAGAGGAAAGGGAAAAACAATCAACTACAGATGATGTATCATAGTAGACAGTAGTGTGTGGATAGATAAATCTGATGGTGAGAAATTGTGGTTCACTTGGACCTATACTTCCATGGATGCAAACTAAATGGACCCTTCTGTTCTAGTTCAAAACTACTTCAAAATTGAGTAAAAAATAACTTGTTTGCTCAACTTTTTTAAGAAATGAACGGCGGATGCTTCTAATATGTACATTTTACAAAATGACTCAAAAGCAAGATGCATATTGGAGATAGAATCGGCGAAAATTCTTAAATTTTGTTCAACTAGTTCCATCATTGGGTCAAGACTATATTTGAAACCTCCTCCAAAAGCTACTTTAAAAATAAAATGAAAAGAGCTTTATACATAAAATTAACTAAAAGATATTTTTAAACTTAACATAAATCATCACAAATTCAAACAGTTTCTATTTTTTTTATCAACGCAACGCCTAGTAACTTTGTCCCCAGTATGTCCACTTCTTTGCAGTCTTACCCGTTGCAAAGCACTTGGTGCCTGTAAAACCAACACCACACAGTTTTATTAAGCAACATCAATATCAATTGTGAGATGCATAAAAGTGTTCATACAAGGGTAGCATTAACAATAGCAGATAGTAAATGCATAGAACATCAAACAGATTTTAACTGGCTGTTGTTTACATTCGATAACATAAACATATGAATAAGGTTTATACCTTCTAGGAGTTCTGGCTGATCAAAGGGACTACAGAGAGTCTTCGCTGTTCCCATCTCATTCTCTGTCCTTCCTTTGACATCTAATTCCACCACCTGAAGCCTATATATAACAAGAAAGCTCTTTTCAAATAATTGTTCAAATTGTATAATTATGTCTCTTAGTATTTTTTTGGTGAGACTCGTTATAAAAATGTAATGCTAACAAGTTCTTTTGATATGATGAAGAATATAGAAATCTTGATTCTTAATTTAGATGTTTATAAATAGTGCTCATTTAATTTCATCTAATTATATATATTGGTGTTCCGGTCCTATATCTTGAACTACTGACGTCTATGTATTAGTGCATGTGTCAGATCAGTCCATGTGTCGTTTTTCGTTAATTTAGACTTCAAAATAGGGAAACACCTATAATTATTATAAGGATTTATTTTATAATTATTAAGAAAACACAATTTCTACCTTCTCATCACACCAAGGAGCTAAGATCATCTTTCTTTGATTCAAAGCTTCTACAAACTCATGCCACATATGTATGACTTGAATACATTCATCTCGTTTTTGTTTTGCAACATCGAACATATTTTGAGTTGATGCCACTTTATGAGGTAGCACCAATCCCTTGTCATCACCATTAACCATCACCATCGCTCCAATATGTTAAAAAAGCAGAATAAAATATAAATGCAATCGTATATAGAGGAATCCTTCCATGCATGTATGCTCTAGATATTAAAAGCTTACAGCTCAAGTAGAATAGCCCCATGAGTTCTGCAAACCATTGCTTTCTCTCCTTTCTTATCGTCAAAGTTTACCTCAAACTTTTCAGCAAACTTTTGTCCCAAACAATGGGTAGTTGCACCTTGTATCCCACGACCAGTGTTTGGAATAAATGCCTAGGAAAATTGAACATAATTATTTTTTAAAAAAACCTTCTAAATCTGTACTATTCAAACGGCATATCAGTGTCCACACAACAAAATGTTGACATGTACCTCAACAGTGTTGGTGTAAATTGCACCGCCAAATGTATCCACTCACTTTTTGTACCCTTTATGACAGGAACTGCCAAATACTCTTCGTGTATATGCCTATATAATTCCAATATCTCAAGAGCCTGAAACAATAACAGTTTAGAGTATTTTGAAAAACATGTTAGTATCAGTAAATTGTATGCACCAGAAGCAAAAAAAGGAAGTCCTTGACTAATTTGAGCAATATATAACCAGTGACAAAAAATCATTTTTAAAAATATCAAAATACAAAGGAAATTGTTCACAAAGCACAGTATAGGAGGAAAGGCCTCAAAGAATCATTACAGATGCCAAAGAGGCATAAATTGGCGGATTCCAAAAATAACTACTTGACGGAATACCTCTGCATGTGCTTCATCCTCTGTTGCAAAAGCACTGTGACCTTCTTGCCAAAGGAACTCACGACTCCTGCAATCAAAATTTAAATAAGCACCCTAAAATGGGACTATAAACAAGTTCCAATGTAAAGTAGATGTGCATGATAAAAACAATATCCAAGACTAATTCACCAAACTCACCACAAGATGAACACCATTCAAAAAGAAAACTCACCGTAAGATGAACATCCATTCAAAAAGAAAATGGGCAGAATTTTAAGGCATTATGTAAGACATATAACTACAATGCATAATATCAATTTTAGAAATTTTTTAAGCCTCTTATATAAAACTTGAAATTTTTCATTACGTTACAGCAGCCAACACATTGTTATAACATGGAGAAATGTAAACATAGTCACAAAGAAAGTACCTGATGAACGGTGTGGGATCTCCGACCACCCATCTAACAGCATTGCACCATTGATTAAGTTTCAAAGGCAAGTCACGATGTCCCGTTATCCACTTAGAGTAATAGGGATACATGATAGTTTCACTACTTGGACGAAGAGCAAGATGAGTTTCCAAATCAGACTGTCCAGACTTTGTCACCCAAGCAACCTGGAAAACAAGCAAGATAATCAGAAAAATACTAATAATGTCCTCAAGGGAAGTAACGAAGTTGCATATATAAATTACTATAAAGAAAATTTGTAAAAGAAGTCATTTTACCACAAAACCATTATCAATAAAATGAGAAACATTGATAAAATAATTAGGAACCAACAAATGATTTAATAATGCAATGATTTTCAAATATTTAGGAGCAAACCAATAAGCATGATATGCAAGGAAAATGTTAAATAGCCCAACCTAACAAACTTAAAAACTCTCACCTCTTGTTTAAAACCGTCATTATGGGCCTCCTCCTTTTTCAAATGACAGTCTAGCACAAACATAGGGAAGTAGCAGTTCTCAACATTCATTTTCTTTATTTCAGTATAAAAAAAAGCCTGCACATTTGTTTGTAATATGAAAGCAACTCTCAGCTAATTGTAAATCTTAACAGAAAAGAAAAGAAATATCCATGTATGAAGAAGCGCAGTTTCACCAAAAACAAAAACATCACCAATCGGAAAGAATTAGAAATTTTGTTTATTTTGCATCAACTCTATAGCTAGCTAATCAAGAGTATAAAATAAGTACAATATACATAAATGCATTCAAATTGTTGAGAAACACACTTGCAAAGTCTCCCATATTTCCAATGTCGTTGGTCTCAGAATATATAAACCAGAAATATCATAGTGCTCAATCAATTCCGCACTAACGACAACCTGTCACAGAGCAATCGAAAGCCAAAGTCAAACAGGTCGGAGTGTTTTTTATTTTTTTTTATTTTTTAAATATTAATATAAGAGCAGAGAAAGTTTAGTGTCAAAGATATAGAGAACAAAATATAAAATATTGTCTAGGGGAGAACAATAAATGTTGTATTGCTTAGTTTCCTGAAGCTATAGTACGTGAGACACTAAATAAAATCATATAAATAATCACTCTTTTCTCAATTTTATCAAGAAGAATAATAGAAGTGTAGAAATCTAAATTTCATTAAAAAAATCTCAAAAAAAAAATTAAATAATGTTGACATTTTATAAAATAAAAGACTAAATCTTGAAAAGAAAAAAAATAAAGGACGAAATGTTACCCGATTATAACATAAAGGATGGATTCTACCAAAAAAAAAACATAAAGGATGGAATTGGGAAAACAAAAAGAGAAATGACGGAAGTGTTACCTGAAATTAAGTTAAATGACGAATTATGTAATTTTGCCTTTAATTGAGATACTTGGTGGGGATGGCTGTGCATTGGTTGAGTGGAAGTTGGAAACTGGACGCTAGGGGTGGACAAAAATAACCACAAACCGAACTGAACCGAACCGAATTGAAATTAACCGAACCATTTAAGTGAAATTGAACCAATAATTTAATAACGGTTATTGAACCATAACCGAACCGTTTGAACCAAATTGAACCGCTTTGAACCGAACCATTAGAAAAGCACAAACTTCATATTTTAATAATGAAATTTTATTTTGCCTTTCATCATGCATTAAATTGGAATTTGTTAATGTTTTTGTTGATATTAGTAAAATATAACTAGTAAAGCCACAAGAAATTAATAACTAGTGTGATTTAATTCTTAAAGAGGCTTAATACATTTGGTCATAGTTTAAATACAATTAATAAAAAGTCTTAATATATTTTTGAGAGGATAAAAATTCTTAACATTTGTCGCACAATTCCAATTTATGAAAAAGAAGAAGAAAAAAATTGGTTCTCAAAAGGATAAGAAAATACATTTTGATTCAAAATATTATTTTAGGTTCAGTTTGGTTCGTAGACAACAAAACGGTTAACCGAACCATAACTTTGGTTCGGTTCGGTTCCTCGCAAAGCTCAAACGGAACCGAACCGTTGAAACGGTTCGGTTCGGTTCGTTCAAAAACCGAACCATGGCCGCACTCATCAGGTACATATCTTTAGAAACTTTAGAGAAATCCTAATTGGCAAACTCTTGTTGTCAGTGAGAGAACTAAAGGGTGCTGTTTACCATCGGAGTAAAACATGGTCAAATTTCTATGGGCGGACATGGCATAGATGTACTAACGGAGCATATTTAAGAGCCAACACTTTGCAGCATGCTTTTTACGGATAATGTATTCTTAGGTGGAGAGTCGAGAGGAAATAAATGTAAGGTTAAAGACTTGGAGACAAGCTTTATAAGACAACTTTTGTTTGAATGGACGTAAGATATAATATATGGAAACTTTAGCCAAAGAAGAAAAAACCATAGCTTAAAGGTAAAAGTTGGAAACCATACAATACCACAAGTTATACAGTTTAAACATCTTAGGTCAAATGTTTTAAAAGATGGAAAAACAGAGGGAGATGTAAACATTTGATTCAAGGAAGGTGGTTGAAATGGTGGAGGGCATCAAGTGTTCATGTAATAAAAAGGTACAACTCAAGTTAGGAAATTTTTTATCGATCAACTATAAGATATTGTATGAGAATGAGTGTTTGATGGTGAAAACAAACATGAGAATAGACTCACTGTAGTAGATATGAAAATGATGCGTTGAATGAGTGAAAACACTACACGAGATATGATTAAGAATGTTAGCGTCCAAGCAATAGTTGGGTCTATTGTGTAAAAGTTGGCTGAATCTCAACCTAGATCGTTTGATCATGTGTGGAGGAGACCGAAAAGTTCCTTAGTAAGAAAGGTAGATTGGATGAAGGACCACTCAATCACTAAAGGCAAAAGAAGGCAAAAAAATAAAATAAAAATGATTGTCAAAACTATTAAAATAGATTTAGAGGACAATGCTTTGGTTATAGTCATGATTTTTTATATAATATTATAGCGTCGTCCGATCATGTTGTCAAGCCCACATAATGGAATAAGACTTGGTTGTAGTAGTTTTAAGAATTTATATACAAATATATTTTTTAAAGAATATTCCACTGTAATATAGTAAAGCCTAAACTTATAATATCTTCTAAAAA
The DNA here is from genome assembly GCA_018208015.1 of Medicago ruthenica. Classification (NCBI taxonomy): domain Eukaryota; kingdom Viridiplantae; phylum Streptophyta; class Magnoliopsida; order Fabales; family Fabaceae; genus Medicago; species Medicago ruthenica. The sequence continues at coordinate 103,053,979 of CM031373.1, read as the reverse complement.
AATGCACACTTGTTTTGTAGATAAATAAAAATATTTCAGATTCCACTGTAACCGTAGCGGATTATTTATAAATATATTGTTCATATTAGTATTTTTTCTTCAACCAATGTGTTTGGAAAAATAGGCACATTTTCAAAGACTCGTCTCATTTCATTAGTAATAATGTCAGCAATATATGGAGAACGTAATTGAAATGATGGGGAAAGTCATGACTATGGCCACCTTTGCAAGGTTATGGACCTAACTAGCTAAAATTGATTTACACTAAAAATAATGGCTCCAACTTCATACATAACGGATCTGGGAGTCAAACTTTGGTTCCAGTTGAAAATATGCGAGTAACCCTATGACTTCACCAACCCAAACCTCGAATCTCCAAGGCTTTCAGCACGTCGTTGCAGCCATAAACTGTTATTTATCGCTTCATTAACAGGAACCCCAACTTGTTCGACTATCACTGATTGTAAAAGAGGTATCTATGTTGATTGTAACAATGTCCGATGGTGGCTTCTTACAAGAAGATTCAGCAGTAGTAACTTGCGCTAGGCGAGGTTTGCGACTATTTGAAGTTTGTACTAACTTCTAATCATCCCAAACTAAATGTGATCTGGTTGCTACTTGTTGAGGTGTTTCGGTAATGTTGTCCCAAAGCTTGTTGTTTCTTTTGTTTTTAAATACTCCACATAATAAGCATAACAAAATTGGTGAGAAGATTTTTTGGGCAGATCTCGGGCGAAGTGCAAAAAACAATTGTTGCATGCTGATGTAGATTGCATAACTGGTTCAATATTCTCCCATAGCTCACCATGTTTCCAACACTCAATACTTGAGGGAAAAGGCAAAAAAACGTGTCTCAAGGTTTCATCATGGTTCTCACAAAGCAAACAATGAGGGACACATTCTAGTTAGGAGCACATCAGAGCACACTTGTCAAGCATGGTTTTTCACTTTTGGGGGAACATCCAAACGCCAAAACTGCAACCATCTATCCTCATTGCTTAGTAAATCATCATTATCCATGCTTCTTAGGAATGTATAAGTTGACTTAACAATATGTTTCCAAACACATCTTCGGTAACAAGAGGATTGAGGGTAGTATGTAGGGTTTTGTCCCTCACCTCCTTCTCAAATATTTCTGTTACAATATCGATATTCCAACTTTTGGTATCCTGCATTAAAATATCAGCATCACAAGAGACATTTCCAAGAACAAAGTGTGGCCACACAAGTCTACAAGTCAGGTTCCCTTGGATCCAGGATTCATTCTATAGAGGGATGTTAGTACATAATCCAATCATCCAACCACTCTCAAGCTTCAACATATCTTGAAGACTTGTGAGGGAAACAACTCTTTAAGGCTTTGTTTGGGAGTTTGGAGGGGAGGGGAAGGGAAGACTTTAGGGGGTGGAAAAATATGAGAGAAAATGGAGAAATCTTTCAATTTTTTTTTTAAAAGAGTAGTTTTTTAGAGAATGATAAATTAATACGATTACTATATTTTTAATTTTAAAAGTATTGTAACAACATAGATTAAATTTATAGAATTCATATAAACCCCCAAAAACTCACATTCAATACAATTTTTTAGTTCCTCCAAAGGAGGAGAGTTTTGTATTATGAAGTTAAACCCCTAAAGCCCTCCCCTCCCATTTTCCTCTATTTCTTCCACTTGCTCATTCCTTTTTTCCCAAGCCCTCCCTTCCCTTCCCCTCCAAACTCGCAAACAAAGCCTAAAGAGTTTCAGGAATCATTAAACCATGAACCAATAGATACTAGTTACGATCGAATAATAACATAATGTATTGGTTGGCTCAGCGGTAATGTTGCACTTGTTCACAACAAAAACTGGATTCTGTTAGTTTGTTAATTCAAGTTTGTTAGTGATGTAATCATGTTTAGTTGGTTAATCACATTAGATTTTTGTTTGTTATTGATTAGTTACAAGTTCCCTAGAATTTAGCTAAAGTTCTGAGTTTCAGAGTCTGAGGTTGCTTCAAGCAATCTAGCATAACTTTTGTATATAAGCCAATTCACTTGTACATTCTCATTAATCAATAACACAATTTCCTTTCTCAATCTCTATCATTTTCTCTCTTCTCATTCTCTCTAAATTCCATTCAAATCAAAACCCTAAAGATCAAAATAGTTGCTTAAGAAAATTAAGCTTCATAGATGTGCTAACAAATTGGCATCTAGAGCCTTTGGTTTCGTTCTAAGGGGTAATCAAGATTTTCAATCACGTAAGTACATAGAAGAAACGCTGAAGGAAGTACCATGAATGGTAGCAGCAGCTTCAACACTCATCTTCCAATTCTTGAAGCACGTAATTGGGAAAGATGGAGTGCAGTGATGAAGAATCTGTTTGGAGCACAAGATTTGCTTAAAATTGTGCACAATGGAGTTGGTGAGTTAGCTGTGAATGCAACAGAAGTGCAAAGGAACGCACACAAAGAATTGAGGAAGAAAGATTGCAAGGCTTTGTTCTTGATTCAACAGAGTCTTGATGAAGCAAATTTTGAAAGAATCTCAAAAACAGTTAGTTCAAAGGAAGCATGAGATATTCTTTCAAAGTATCATGAAGGGGATTATAAGGTGAAGTTGATTAAGCTTCAATCACTGAGGAGGAAATTCAAATTGATGCAGATGGAAGATGAGCAAAAGATTGAAGAGTACATCTCCAAACTCATCAGTGTTGTGAATCAGATGAAGGCTTGTGGAGAGACTATGACTGATCAACAAATTGTTGAGAAGATCATGAGGACTCTATCATCAAGGTTTGATTTCATAGTTGTGGCAATTCAGGAATCAAAAGATGTAAAAACCTTGAAAATTGAGGAACTGCAGAGTTCACTAGAAGCTCATGAATTGATGGTTTCAGAAAGAAGCAGTGAAAGATCAATTCAACAAGCCTTCCAAGTTCAAACTATCAAGAAATGGTTATGATAGGAAGAACTACAAGAAAGGGAAAAATAATACTAAGGGAGGAAACTGGTCTAAAGGCAAGCAAAGAAACTGACAAAAGTGAATCTTCAAAAGAAAGAAACTCTAATCAAAAGAAGAGAAATTTTGATAAGAAGAAGATTCAGTGTTTCAAATGTGAGAAATTTGGACACTTTGCTTCTGAATGTTGGTCTGGTAAGGGAAAACAAGGTCAGAATGATGAGGGACAAGCTAAGATTGCACAAGATGATTTAGATGATTCATTATTATTGATGGTTACAACAACTAGTACTGAGAGCTGCAATTCAGAAAGTTGGTTCTTGGATACTGGTTGTTCTAATCACATGACTGGAAACAAAGCATGGTTGAGGGAAGTTGATCATGGAAGGAACACAAAGGTGAAACTTGCAGATCATAGTACATTAACTTCATAAGGTATGGGGAAGATTGCTATTGAAGGAAAGAATGGAAAAGTAGCAATAATTGAAGAAGTTCTGTATGTCCCTGGAATGAAGTGCAATTTACTTAGTGTTGGTCAACTCATTCAGAAAGGATACTCAGTTACTATGAAGGATAATGTTCTGAAGTTGTTTGATAAACATCAAAGGTTAGTCTTGAAAACTCCCCTTGCAAAAAATAGAACATTTCAGACCAATATGAAAGCTGTAGGGTTGAACTGCTTATCTGCAATGGTAAAAGATGAAGATAACTGGTTATGGCATTATAGGTTTGGTCATCTTAATTTTAGAGGTCTTAATCAACTAGTTGATAAGGAAATGATTCTTGGTGTACCTAAAATTGAGATACCTAACACAACCTGTGATACTTGTTTGTTGGGCAAGCAACCTAGAAATGCATTCAGGTCAAGTACTGCAAGTAGATCAAAGGAGCTACTCAATGTTGGCACTCAGATTTATGTGGTCCTTTAGAGGTTCCATCATTAGGGGGCAACAGATACTTCATAAGTTTTGTTGATGAGTTCAGCAGAAAACTCTGGTTATATTTGATCAAGACCAAAAGTGAAGCATTTGATATGTTTCGGAAGTTCAAAATCTTAGTAGAAAAGCAAAGTGGAAAATCTATTAAGGTTTTAAGAACTGATGGTGGTGGTGAGTATACCTCAAAAGTGTTTGAGAAATTTTGTGAAGACAATGGTATTATACATGAAGTAACTGCTCCTTATACTCCACAACATAATGGTTTGGCTGAAAGAAGAAACATAAGTCTGCTTGACATGACCAGAAGTATGTTGAAATTGAAGAAGATGCCTAATACTTTTTGGGGAGAAGCTGTAAGAACTGCAACCTACATCTTGAATAGATGTCCTACTAAGAAACTGAATCAAATCCCTGAAGAAATTTGGCTAGGATGCAAGCAGTCATCTAAACACTTAAGAGTTTTTGGCTCCTTATGTTACAAACATATCCCTGATGCAAAGAGAAGAAAGTTAGGGGATAAGAGTGAGCCTATGATAATGGTTGGTTATCATGAAACAGGTGCATACAGGTTATATCATCCTCTAACTCATTCATTAGTGATTAGTAGGGATGTTAAAATCTGTGAGAATGAAGCTTGGGATTGGAACAAGAAAGAGAAGAGTTCCAATCACACAGTTCCCACAATAATTGAAGAAGATGATTAAGTTGAACAAGTTCAACTTGATACTGAAGTTCAAGCTCAAGTACATGTTGAAGAGAATCAAGCTACTAGAACTTCAGGGAGATAGAGATTTGCTTCCACAAGGTTAGCTGGACATGAAGTTATTCTAGATAATCTAGTTAATGAAGAAAGGGAATTTGTTCACTTTGCCTTATTAGCAGATGCAGAACCAATCAACCATGAAATAGCATTGAATGAAGAAGTGCAGAAGAATGCTATGATTGAAGAGTTGAATTCAATCATCAGAAACAACACATGGGAACTGACTGAACTATCTGTTAGCAAGAAACCTATAGATGTGAAATGGATTTTCAAGTTGAAACTGAAGCCAAATGGTGAAGTAGCCAAACACAAAGCTAGATTAGTTGCTAGGGGATTCATGCAGAAGGCTGATATGGATTACTTTGAAGTATATGCTCCAGTAGCAAGATTAGAGACTGTGAGACTGATAGTTGCTATAGCTTGTGGAAGAAACTGGCCAATGTATCATTTGGATGTAAAATCTGCTTTCCTAAATGGTTCTTTAGATGAAGAAGTGTATGTAACACAGCCACCAGGTTTCAAAATCAAAGGGAAAGAAGATATGGTGTATAGATTACACAAAGCTCTCTATGGACTGAAGCAAGCACCAAGAGCTTGGAACAAAAGAATTGACAGTTTCCTTGTGCAGCAAGAATTTGTTAAATGCAAGTCTGAATATGGTGTATATGTGAAGAAAGGAATTGAAGGTAATCAGTTACTCATCTGTCTCTATGTAGATGGCTTGATAGTGACTGGTAGTGATGTGAATGAGATAGAAGCATTCAAATCTCAGATGATGAGTGAGTTTGAAATGTCAGACTTAGGAAAATTGACATATTTTCTAGGCCTGGAGTTTACTGAAAATGCAGAGGGACTGGTAATGCATCAAATGAAGTATGCATCTGATATATTGAAGAGGTTCAATATGATGAACTGCAATCCATCATCATCACTTGCTGAGACAAATGTAAAACTAGTAATGAATGAAGAAGAAGAACATGTGGATCCTACATTGTTTAAGCAAATTGTTGGATCACTGAGGTACCGATGCAATAGTAGGCCTGATATTGCATATGCAGTTGGTATAATCAGTAGATTCATGAGTGAACCTAGAGTATCTCATCTGCTAGCAGCCAAAAGAGTAATGAGATACATCAAAGGAACATTGCAGTTTGGCATTCTATTTCCTAAGTGTCTGAATGAAAACTTTGGAGAATTGATAGCTTACTCTGATGCAGATCGGTGTGGAGATAAGCATGATAGAAAGAGCACCTCAGGTTACCTATTCAAGTTTCTGAATGCCCCAATTTCATGGTGTGCTAAGAAGCAACCAGTTGTGGCATTGTCAACCTGTGAATCTGAGTATATTGCAGGATGTATGGCAGCATGTCAGACAGTTTGGCTTGAAAATATACTCAAGGAGATAGAGATAGAGGTTAGCAGACCTATAACATTGTTCATAGATAACACATCTGCTATAAACTTAGCCAGAAATTCAGTTTTACATGGAAGAAGCAAGCATATAGAAGCTAAGTTTCATTTTCTGAGGGAGCAAGTGAACAAAGGAGCATTGCAGGTTGTTCATTGTTCCACTGAGCTGCAGCTTGCAGACATATTCACTAAGTCATTGAAGGTTGACAGGTTCATTAAGCTAAGGAGTTTGATTGACATGAAGGAAGTGGAAGCTTGAATTAAGGGAGGATGTTAGTTTGTTAATTCAAGTTTGTTAGTGATGTAATCATGTTTAGTTGGTTAATCACATTAGATTTTTGTTTGTTATTGATTAGTTACAAGTTCCCTAGAATTTAGCTAAAGTTCTGAGTTTCAGAGTCTGAGGTTGCTTCAAGCAATCTAGCATAGCTTTTATATATAAGCCAATTCACTTGTACATTCTCATTAATCAATAACACAATTTCCTTTCTCAATCTCTATCATTTTCTCTCTTCTCATTCTCTCTAAATTCCATTCAAATCAAAACCCTAAAGATCAAAATAGTTGCTTAAGAAAGTTAAGCTTCATAGCTGCGCTACCAGATTCATATTCCAACAATCACACTTTTTCATTTTTCATCTGTTATGCAATGGACTCATTTAAAAGCATCAAATATCTCTCCACGTATCTAAAATGAGAATTAACATCCATGTTTACGACTTGGATGTTGTCAACAACACCGCATTGCTAAAGTCAAATGACACCAAACATTTTTCAACATTATATGAATCATCAGTTCTATCTCACCAATGATACTCTTCATTCATATACTTTGATACCATTTACTAATTGCATTTGTTATTATTTTTCCAAACACGTCTATATTAATACTTATAATTCATCCATAACAGCTTACAGACCCTATGAGCTATAGCTCGAATTTTTCTTCTTTTGCACTTCTAGCAAGGGATTTAATGGTCTATAAGACATGTTTGATCCCTTCACTGCCAAAGTATTGAATGTCGTCTGAGAGGGATACGGGAAGTAGGAATATTGATTGATGACATTGCAAGTCCTAACTTCAATTTTTGCATTGAATGATGATTCTGACTAGTCATATTGTAGGTAACCCATAGTAAGTTAAGTAGTTAATTAACTACTTAGTTAAGCTCAAATATAAAGCATGTTTCCTATAAACAAAATTGGGTTTATATGGAGAGTTAGGCCATTACCTTTTCAATAAGTGCATTAACTTTTGGTATCATCTCACATTTTTATACCCAGATACAAGAGTGATGGAAGTTGGGAAATTTTAGTTTATGAACTGCTAAAGAGCAAATCATTACTTTAGAGTTTAGAAGCATCCTCATAGTCATAGAAAACAATTATTTTAAAACATGGCTTTTATGCTTTTGATTTTGTAATTTATAATTTATAAAGTTCTTACTGATTATTCAACAGATGATTAGTATGTTTGATTTCCTGTTTGATTGCTAATATGTGATATGTAGGAAGAGGTTGCTAAATCTTTTGGCATACCAGCTCAATTCCAACGCTTTTTGGGTATTGGCAAAGCGTGAAAGCGATACATGTCGTCCATATCGGCCATTAACACATATCGAGGAAGCAGGATCAGTAAGTTCATGAGAATGCCTGAAGCTTTTCAATTATATTTTTCTCATATATCCCTCATCAAGCTTCTTATTTTATGACTTTATCCTCTCTGCTTGTTAGCTTTTAGGCAAATGCTGGTTTTGTTTTAAAAAATACTTAGAGCTTGTTTCCCCCTAATTTATGTTTTATCTTGAGTCTGTTCATGAAATTTTATATCAACCTGCTAATATAATAATTATCATGGATGGTTGCGTTAGATTTCATTTTTTGGGCCAGGTCAACAGTTAATTCTATCTGTGTTAGCTTTTTCTTTTACTTTCGTTTTTTCCATCTTTGACTACCTTTATTTATCTCTTTAAATTTATTTTATCATGTATATGCAACATTTGGAAGTGGTTTTCATATTGATTGTTTTGGATCCTGTAGTTTTTTCCTCCTAACGCAACACACCAATTTCTCTTTGATTTGAACTTTTTTTTTTCTCGTTCTGATTCAAATTGCAGGTTGGACAATTGAGAGTGGTAAACAGGGTTCACAAAGCAGAATTAAAATTGTTTTTGGAAGTGGAGCGTGGGCTGGTAACGTTTATATTATAAAGTTGTATAGGATTTATGTCCCATTGCACCACTTAATAAAGGAAAGGATGATATATTACTTTTTTTCAAGTTATATGATCCTATAAAATAGGAGCTAAGGTACTAAATAATTTCTTGTGTGACTTTAAAATATATTGAGGTAAAAGGTGGACCTTAGTTGACATAAAATGCATTTTCTTTGATGGCAGTTATGTTGGAAGGCTCTTTGTGATTGTGAACTGTACTGATAAGCCATCAGAAATCTCAACAAGGTTAAATAAATTGGCTGGTTATGATCCTGACGAAGGAATTGAACTTTATGAGGTTGGTTTGTGTTGTCTGATTTATTATTTATCTGTTGTACGTATAACTTCATAAACATTATAGCCGAAGAAACGAATGTTGACAAAAACACTAAGGCTCAACAATCAAAAGGGGACATAGAGACCACTCATGATGAAGGTACCAGCAAAGCCAACACTTCAAAATTCGTCAGCATAGACTTGGTAGAAATTGATGCTATGATAGACGAGGATGTCATTGCTGCAATTGACAGAGTTTTATCAGAAGGGATTACCATTTCATTACAATCTCAGCATTTTGTCGATGTACAAGAAGAAGTCGCGAAACTGGATCCCAACCTCCCTAAGCAACTTCAGGAATTGCGAGATATCACCTTTAAAGAAGACTTGGTTAAAATAATTTAAAGGTGGTCTCACTCCAAAAGTTAACTTCAATGCAATCAAGGAAAAAATTGATGCTAATGCTGATGCGTTCTCCTCTCAGCAATTAGAACAAATTGGTGTTGTTGTTAACCTTCTCAACAACATTGTGACGATGTTTGAAAAGATTGGAAATTTGAAAAAAGAGCAAGTATCAGCTAAGAGCAACACTGGCCAAGATAATGAAGCATTGAAGGTGACAAGACAAAAAATATTGACCTCAGACTTCCTTCACAAACCAACAAACACAACTTAACTCTCTTGATGCTCAGATTGTTGATCTTAAAGCCAAGCTTGAAAAACTACTAGGTGAAAGGGCCAAAATGGTTGTGATTCAAGATCAAGAAAAAGATAAGATCACATCATTGAACAAAGAAGTTAAATCAGTTTTCCATTGTCTCGTTGATGATCAAATCAAGTTGAAAAGTGTTGAATATAAAATCCCGGTGGCCGAAACTAAATTGAAAAGTCACGAGAAGGTCTACAGAATCTTCAAGGCAATCCCTCCATTTTGACTTTTGAGTTATGTATTTCTTAGCCTTTTTGGCCACATTTTACTACGAGGTCTACTAGCGTTCGTCTTTAATATTAGCAATCATGATTACTAGTGTAGTACATTACAATATATGCATTTCATATTTCGACTTGATAGAAAACTGATCCTGATTGATATGTATCCTAGTGTCTATTAATCTCATATATGCATTACAATATATGCATTTCATTAATCTCATTTTTCAATTCATTCATTATGATGAATCTAGATTGTAACAACCCGCTTTAAGTATCAGTTATCAATGTGAGAAGCTTGAGAAGCAAGCAAGATTAATGAGAAAATAAGGGAAATGGCGTTTTTGTAATTATTGCTAAGTGGGAGATTATTTTGTAAGGAAACAAGATATTTATCTCTTGTTTACCTTTCCTTCCCCATTCTTTCCCAAATCAGATTTCTTTCCCCTTCTCCTCCAAGCCACACGCCCTCCCTCACTCACCATCCTTCATCCAAACTTCAACCTAAACTCTAGTGAGAAAACACTTGCAAGGAAGCTTGAGTAAGAAGCTAGAACAAGAGGAAGAAAAGAGGAACAAGGAAGAACAAGGGAAGAGTTAGAGTTGGAGAGACTTAGGGCTTTGGTAATCAAGCTTAATCAGCACCATTTGAGGACTAAGGTGAGTTCCCTAAGGGTTATAGAACCCACCCTTTTGAGTATTTCATGAGTTTTAGCATTATGAATAAGTTATGATCATTTGAACCCTAATTCCATTTTGATAGCAATTCTTGATCATTGTATGTTGTATCCTGTTGATAAGCCTTTGAAATTACCATTTAAACTGTTATGTTGTTGGGCATGATTGGATAGACCAAAATTGGTGGAAAACATGTTTTAAACTTGCCCTATGCTGTCCAACTGCAGGTAAAATCGTGTCACGATTTTACCAGCGTGTCACGATTTTACAGGCAGAAACCAACACGATTTCTGGGTATGAAATCGTGACACGATTGCCAAATCGTGTCACGATTGCCAAATCGTGTCACGATTTGACAGCTTACAGGGGACATTTTGTTTTTCATCTTTTCTTGCACCGTTTCGGCTATCCAATACTGCTCCGAACTTAAGGATCAACATGTAATGATCAAGCATTGTTAGAGAACATATAAAGACCTATCCTTGAGATGTGTAAACCAACATTATAGGGTGAGGATAGGCATAAGCTTGAGAGGATAGATAACTTAATCCTCAAGTCAGTATAGAGATTATAAGAACTAGTTTGGGAATTATCCCTTACTAAGCAGTTTATCATACACAAATAAGTATAAGCAAGCTCAAGAATGATATAGGCTTTAAGTCTAGAACCTTATATAGGTTAAGAGTACAAGAATTAGCAAGTTAAGCCGTGGCCTTCGGTGTTCACGCCAGTGGGGCACGAATGGTTCACGTAGAACACAGATTAAGATTATTACCCTAAAGTCGTGACTTTCATCGTTCACGCCAGTGGAACGTGGAGGGTTCATGCATAAGATTAAAGAATATTATTCGCGTCTTCCGTTGTTCACGCCAGTGGGACACGGGAGGTATACGCATCAGTTAAGATTAATAATGATATAATAATTCGCGTCTTCCGTCGTTCACGCCAGTGGGACACGGGGGGTAATACGCGTAAGTTAAGTCGTGTCTTCTGCCGTTCACGCCAGTGGGACACAGGAGGTTCACGCCAGTGGGACGTGTTATTCCGCAAGGATGACCGCACGACGACAAGAGGAGTCCGGTGTTAGCCTGATATGATAGGAATTTTCACCGGTTATCAGGGGAATGTGCTTCGGGGTTACTCCACCCGGGGGCATTCCGTAAAATGAACCCAGATAACATTGTTTGTTCAACGCTAACAGCTAACATAAGACATTTATCAGTTAATTATTTTATTATGTTATCAGACAGAGGATAGCTATCAGACAAGTATCAGATAATCAGTTATCAGGCGGTGATCCTAGATTCCCCTCGATCACCCAGTTATCAGGATATAGTCTAGATCTCAGGACTATTCAGTATCAGACCCAGATAGTGATCCTAGGTTTCCCCTTGATCACTAGTTTAGCAGGATGTAGTCCAGTTTATGACTACACAGTTTAGCAGGATCAGTCAGAAAGCCCACTATGGGTAAGGTTAAGACTTGGCGATCATAGGTATCCCCAAGATCGCTGAGGTAGGCACGGCGACCCTAGGTTCCCTGTGGTTGCCAACAGTAGGTAGGGTAGGAGCTCACTGAGACATTATGTCTCATCCCTATCCTTCTGGTGCAGGTTTCCAGGCAGCCAAGTGGTTTTCAGAGGAAAATCTTCAGGAAGACGCTGGATGGAGTGCAGTTGCTCGATGAAGACAAGCTCAGGAGGTTTTCAGATTATATATTTATGTATATGAAAATGTAAACTATGACATTTGGATAACTGTATTAACGAGCTAACTTGTACTCATTCAGTGATTTGTATATATAATTATTGTAAATTTTAATGTACCCAGTATCAGATTAATACACATGCTAAATATTCTAGATAATTTAGTATGGGTGTTACATAGATTCACTATAATGAATCTGGATTCGTTCTCATGAATCACTATATAAATTTAGTGTAGTCATACACTTTTTTTTCCCTTCAATTAATTGTGATAGAATATGAATGCATTTCTTCAATTAAGATCATACAACTTTCAACAATTTATGTCTACCCCGTACTTTCTGCTAAGATATCTTCTACCATAAACACCAATTTTAAAAAGATCGTGAATGTAAACAACAATGATCTTAATAACAACCGGTAAAGAGGAAGAATGCAAATGAAAAACCTCTTCTAAAAGCAAGGTATAAGTTCAATTGCTCGCACACTCTACTTTTTGGATTCTAAAATCCGAGAAAAGTTAGGGGTTTTGTATGTTTTAACCCATTCGGAAGATAGAATTCGAAATATTTAGGTGAGGGAGAAGTGCAAGTAGGAACCACGTACTCACCCAAGCATTTCATCAAATCAAACAGTGGAGTGCAAATACAAAATGTTAATGCATTTATAACTATCTTATACTTCCACATTCTTTCATCAAATAGCCGACATACATTAACACAAAAAACATTAAATCATTATTATGACACAAGATTTCATAACAATATACGCAAATAAGAGTAAAATTAAAATTTTAGTAAGTTCTCAACTAATATATTCTACTACTACTACTACTACTACACACATATAACCCCAACAAACAAGACTGAAACAAAAACTTTAAAGGAAATATGGATGAAATGTGTTTTAATTCTCATAGCTGGTTTGTTTAACAAAACGGATAAAACTTCTTTTCTATAATGAAAAATAACACCAACAGGAAAGAATAGGAGAAATAATTGGGGAGGAGAATGGTGTGAAAATATTGATTTTCATTTTTGAAGATGTACAGAACAGAGAAAAAATCGGGAAGAAATGGCCTTACCTAATTGAGGTAATACATACAACCATTTTGGTGTGTCTCAGACAATTCAATTAAAAGATTAAGAAGCATTAACAAATATTTTCAATTAGGACCTTCATGGTTTACTTCACAAATTAGTAAATATTCACTTACATAATATATCTAGTACCTATACTCAGTTTTTTACAAATTGGTTAAACCAAGTCCTTTGATCCATGAATCGTGCACACAATGTTTTTCAATATCAGGTTCAAAGTTCAAAGATTGGATTGTTCAATCAACTTCCATTCAACTTTATTTCGATCCACCTATATGAAGAAAGTTATCTGCATTCCACAAATTCAGATAAGGCACCATTAAATGCTGAACTAGCTTCCAAAAATGCACAAGAGGCTTGGTTGAACCAGTTTTCTGTTCTAGTTCAAAACCACTTCAAAATTGAGTCAAAAATAAGTTGTTTGCTCACCTTTTTTAAGGAATGAACGGCAGATGCTTCTTCTAAATATGTACATTTTACAAAAGGACTCAAAAGCAAGATGCATATTGGAGATAGAATCGGCGAAAATTCTTAATTTTTGTTCAACTGGTTCCATCATTGGGTCAAGACTATATTTGAAACCTCCTCCAAAAGCTACTTTAAAAATAAAATTAAAAGAGCTTTATACATAAAGTTAACTAAAAGATCTTTTTAAACTTAACATAAATCATCACAAACTCAAACAGTTTCTTCTATATCTTTCTTATCAGCGCAACGCCTAGTAACTTCGGCCCCAGTATGTCCACTTCTTTGCAGGCTTACCCGATGCAAAGCACTTGGTGCCTGTAAAACCAACACCACACGGTTTAATTAAGCAGCATCGATATCAATTGTGAGATACAGAGAAGTCTTCATAAAAGGGTAACATTAACAATATCAGATAGCAAGTGCATAGAACATCAAACAGATTTTAACTGGCTGTTGTTTAAATTCAATAGCACAAACATTTGAATAAGGATTATACCTTCTAGGAGTTCTGGCTGATCAAAGGGACTACATAGAGTCTTTGCTGGTCCCATCTCATTCTCTGTCCTTCCTTTGACATATAATTCCACCACCTGAAGCATATATATATATATAGATAAAAAACAATTACCAAGAAAGCTCTTTTCAAATAATTGTTCAAATTGTACAATTATGTCTCTTAAAGTATTTTTTTGGCAAGACTCGTTATAAAACTGTAATACTAACAAGTTCTTTTGATATTATGATGAATATATAAATCTTGATTCTTAATTTAGTTGCTTATAAATAGTGCTCATTTAATTTCATCTAATTATATATATTGGTGTTGCCGTCCTATATCTTGAACTACTGGCGTCTATGTATCAATGCATGTGTCAGTTCAGTCCATGTGTCAGTTTTTTGTTAATTTAGACTTCAAAATAGGGAAACACCTAGAATTATTATAAGGATTTAATTTATAATTGCATACGAAAATACACAATTTCTACCTTCTCATCACACCAAGGAGCTAAGATCATCTTTCTTTGATTCAAAGCTTCTACGAACTCCTCCCACGTATGTATGACTTGAATACATTCATCTCGTTTTTGTTTTGCAACATCGAACATATTTTGTTGAATATTATTGAGCAACTTTTTAATTTCTTCAACCAAATCAGCATTAGCAATGTCCATCTTTGCTCCATTATCACGTCGAACAACATAAACCTGTGCAAAATTGAAGTGATTTATTTGGTGTCTCATTGAACATACAGGGTAGAAGCAAAATGACATATGTAAGAATATAAGAGCAACAACAAGACAACATTGATAACCTGTTTGTTTGCTAAATCCTTTGGCCCAATTTCAATCCTTAGAGGGACACCTTTCATTTCCCATTCAGAATACTTCTTTTCAGGAGAATAGTTATCTCTAGAATCTAACTCAGCACGTATTTTTGCTTCACACAACATATTCACAGTTGCTTTACAAGCGTCATAGATTCCTTGAGTGTCAGCATCTTTGTAAGACACTGGAATCACAATGACTTGAGTTGATGCTACTTTAGGAGGTAGCACCAATCCCTTGTCATCACCATGAACCATCACCATCACTCCAATCTGTTAAAAAAGCAGATTAAAATATAAATGCAATCGTACATAGAGGAATCTTTCATGCATGTATACTCTAGACATTAAAAGCTTACAGTTCTAGTAGAATAGCCCCATGAGTTCTGCCAAACCATTGCTTTCTCTCCATTCTTATCTTCAAAGTTTACCTCGAACTTTTCAGCAAACTTTTGTCCCAAACAATGGGTAGTTGCACCTTGTATCCCACGACCAGTGTTTGGAATAAATGCCTAGGAAAATTGAACATAATTATTTTTTTTATAAACTTTCTAAATTTGTACCATTCAAACAGCATATCAGTGTCCACACATGAATGTTGACATGTACCTCAACAGTGTTGGTGTAAATTGCACCGCCAAATGTATCCACTTCACTTTTTGTACCCTTTATGACAGGAACTGCCAAATACTCTTCGTAGATACGCCTATATAATTCCAATACCTCAAGAGCCTGAAACAATAACAGTCTAGAGTATTTTGAAAAACAACTTTAAGAGATGACCAATCTTCGTGCTTGGGTGGAAAATATGAACATGTTAGTATTAGTAAATTGTATGCACCAGAAGCAAAAAAGGAAGTCCATAACTAATTTAAGCAATATAAAACCACAAGGTGGTGACAAAAAATCATTTTTAAAAATATCAAAATACAAAGGAAATTGTTCACAAAGCACAGTATAGGAGGAAAGACCTCAAAGACTCATTACAGATGCCAAAGAGGCATAAATTGGCGGATTCCAAAAATAACTACTTGACAGAATACCTCTGCATGTGCTTCATCCTCTGTTGCAAAAGCACTGTGACCTTCTTGCCAAAGGAACTCACGACTCCTGCAATCAAAATTTAAATAAGCACCCTAAAATGGGACTATAAACAAGTTCCAATGTAAAGTAGATGTGCATGATAAAAACAATATCCAAGACTAATTCACCAAACTCACCACAAGATGAACACCATTCAAAAAGAAAACTCACCGTAAGATGAACATCCATTCAAAAAGAAAATGGGCAGAATTTTAAGGCATTATGTAAGACATATAACTACAATGCATAATATCAATTTTAGAAATTTTTTAAGCCTCTTATATAAAGCTTGAAATTTTTCATTACGTTACAGCAGCCAACACATTGTTATAACATGGAGAAATGTAAACATAGTCACAAAGAAAGTACCTGATGAACGGTGTGGGATCTCCGACCACCCATCTAACAGTATTGCACCATTGATTAAGTTTCAAAGGCAATTCACGATGTCCCGTTATCCACTTAGAGTAATAGGGATACATGATAGTTTCACTACTTGGACGAAGAGCAAGATGAGTTTCCAAATCAGACTGTCCAGACTTTGTCACCCAAGCAACCTGGAAAACAAGCAAGATAATCAGAAAAATACTAATAATGTCCTCAAGGGAAGTAACGAAGTTGCATATATAGATTACTATAAAGAAAATTTGTAAAAGAAGTCATTTTACCACAAAACCATTATCAATAAAATGAGAAACATTGATAAAATAATTAGGAACCAACAAATGATTTAATAATGCAATGATTTTCAAATATTTAGGAGCAAACCAATAAGCATGATATGCAAGGAAAATGTTAAATAGCCCAACTTAACAAACTTAAAAACTCTCACCTCTTGTTTAAAACCGTCATTATGGGCCTCCTCCTTTTTCAAATGACAGTCTAGCACAAACATAGGGAAGTAGCAGTTCTCGACATTCATTTTCTTTATTTCAGGATCAAAAAAATCCTGCACATTTGTTTGAAATATGAAAGCAACTCTCAGCTAAGTAAAGCTTAACAGAAAAGAAAAGAACTATATAATTCTATATCCACGTCTGAAGAAGCATAGTTTCACCAAAATAAAAAACATCACCAACTGGAAAGAATCAGAAATTTTATTTATTTTGCATCAACTCTATTGCTAGCTAATCAAGAGTAAGTACAATATGCATAAATGCATTCAAATTGTTGAGAAACATACTTGCAAAGTCTCCCATATTTCCAATGCCGTTGGTCTCAGAATATATAAACCAGAAATATCATAGTGCTCAATCAATTCCGCGCTAACGACAACCTGTCAGGGCAATCAAAAGCCAAAGTCAAACATGAATTTTGAATATAGGGATATTTTAGAAAGGTTTAAACTAGTTCGTGTTCGACCACCAAAATGAAAACGAAAAGTAGAAAAGAAATGTACCTCTGAATACCAGTCTTGGAAATTTTGATCCTTCCGATTGATGAGTTTTAAGACTGTATTCATCTTCTTACCTGTAAAACATTGGTTTTAGAAATTAGAAATAACATGAAACGGTAACAAACGAGAGAAGGGTTCATAATTTTTTATAATATGCAATGAAATCAAGAAGTGTTCTTCTCTTTTCAAATCACCACACACCCATAGTAGCAATTGTTACCTGAAGAGCAGCGAGCTACAAGAGGCAGAATAACGGTTTTAGAATTAAAAACCCGCGTCTAGTTTTATAGTGTTTGTTTTTTCTTTATGGTCAAGGTTTTTGGATTTCTTAATCCTTATTTGTTTTTTGGATTAAAAAACACTATAACCCGTTTGTTTTAGATATTTTTGAAAAAAAATAATCTATAACCTGTTTTTTATAGTGTTTATTTCAGATTTAAAAAAAAACGTGATAACAAAGATTTGAAAAAAATATAATCTAAAAAAGTCATTTTTAGCCTCAAAATAAAAGTTATTCTTCGTAGCTTTTCTAAAACCTTAGTGTAAGAATTTCAAATCTAAAAAAAAAAAAAATGTTTATGATAGTAAAGAAATGAAAATTATCTTTAGCTTAGACAGGGCCAAAGTCTCTTATCACTTAGACAAAATTATGATAGAATATTTTTATCATATACATGTCTCTTTATTTTGTGCATCAAACATGCCCAAATGTGAGACGTGGTATGTAAACTTGGGTCCAAGAAAGAATTTTTATCATTTATTTTGACAATTTATAATTTTTAAAAAAATTAAATTATAATTTTAAGAAAAAAAAAACTCATATTGACAAGTTTGTAACGAAAAAGGGTTCAACTAAAATATGTAGCGGATTTTTTTTACTTTCCTACGATGAAGATGTAGATTTGTTGGAACATGTGTGAAAATTGAGTTAAAAGACTAAATACAAATTCTCACATTTGGTAGAATTAATGTAGTGTGAATTGAAAAAAGTGGAAGTCATGCATGCATTGGATAGATCACACACATTAGTAGTGTTTATATGTGAACGAAGTTTTTTTTTAAAGGATATGTGAATGAAGTTGGCACAAAAGAAAAATATAAATTTATATATTTTATTATTTGGAAATGTTAAATTAAATAATTAATTTAATCATTATTAGAAAGTGTTTTCTTAGTCCCAGGTTTCGCTAAAATATTTTGGAACGCAATCTAATATATTTCGGAACGCAATCTGAAATATTTTGATATGCAATCTAATATATTTTGGTACTTGATATGAAATATATTTTGGTACTAAATATAATATATTTTTGTACTCAATATGATATATTTTGGTACTTAATTTGAGATATTTTTGTACTACATCTAATATGTGAATTACTTGTTCCCAAAGTTTCTCACATTTTAGTTGTGAATTTTCTCTATAAATAGAGAGCTCACATTGGTTTTGTAAGAAAATGTGAATTTTCGTTACAAGCATGTCTCCTAGGTCTATGAATGTTGTTTTTACGATAATTGATTTTGTCATCCAAAAAAGTCTAACGGCGCAGACTTGTCTTATATTCATGTGTAATTAATCTTTGATATATAAAAGAGTTAATTACAATTACCTCCCCTAAACTTTATTAAAATGTCACTCACACCCCTATATTTTTCAATCAAGCAGTCACCTCCCTTATTTAATTTTCAAACTATCAGATAACTCCCCTATGGGTTAACGGTGTTTAAACTTTAAAACTCTGTTATAAGAGACAGTCATAAGTTGCTGCACTGTGCTTCCTTCGAAAACTGCTGCTCTCCTATTTATGAAGCTACTTCTACTTCCTCTTGATCTTCCAATTCCACCGTGTAATTTACTTTTCATTCTCTTTTATTTCTGTTCTCAAATTCATGGCTTTGTAACTTGAAATTCATCTGAATCTACAATTTATCTTGTTTTATCAAATGCTTATATTTTCGTAAATATATAGTTAATTTAGTGTTTTGTTTGATGAGTTAAATTTGTTTCAAGTTAGTTTATTCCAACTTCCTTAATTCCTACTGCGTGTGTGGGCCAGGTGCTTTCCGACGAAAATTTCGTCGGTAACGTCTATCATTCATTGCTTGCCACGCCATTAGATTGCAACGGTTACTGCGCCGTGGGCCAGATGCTTTCCGAGGAAACATTTCCTCGGTAACGCCAACCAATGAAAAAACGCCACGCCCTGCATTCTTGTCTGTGGGTCCGGTGCTTTGCAACGAAAATTTTCCTCGGTAAACCACACCCAATAAAAATGTGTCACGCCCATCAGATTTGTACAGATGGGTCCCATTTTGTCATTAAGTTGCTTTCCGACGAAAAATTCGTCGGTAACAAAATTGCTTTCCTGCAAATCCAAATTCCTCGGTAAAATTGGTAGGAAAATATGGTGTTTTCTTGTAGTGATCAGGGTTGGGTCACAGCAAATAATGCGTGGTGAACCACTTTGAACAAAATGATTTAAGAGTTTGATATACTTCATTTGGTTTTAGCAAATGATCTTCACAAAAACGCAACCATGTATCGTA
This sequence comes from Medicago ruthenica, assembly GCA_018208015.1. Taxonomy (NCBI): domain Eukaryota; kingdom Viridiplantae; phylum Streptophyta; class Magnoliopsida; order Fabales; family Fabaceae; genus Medicago; species Medicago ruthenica. The sequence goes on along the minus strand of CM031373.1, from coordinate 103,034,206 downwards.
CACACCGATGGGGAGAGGTTTTTATATTGACAGAAGTAGAAAAGGTCTAAAACACTACTATGTTATTTGTGGAAACTGGTATTTTTTATTAAGACAATTAGACAAATTTATTACAATTGGTATGCTACGCCTACTAAAATGTGAGCTTCTAAATATCTTTTCCTGCTAATGAAAGACGCATAAGCATTTTCCAAATTGGATAAGAAACCTTGACAGTCTAAGATAACGAGTGAAATCCCAAACCATTGAGCAATACAAGAGTTAAGATAATTGAACATGGAAACACCTACGCAGGAGAGCGGTGACGCATAAACCGTCGAGAGCAACAACAAGAGTGATTACAAGAGCAACACCGGGGAATACATCTTGATACAGAGAATACAGAGCAAGGATGCAACTCAAGAACAAAAGTGAACGAGACATCAAGAGACAAGAATGAAAATAATTTTAGCTTTGTGTGTGTATGGATTTTGAAAGGGAAAACGAAAGGCTTTTGACATCAATTTCAAAACGTTTTTGTTTTTTCTTTTAACGGGAACTTGATTAACGGCAGGGGAGGTTATAGATTCTTGGAAAAATAGAGGGGGTGTTTGTTGTATTTACACATACCTCAGGGGAGGTCATTATAATTTTCCCTATATAAAATTACATTAAATTAAATTATATTATACTACTTCTAGAAATTAAATTGAATAGAAGTTTTAACCATTATTAAGGTAAGACAAAATTAAAATTTTTGTCCAATTCAAAGGAGCACAAGTCTAAACGGAAGATGTTGTTTTTCGAGTTTAGAAAAATACCTTTTAAAAATTCAGAATTCACCACCGAAGATATTACCGGGTTGAGTCACGACCAGGTCGCTCTCTTTAAGACGTTTCACGGCACTACCCGAGTTTGTGCAAGGTAGACTAACAACCGCGCCGCCTCCAAGATAAAACAGCTCAGTTCACCTGTTCGATTACGTACTGCACCGTAAGTAATCGTTCGAGAATTTATGGTATTAAACCACTCTATATGGTACGAAGACCACTCGAAACCGAAGGGACAGAATGGAGTAGAAAAAGGAAGAATGACTCGTCAACACAAGTCGAAAGAGGGAGAAGAGAGGAAAAGCACAGGAAGCATCAACTGTGAATTTCGGTGTGTGGAATGCATTATGTGAGTTCTCTATTTATAGAGAAAATTCATAGCTAATAAGTGAAAATTTTTTTGGAACAAATAATTCACTTATTAGATATGGTACAAGAATATCTCAAATTGAGCACCAAAATATATTAGATTGAGTACAAAAATATATTATTCAGTACAGAAAAATATTATTGAGTATCAAAATATATTTCAGATCACGTATTAAAATATAATAGATTGCATACCAAAATATTTCAGATTGTGCACCAAAATATTTCAGATTGCGTTCAAAAATATTTTAGTAAAACTTGGGGACTAAGAAACACTTTCCAATAAAGATTAAATTAATTACTTAATTTAACATTTTCAAATAATAAAATATATAAATATATATTTTTTCTAGTGCTTACTTCGTTCACATAATTATGTACCCCTCTTAGGGGTACACCCCCACTATATAAACACTACTAATGTGTGTGTTACATCCGATGTGGGACTTCCATTTTTTTAATTCACACAACACTAGTTCTACCCAACACAGGAATTTGTGTTTAGTCTTTTAACTCAATTTCCACACATGTCCCAACAGAAGATATCCATGCTTTTCCTTTTATTTAATAAACAAATGTATCAGTTATATTTTGAATTCGATACCTCTTTCTCTGTAATATCCCGTTTAAACATGACTTTTAACAGTATCACAGGAATTAAACGAACGGAATGGCGTTATTGTAATTACGAGAGGAAAGGGGTATAAAAGGGGATAAACATGAATTTTCTTCATATTTATCATCCCTCTCTCTCTCTAAGAACTGATTTCTTCCTCCCTCTCTCTCTAATTTTCGTGCATCATCATCTTCCTCACTACCAACCTCTTAAACATCATCCAATCTTGAGGATTATTGGCTAGGAAGCTTGGTTTAAGGAGTAGTAACAAGAGAAAGCAAGAAAGATCAAAGAGTTGAGCTAGGGTTTGAAGCTAGAGGTTAAACCAGCACCAAATCAAGTTTAAGGTGAGCTCCCTAGGGATTTTAGAATCCCCTCTTGTGAGTTTTATAGTGTTTCAATTCATAGGAAAAGTTATAGAAGTTTTAGAGTTTTACCCTAATTTCCTACTTGCTAATTCCTTGCTCATACATGTTTTAAACCATCAATTTGTAATAGAAAATCATCCCTAGCATGTTTTGGATGCTTGGGTATCTTTAATTGGGCCAAAATGGTGGAAAAACACATTTTTATGCATGTTTATGCTGTCACGGTCGCTGTAGCGACGGGCTGTCGCTTGTAGCGACCAGGTTCTGTCTGTCTGCGCTTGTAGCGACGGATCTGCGCTTGTAGCGACAAGCCTGCGCTTGTAGCGACCAACTGGGCGCTTGTAGCGACCAGGTTCTGTCTATCCGCGCTTGTAGCGACGGATCTGCGCTTGTAGCGACCAAGCCAGAATATCACACTCAGTTGGGCTGTTCTGGGGGTTCTGGTGCGCGCGGGCATGGCTTTTTGCAAATGTTTTCTCCTAATGCTTTTTGGAAACTTAACCCACCATTTTAACTCATTCTAAATGCTTCCCAATGGTTATAAAAGTATAGGAGTAAGGATTATGCAATGCTTGGAAATGTAGGGAATGAGGTTTATCGAATAGGTAAATTCTTATAGCGGCATATGACAACGATATGCCGAATTCCTTGATAGGAAAATAAGAGTTATAGCATGAGAATCAAGTTGTTAGTTGTATCCACTTTAGGATACAAAGTAATAGGAATGGTTTATCAATCATAGTTTCATTTAAAGTTTATAGTGTTGGTTCTCCAACAATTATAGGTGGCTTATGAGAACGATAAGCCAAATATCATGTGTCATAGGTTAAGAGTTACAGGAACTGCTTATATGATCAAAGTAATAGATATGTATATTTATATATACACTTATTTTTATCAAAGTCAAAGAATAATAACAATTCAAAGTCAAAGGCATGTTCAGCAGACTCCGGGATTCGCCGGATGGGATCTCTCCGAGAGGGTTATCCACATGCAATTTCATAGGGAGTCCGGTGTTAGCCTGATGTAACACCCATAATAAGATTGCCTAGGATCTTATACGAGTATTAGAATTTCGTACTGGATACATTAATTTACAATATAAAAGTTCATACAAATATTACAACACACTGTAATATTACATCCAACGTTAAAACAATTCTCTTGTTACTTGTACATCATGTATCACAACATATAATACATCCATATAATACAATTATCCAAACATATAACAACAGCACGATCAGTCCGTAGCCTTCTCCTTACCCTTGTTGCGTGCTGATTGCGATCCTGCCTGTGAACCTGCACCAGAAGGAATGGGATGAGACATAATGTCTCAGTGAGCTCTACCCAACCTACTGTTTGGCAACCACAGGGAACCTAGGGTCGCCATGCCTACCTTGGCAATTTAGGGGAATTCTAGAATCGCCAAGTCTTTAATCTGCCTATGACTTTAACTATAATCTATCTTTAACTATGAACCTCCTGTAACTATGACTTTAACAACTTTAACTATAACTATAAATCATAAAACGAATAAGGTGTTTTATGTTAGCTGTTAGCGTTGAACAAACAATTATCTGAGTTCATTTTACGGAGTGCGGCCCGGGTGGAGTAACCCCGAGGACAGCTCCCTATGAACCGGTGAAACTCCTATCATATCAGGCTATCACCGGACTCCCTATGAAATTGCATGTGGATAACCCTCTCGGAGAGATCCCATCCGGCGAATCCCGGAGTCTGCTGAACATGCCTTTGACTTTGAATTATTATTATTCTTTGACTTTGATAAATAAGTGTATAAATAAATATACATGTCTATTACTTTAATCCTGTAAACATTTCCTATAATCCTTAACCTTTGACATAGGGTACATGGCTTATCGTTCTCATAAGCCTACTATAACTGTTAAACATTTCCTATTATATTATATCCTAGAGTGGATAAACTATGATTTGTCCCTCATGCTTTAACCCTCATTTCCCATCAAGGAAATTGGCATATCGTTGTCATATGCCACTATAAAAGGTTGCCTATTCTTTGAACTTCATTCCTATATATTTCCAAGCCTTACATAATCCTTACTTATAAACTTTATGACTTTTAGGTAGCTTTTAGAATGAGTTGAAATGGTGGGCAAGGTTTCTAAAATGTATACATAAAATCAGTTGCCAAAAAGCCATGCCCGCGCGCACCAGGACCCCCAGAACAGCTCAACGAAGTTGGGCTGTACAGGGTTGGTCGCTACAAGCGACGCCTTGGTCGCTACAAGCGAGCCTGGTCGCTACAAGCGCCAGCGTGGTCGCTTGAAGCGCGGGTAGGCAGGGAATTTCCCTGCTCGGTCGCTACAAGCGACGGCCCGTCGCTACAGCGACCATATCAGTATAAAATCATGTAAAAATGCGATTTTCCACCATTTTCTCCCATTCAAAGTTACCCAAGCTTCCAGAACATGTTATAAATGGTTTTCCATCATAAATCATCAATTAAAAACACTTACAAGCAAGGATTAAGACTAGCTAGGAAATTAGGGTAAAAACCCAAACTTTCTATAATTCTTCCTATGAAGCAAAACACATAAAACTCACACTATGAGGGTTCTAAAACCCAAGATGAGCTCACCTATGATCTGTAGCAGGCTGGTTTAGCTTTAATCCCAAACCTCAACTTGTAAACTTCACTTTTCTTGATTTTTCTCTAGTTTTTCTTGCTCCAAGTTCTTACAAAGCTTTGATTGCTTGAAACCCAAAGGTTTAAGGATGAAATGATGGATTAAGAGTGAAGGAAAGGGTGGGTCGGATTCTAGAGAGAGGGAAGAGAGATTTGTGATTTTTTGAGAGAGAAAGTAATGAGATAATTGTGAAAAATTTCATAATTATCCATTTATATACATTATCTCATTATTTACGACTTTGCCATTCCAATACGTTTAATTCCTGTAACACTGTTAAATGCCTCGCATAAGTGGGTCATTACACTCTACCCCCCTTAAAGAAATTTCGTCCTCGAAATTTAGAAATTACCTGTAAAAAGATGCGGGTAGCTCTCCATCATCTCTGATTCTAATTCCCATGTAGCTTCACCATAGGGAGAACCTTTCCACATGACTTTAACAATTGGAATCTCTTTATTCCTCAATGCTTTAACATCACGTTCAACAATCCGTTCCGGTTCGGGTCGAAAAGTCAAATCCGATCTTAAGTCGATAGATTCCAACTCTACTGGTTGGTGAGGATCAGGAATGAACTTCCTTAACTGTGAAACATGGAAAACATCATGTAATCCTGACATCGCCGGTGGCAGAGCCAATTGGTAAGCTGCTGGTCCGACACGTCTAAGTATCTCAAATGGCCCAATAAATCTTGGACTCAATTTCTTTGTTCTGAAAACACCTCGCAGTCCCAACTTAGGGGTAACTCTCAGGAAAACATGATCTCCCACTTCGAACTCTAGAGGTCTTCGTCTCTTGTCCGCATAACTCTTCTGTCGACTTTGAGCAGTTCTAATCTTATCCTGAATGGATTTAATTTTCAAAGTGGTTTCCTGGATAATCTCAGGTCCCAAAATGCTTTTATCTCCAACTTCTGACCAACAAAGCGGTGTTCTACACCTCCTGCCATATAGTGCCTCATAGGGTGCCATTCCGATGCTAGAATGGTAACTGTTATTATACGAAAACTCTATCAAAGGCAGATGATTATTCCAACTTGCTCCATCTTCTAAAATGCATGCACGTAACATATCCTCCAATGTCTGTATAGTTCTCTCTGATTGTCCATCTGTTTGAGGATGATGAGACGTACTTAACTTTAACCTTGTCCCCAAAGCCTTCTGAAAAGCTTTCCAAAAGTGAGAAGTAAAGATAGGATCTCTATCTGACACAATGCTGGTCGGAACGCCATGAAGTTTCACAATCTCAGCTATGAACAATTCTGCGTACTGAGCAGCCCTGTAAGTAGTCCTAACCGGTAAAAAGTGAGCAGACTTTGTTAACCGATCGACAACTACCCAAATTGAATCATATCCCCGTTGAGTCCGAGGTAACCCTGTCACGAAATCCATAGAGATTTCTTCCCATTTCCACTGAGGGATCTCCAATGGTACAAGCATCCCTGCCGGCCTCTGATGTTCAATTTTCACTTGTTGACACACAATACAACGTGATACAAACTCCGCAATATCAGTCTTCATCCCTGGCCACCAATAATCTTTCTTTAAATCTTGGTACATTTTAGTGGTACCCGGATGAATACTGAAACTACTCTTGTGTGCCTCTTCTAGAACCAACCTCTTTAAACTAGCATCATTTGGAACACAAACTCTACCTTCAAACAGCAGAATACCATCTGAAGCCCTTGAAAACTCTGACTGACCAATCCTCCTCTGAAGATCCACATCTGATTCTTGAGCTTGCGCGATTCGGGACCGCAAATCACAAGTAACCTCTAACCTTTGTAACAAGACGCCATCATCCAATTCTGTAACGCTGAGATTAAGATCTCGAAATTTCTCATACAAACCACAGGTATGCATCAGCACTTCTGCTTTAATCAATGACTTCCTGCTCAAGGCGTCCGCAACTACATTCGCCTTTCCAGGGTGATACTTTAACTCGAAATCAAAATCCTTTAAATACTCCATCCATCTTCTCTGCCTCATGTTCAGTTCCCGTTGATCAAACAAATACTTTAAACTTTTGTGGTCACTGAACAAGTCAAATTGTGCTCCATATAAATGGTGCCTCCACACTTTCAAAGCAAAAACTATTGCCGCCAACTCAAGATCATGAGTGGGGTAATTCTCCTCGTGAGATTTAAGCTGTCGAGAAGCATAAGCTATAACATTACCTTCTTGCATGAGCACACAGCCTAGTCCTTTAGAGGACGCATCACAATAAACCACATATCTCTTTTCAGGGTCAGGTATTGCTAAAACTGGAGCCTTGGATAATTTCTTCCTCAAAGTCCGGAAACTTTTCTCACAATCTTCGTCCCAGACGAAAGGCACATCTTTCCTTGTAAGGCGTGTCAATGGCAAAGCAATCTGTGAAAATCTCATAATAAATCTCCGGTAGTAACCTGCTAAACCGAGGAAACTCCGAACCTCTGTTACATTCGTTGGTCTGGCCCAATTAAGGACAGCTTCAACCTTTGATGAGTCAACTGACACTCCTCCTTTAGAAATAACATGCCCCAAAAACTGGATTTCCGATAACCAAAATTCACATTTGCTGAATTTTGCATATAACTGATTTTCTCTAAGGATGTCCAAAACAATCCTCAGATGTTGAGCATGTTCCTGTGAGTCCTTTGAGTAGATCAAAATATCATCTATGAAGATTACAACAAACTGATCCAGGTAAGGCTGGAAAATTCTATTCATGTAGTCCATAAACACAGCTGGAGCATTAGTCACTCCAAACGGCATAACCAGAAATTCATAATGTCCGTAACGTGTTCTGAACGCCGTCTTGGACACATCTGACGATTTGATACGAATCTGGTGGTATCCTGATCTGAGATCAATCTTTGAAAACACTGCAGCTCCTTTGAGTTGATCCAAAAGATCATCGATCCTTGGTAACGGATACTTGTTCTTAATTGTAACTTTATTCAACCGACGGTAGTCAATGCACAATCTCATGCTACCATCCTTCTTCTTAACCAACAACACTGGCGCACCCCAAGGTGACACACTGGGCCTGATGAAATGTTTCTGAATCAAGTCTTCCAACTGAGACTTCAATTCCTTTAACTCTGATGGTGACATTCTGTAAGGCGCCACTGAAACTGGCTCAGATCCTGGGATGAGGTCAATAGAAAACTCAACTTCCCGTTCAGGGGGTAAATTACTTATCTCAGAAGGAAAAACATCCAAATAATCACTGACAACTGGAATGTCACTGGGACTCAGTTCTGACTCTGAAGTCACAGTAACCATTACATAAAAACCCCTGTCCTGCGCACACATAAGCTGGGTAAGCTGATGAGTGCGGTTGATTAACTCTGATAACGCCACACCTTCGGTTGTATCTTCCGTAGGCATAAAAATACACTTTTCCGCACATCCAATATAAACATGATTAGCAGATAACCAATCCATTCCTAAAATCACATCAAGCTGTATCATAGGAAGACACACCAAATCTATGTAGTATGTCTTACTAGATACAGTGATTGGGCAGTTTTCACATATAAAACTAGCTACAACTCCGCCCTCAGTAGCGGTAGATACCGTCATAGGAGGTATCAACGGTGACATAGACAATTGTAATGCTTCTACACACTTGTAAGAAATAAAGGAACATGTTGCACCACAATCAAAAAGCACTTTAATTGGAGTTTGGCCTAAGTAACACATACCGGCAATTAAATCTTCATTTGCCAAAGCCTTCTGACCATCAAGGGAGTACACTCTACCCTTACTTGTTGTAGTTCCTTCAGCTCCACTCTTATTCTTTCTTTCTGGACAATTAGCAAAAACGTGCCCCGGTTGCCTACACCAGAAACACACACCCGTACGTCTCATGCATTCACCACGATGTAATTTTCCACAGTATTTGCAAGTGTCATTCGCCTGTGGTGTAAATGACTGTTTTCCCCTTTTTGGAGAACCCTTAGGCTTGTTCTCTTGGTACCTATCTGGAAACTTTCCTTTTCTCTTTTCATATGCTGCAGCTTTCTCTTTCGCGGTCTTGGCAAAACCCGCCTCCGCAACCAAACTATCATGAACCATCTCGTCATAGCTAGTATTCCTTTGTAGACTCACGGCTGTATCAATCTCACCTCTCAGCCCACGCCTATACTGATTCATCTTCCAATTTTCATTAGCGGCATACTCGTTGTGAGAGGAGTAATACGACAATTCTTCAAACTTCTTTGTAAACTCGGTGACTGACATGCCACCTTGCTTCAGCTCAAGAAATTCCTGTTCTTTTTTCACCTTATAGGACATCGGGATATACTTCTCTATCATAGCTTCCTTGAAGTTATCCCAGTTGATTTCAACATCGTTTGCTAACATTCGGCGTTGAGCGGATTCCCACCAATCTTCCGCTGCGCCTCTGAACTGGTTAGTGGCCAACAATACTTTACTTTCCTCAGGGCAATCCACCATCCGGAACACTTTTTCAATCTGCTTTAACCATCTCTTGGCCTCTGGTGGTTCACCTTCTCCATTAAACTCTGGAGGGTGATTCCTGTTAAACTCCCGATATGATGGATTTGCCACTGCTGGTGGTGGTGTCTGATGCTGAGCACCTTGTCCATGGTGCATCATTCCCATCCATTCTTGCTGAGTCTGAGCCTGTTGTTGGGCTTGCTGCTGCATCATGAGCATCATCTCCTGATGCTGTAACGCAGCCTGAGCTTGCTGCTCTTGGTACTGTTGCTGCAACGCCTGTTGCTGTTGCATCATTTGAGCCCAAAATTGCATATTAGGGTCTCCTCCGGCTTCCTCAGCATTTGCCCGATTAGATCTAGGCCTTCCGGGACCTCTTCTACTCCCAGACATATTATCCTAACTGTCATACACAAGTCAAAGTGATCAGTTTCAACAAGATATAACATTTAGAATAACGTCCCGGATCCAAGAGATCCACAAACTTGAATTGTATTTTAATGACCCATGGCACAGTCTGAATCGACCTGCTCTGATACCAAATTGTAACACCCATAATAAGATTGCCTAGGATCTTATACGAGTATTAGAATTTCGTACTGGATACATTAATTTACAATATAAAAGTTCATACAAATATTACAACACACTGTAATATTACATCCAACGTTAAAACAATTCTCTTGTTACTTGTACATCATGTATCACAACATATAATACATCCATATAATACAATTATCCAAACATATAACAACAGCACGATCAGTCCGTAGCCTTCTCCTTACCCTTGTTGCGTGCTGATTGCGATCCTGCCTGTGAACCTGCACCAGAAGGAATGGGATGAGACATAATGTCTCAGTGAGCTCTACCCAACCTACTGTTTGGCAACCACAGGGAACCTAGGGTCGCCATGCCTACCTTGGCAATTTAGGGGAATTCTAGAATCGCCAAGTCTTTAATCTGCCTATGACTTTAACTATAATCTATCTTTAACTATGAACCTCCTGTAACTATGACTTTAACAACTTTAACTATAACTATAAATCATAAAACGAATAAGGTGTTTTATGTTAGCTGTTAGCGTTGAACAAACAATTATCTGAGTTCATTTTACGGAGTGCGGCCCGGGTGGAGTAACCCCGAGGACAGCTCCCTATGAACCGGTGAAACTCCTATCATATCAGGCTATCACCGGACTCCCTATGAAATTGCATGTGGATAACCCTCTCGGAGAGATCCCATCCGGCGAATCCCGGAGTCTGCTGAACATGCCTTTGACTTTGAATTATTATTATTCTTTGACTTTGATAAATAAGTGTATAAATAAATATACATGTCTATTACTTTAATCCTGTAAACATTTCCTATAATCCTTAACCTTTGACATAGGGTACATGGCTTATCGTTCTCATAAGCCTACTATAACTGTTAAACATTTCCTATTATATTATATCCTAGAGTGGATAAACTATGATTTGTCCCTCATGCTTTAACCCTCATTTCCCATCAAGGAAATTGGCATATCGTTGTCATATGCCACTATAAAAGGTTGCCTATTCTTTGAACTTCATTCCTATATATTTCCAAGCCTTACATAATCCTTACTTATAAACTTTATGACTTTTAGGTAGCTTTTAGAATGAGTTGAAATGGTGGGCAAGGTTTCTAAAATGTATACATAAAATCAGTTGCCAAAAAGCCATGCCCGCGCGCACCAGGACCCCCAGAACAGCTCAACGAAGTTGGGCTGTACAGGGTTGGTCGCTACAAGCGACGCCTTGGTCGCTACAAGCGAGCCTGGTCGCTACAAGCGCCAGCGTGGTCGCTTGAAGCGCGGGTAGGCAGGGAATTTCCCTGCTCGGTCGCTACAAGCGACGGCCCGTCGCTACAGCGACCATATCAGTATAAAATCATGTAAAAATGCGATTTTCCACCATTTTCTCCCATTCAAAGTTACCCAAGCTTCCAGAACATGTTATAAATGGTTTTCCATCATAAATCATCAATTAAAAACACTTACAAGCAAGGATTAAGACTAGCTAGGAAATTAGGGTAAAAACCCAAACTTTCTATAATTCTTCCTATGAAGCAAAACACATAATGTAACACCCATACTAACTTTAACTAGTATATTAGCATGTGCGTTAAACTGATACTGGATACATTTAAAAATTTCAATAATAAAACTCATACATTACAAATGAAAGAATACATAATACTCGTTGTACAAATAATCCAATATTTATACAATGCTTATACAAATGTCCACTAAGCTTCCGCACTGGTACACAACGAGCAGATGCACTCCATCCAGTACCTCTATGAAGATCTTCGTCACGAACCTCTGACATGCCTGTAACCCTGCACCAGAAGGAATGGGATGAGACATAATGTCTCAGTGAGCTCTACCCAACCTACTGTTGGCAACCACAGGGAACCTAGGGTCGCCATGCCTACCTTAGCAATCTCGGGGATTTCCTAGGATCGCCAAGTCTTTAACTGCCTATGACTATAAGTCTTCCTGTATCTATAACTTGAACTGCCTATAACCTTTGCTGTAGCTGTCTATGACCATTGCCGTAACGGCCTATGGCTATAACTATAATTGCCTAAATCCATAACTGTGATCAAGTCTGTATCTATGACTTAGTGATCGAGGGGAAACCTAGGATCACTTTCCAATAACTGTCTATAACTATAACTGTAAGTTTCCTGTGACTATAACTGTAACTGTAACTTTAACTATAACTATAAAACATAAAACCTATAAACAGTTCGATAGCAGTTTTATGTTAGCTGTTAGCGTTGAACAAACAATTATCTGAGTTCATTTTACGGAGGGCACCCCGGGTGGAGCAACCCCGAGATACGTCTCCCTATGAACCGGTGAAACTCCTATCATATCAGGCTATCACCGGACTCCCTATGAAAATTGCATGTGGATAATCCTCTCGGAGAAATCCCATCCGGCGTATCCCGGAGTCTGCTGAACATGCCTATGACTGTGAAACGTGCAAGCACGCCAATAACTTTGATCTTTAATTCTTTAATTCTTTAACTATAACGTATGAACATATAATCTGTTACTTTGATTCTATAACAATACTGTAATCTATAACCCGTAATCTATAACCTGTAATCTATAACCTTGGCTTATCGTTCTCATAAGCCTCCTATAATTGTTGATGAACCAACACTATAAACCTATCTATAACTATGATTGCCAAAGCATTCCCATTGCTTATGTATTCCAAAAGGATACGTCTATAACTTGTTCACCTATTATATGTTCTTGCCTTATCAAGACATATGCCAATCTTAGGGATTTACTATCCCAATTACTCATCGTTGGGAACTAAGCCCCTTGTCTTACTCATTACTTAGGGTTTAATCTACCCTTAGTCATGATTAATCCTTGATTCCTATAAGATTGAACCCCAATGCTATGATAAGTTTCTAACCCCACACTCATGCTAATACGAGGTATACTATAATCTATTCTTCCATTTTCGAATGTACAAAAGCATACTGACGCTGTGCGGATGATTTCTGGCTAGAAAAACAAGTTTCAAAAATGTGGTTCCTTGCTGGAACCATCGTGGCACGTTGCCACCCATCGTGGCACGATGGCATGCCTGATCTGTATGATCATGGCACGATGAAAGCCATCGTGGCACGATGATTCCAGGGGTTGCAGCCCCTGTAGCTGTTCCAGAAAGTTCAAAAACGTATTTTTCATTCCAACACAGTTCAGCAAGCAATTATGCATCAAAATTCAAGGTTTTTAACATATATGATCATAGCATAACAAGTATTAACAATAGGGAAACTATCTATCACAAATCTAGACAAAATCATCATGTTATTCCTTTCCTCATAAACCTCAAAAATAACTACCCAAAGGGGTGTAAATCTATGGGAGCTCACCTCTATCATCTGATCAAGCTTTAAACTTTAATTCCAAGACTTTAGCTTGATTGCTTCTTCTTTGTTAATCTTCTTCACCAAAACCCTAGCTTTTGCCCCTTTTCCTTTTCTTGATTTCTTGCTCCTTTTCTTCCAACTTGGCCCAAGAATCACAAACTGGATACTTGCATGAGGATGGGGTGTTTAAAAATGAAGTGGATGATTATGGAGGGAGAAAGGAGAATGGCGTGAGACTAGAGAGAGAAGGAGAGGAAGTTTGTGAGTTTTTGGAGAGAGAAAGAGAATGAGAAAGATGAGGGAAAATTATCTTTTTTCCCTTTTTATAAAAATCTAAACACGGCAATTACCAATTTGCCCTTTCCAAAATATCTTTGATATGTCGTCTCAAAACTGATAAACACTTGGGTCATAAGCGGGATATTACACATAAAACTCACACTATGAGGGTTCTAAAACCCAAGATGAGCTCACCTATGATCTGTAGCAGGCTGGTTTAGCTTTAATCCCAAACCTCAACTTGTAAACTTCACTTTTCTTGATTTTTCTCTAGTTTTTCTTGCTCCAAGTTCTTACAAAGCTTTGATTGCTTGAAACCCAAAGGTTTAAGGATGAAATGATGGATTAAGAGTGAAGGAAAGGGTGGGTCGGATTCTAGAGAGAGGGAAGAGAGATTTGTGATTTTTTGAGAGAGAAAGTAATGAGATAATTGTGAAAAATTTCATAATTATCCATTTATATACATTATCTCATTATTTACGACTTTGCCATTCCAATACGTTTAATTCCTGTAACACTGTTAAATGCCTCGCATAAGTGGGTCATTACACCTGATATGATAGGAATTTCACCGGTTCATAGGGAGCTGTCCTCGGGGTTACTCCACCCGGGCCGCACTCCGTAAAATGAACTCAGATTAATTGTTTGTTCAACGCTAACAGCTAACATAAAACTGCTATAGAACTGTTATATGTTTTATGTTTCACAGTTAAAGTCAAAGTCACAGTTATAGATATAGTTATAGACAGTTAACAGGAGGTGGTCCTAGGTTTCCCCTTGACCACCGAGTTATAGTTACAGTTATAGGTGGATTACAGTTAAAGTCATAGATAGAGATACAATTACAGACAGTTTCATAGTCATAGGCAGAGATTCACCTTTGTGGTTAAAGATAAAGACTTGGCGAATCCTAGGAAATCCCCAAGATTGCCAAGGTAGGCATGGCGACCCTAGGTTCCCTGTGGTTGCCAACAGTTGGTTGGGCTGGAGCTCACTGAGACATTATGTCTCATCCCATTCCTTCTGGTGCAGGTTTGCAGGCATGTCAGAGGTTCGTGATAAAGTTCTTCATAGAGATGCTGGATGGAGTGCGTTTGCTCGTTGTGTACCAGCCAGAAGCTTAATGGATTTATGTAAAAGTATTGTAACGGTTTTGGATTATTGTACAAACGAGTAAACATGTATTTATTCTGTTGTGATGAAATATTATTATTGAAATTTTTAAATGTATCCAGTATCAGTTTAACGCACATGCTAATATACTAGTTAAAGTTAGTATGGGTGTTACAATTGGTATCAGAGCAGGTCGATTCAGACCGTGCCATGGGTCATTTAAGATTCAATAAAAGTAGTGGAATCATTGGGTTCCAGATATTGTTCTAAATGTCACGTCTAGTTGAGCCTGATCAACTCAGTCTAGTATATGACAGTTAGGACAAATATCCGAGAGCTGAATGTGACCAAGGAGGAAAGAAGTGTACGAAGGGTAAAGGTTAAGACGTCAGATTCTAAGACGAATTTGGCAAAGTGTTTAATGTCAAGGATGGTTCATTATCAGTGAAGTAACTGAGCCAGTTAATGGCAAAGTTTCAGGAATATGAGAGGTATTAAAGAGTAAGGTCAGGTACCTTAACTAGTTGGACGCATCATTGAACGATGTCTGCTCCGAGGAGACATGAACAGTAAAGAACTATGGAAATACTCTAAGGAATGTTTTGGAATCTCAACGGGAACCGCAATTTGAAAAGTTAAGGTGGAATAGAGTTTTATTCCGGGTACAGAGGTAAAGAATTACGGTACCAAACCCAGCGACTTGGACTAAGGAATGATCAATTAATTATCGGAAGCTCTGGAATTCCAGTAAGGACATAGTGTGTAAGGGTGGAAGGACTTGCGCACGTGGATCGGATGAGATTTAAATATTTGATAGGTAAGAGACTCATTTATGGATTAAGCGAAATAGTGAACAGATGGAACAGGTTGCCTTCCTTTATTGTTGGTCATCAAGATACTTGGTATGAGGAACGCAAGCTTAGCGAGAAGTAAAGGAAACCCCCGGTAAGGGTATGGATTAAAGATTGAATCGTTTGTTGTCAGATTATAGCAGATCGGTTTCGAGGATTAAGCAGGAAGATCGTCACTAACGTACAAGTTACAGTTAAAGTTATGGTTGATGTTAAGGAGTCCTATGTTTTCTTTTGATGGGTTCCTTACACGAGTATTTGGGTAAGCCGACAAAGATCACCTTATGTTGGTAGATGTTAAAGATGGTAGATATATATATACCTTGGATTGTTCGAACCCATGAAGAGGGTAACGGTCGAGTAGACATATGGAATATTATACAGATAACAAGATTAGATTGGAATGGTGAATATAGTAACAAGTTACAGGAAGGATCCAATGGAAAATATTAAGTATTGAAGCTTACAGATTTATTAGTCGGGTACTCGAAGAGGTGGATCATGTGTTTGAATTTACAGGAGAGCCGGTAAAAGTTATCCAGGCGGATTATTTCCGGAGAAACCCGAGGAGTAACCAAGGGATATGGTAGAATTATGTGGATCTAAGTGGTATTGAAAAAGATTGTGGATGTGAAATCCTTATGGATGATTATAGTATGGAACTTGATTCACAATATGAAGAGTAAAGCTAGAACTAGAGTATAAGTTGTTTTAACAGGAGCATTGTTGGGCTCGTATTCATTATTAAAGACTATTTACAGGGTTCGGTGTATTTCGTGAAAGTAAGAATTTTGTTCATGTTCGAAAGGAAACGCAAAGTCAAGCGTCGAGCAAATAGTAAGTTTAACAGGTGGATTAAACCACCAGGGAAATTATAATGTAAGATATCTATGTGTGGTAACTACAAAGTTATAAAGTCAAAGGATTGGCCAAGGAGATTTTATATGGTAATAGTGATCCCAAAGCGAATTGTTAAAAATCAGAGTTGCGCAGCGGAGAAGTAATCCAATTATGAGTTAACAGACAAATCAAAGCTGAAGTTTAAAGAAAAGGATGTTTGTGAAGTCCTTGTCAGAGGAATTACAGGAAAGGCTTTCAGATATTAATTTTCAAGCTACAGAATATGTGTAAGTAGTGATGATTTGAATTTATCATCAGTTCTAACAGGAAATTTTAATAGATAAGTCGAGGAATGTTTCAGACCTCGAAATTCATGAGAAAGAGAATCGAAACAATTTGAGAAATTTAAAGGATGTGTTCTTAACACAATAAGTACATGGCGATGAAAGCCACATCTAATACGGTAATCTAGCTGTTTCAGCTCAGTAACTTAAAGTTAACTTGAGTAGTAAGTTTAACCAAAGAGGAATTATGCCGTGGCATACAGTTATTCCACATCGTACCCACGTTATGCTAGCATGTCGCATGTAACAGGCATGTAACAGGTTATGATTAGTATTATGTGTACTGATCAGGCAGAGTTTATGCTACTTAGATAGTAGTGTAACATATTTTTATAGTCATGTGACATGTATGAGTAACCATGGTACGCAGTCGGTAATGTTTTAACAGGAAAGTCTTAAGCAAAACAGGTTCGTTGTTACCGAACAAATCTCAATTGAGGAGTTCAAAATTCTTGAACTTAATGTTAACAGTTAAAGGAAGGAAATGTTTTACACCGATCAGAGGATTACTCATAGTTTATAGTAAAAGGCTACGTGAATATAAGTTATGAATTAAAGGATTAAGAGTTTTGAAGTGTTATTTTGATAGCGAACAGAATAGAGTTTTCTTTTTGAAAACGGGTAATGCTCTTGAATGAAATAAGTTATAACGTCAATGGGACGTAATCATAGTTACGTATGGGATTGTAGATACTCAAAGAATACAAGCATGAGTTAAGAACTAGAAGAGTGACCTTAGTTGGCGTGGCATTGTCTCGAGTATATTTTGATTAAGTATGATGTCCCATTAGTTGGACAATGATGATGCGGTGTACTGTGTACCCGATAGTAGTGTACACGTACTCGATCGTGTATGGAAGCTATGTACTATGGATTGTATTATATGATGATATGTGAAGACGGCTTATGCCACACGTCACTTGTATTAGACTTTCATAAGTAGAATTGATTAGTAAAGAAAGTATCAATTCCATGAGTAAAGAATATTTTGATGATGCAAGATTGTCAGAGTCCTAGAAGGAATAAAGCTCCTAAGACCTTAACTACGCGTTGTGGTTGATTAATTAAATTGAAGCACGAGAGGCTCATAAGATTTCTCGAGCCTTAAGGTTCCCGCAGTGGGAATGTGAACAATGTACATGGTTGAGATAACAGTTTCACCAGGATGTCAAAGAGAAGTGAACTTGTACCATAAGTTCAGCCACCACTTTGAAATTAGATCGTGGAGGTAGTTGTAATAGACTTTACTCCCGTTTGAGAATACTTAATATCAGATGTTTTTCAGTACGAGACTAATCTATACGAAGAATGATACGAATGTAACAGTAAAAGGTCGTCTTATGAGGCGAGAGTCAAAGACAAGAGTTCTTTCGAATTAAAAGTAATGTAATAGATTCCTCGAAGAGTTGGACTAATTGAGGAAAATCAGATCGACCCGACGTCTTCATAATGAGATTGAATGGTCAATGAAAGAAGAACTGATAGAATTCAGTAAAGAAAATTCAAGACTTAATAATTTTACATTGGATTTGCAACAATGACGTCGAACAGAGATCATAGTCAGATAACATGAATATGTTGGTTCAGATAACCATACGTCCTAACAGGTAATAGTTATGTATTATGCATCAGACCTTTCGGTCGGAAAGAGATCGTCACATGTTTTGATTTACAGAAATGGAAATCATGGCTAAAGAACAAGTTTTAACCAGTATAGTTTAATCGGGGTGCGTGATTAATCTACATGTCAGGCCCTGGAGTTGCCATGAAGTTCCAACAAGCTTAAAGGATTGGAAATTTTCATAGTAGAGAAAGAGGTAGAAAGGATTTATCTTTACAGGATCTCATAAGGATTATCTAAATTTCGAGGACGAAATTTCTTTTAAGGGGGGTAGAGTGTAATATCCCGTTTAAACATGACTTTTAACAGTATCACAGGAATTAAACGAACGGAATGGCGTTATTGTAATTACGAGAGGAAAGGGGTATAAAAGGGGATAAACATGAATTTTCTTCATATTTATCATCCCTCTCTCTCTCTAAGAACTGATTTCTTCCTCCCTCTCTCTCTAATTTTCGTGCATCATCATCTTCCTCACTACCAACCTCTTAAACATCATCCAATCTTGAGGATTATTGGCTAGGAAGCTTGGTTTAAGGAGTAGTAACAAGAGAAAGCAAGAAAGATCAAAGAGTTGAGCTAGAGGTTAAACCAGCACCAAATCAAGTTTAAGGTGAGCTCCCTAGGGATTTTAGAATCCCCTCTTGTGAGTTTTATAGTGTTTCAATTCATAGGAAAAGTTATAGAAGTTTTAGAGTTTTACCCTAATTTCCTACTTGCTAATTCCTTGCTCATACATGTTTTAAACCATCAATTTGTAATAGAAAATCATCCCTAGCATGTTTTGGATGCTTGGGTATCTTTAATTGGGCCAAAATGGTGGAAAAACACATTTTTATGCATGTTTATGCTGTCACGGTCGCTGTAGCGACGGGCTGTCGCTTGTAGCGACCAGGTTCTGTCTGTCTGCGCTTGTAGCGACGGATCTGCGCTTGTAGCGACAAGCCTGCGCTTGTAGCGACCAACTGGGCGCTTGTAGCGACCAGGTTCTGTCTATCCGCGCTTGTAGCGACGGATCTGCGCTTGTAGCGACCAAGCCAGAATATCACACTCAGTTGGGCTGTTCTGGGGGTTCTGGTGCGCGCGGGCATGGCTTTTTGCAAATGTTTTCTCCTAATGCTTTTTGGAAACTTAACCCACCATTTTAACTCATTCTAAATGCTTCCCAATGGTTATAAAAGTATAGGAGTAAGGATTATGCAATGCTTGGAAATGTAGGGAATGAGGTTTATCGAATAGGTAAATTCTTATAGCGGCATATGACAACGATATGCCGAATTCCTTGATAGGAAAATAAGAGTTATAGCATGAGAATCAAGTTGTTAGTTGTATCCACTTTAGGATACAAAGTAATAGGAATGGTTTATCAATCATAGTTTCATTTAAAGTTTATAGTGTTGGTTCTCCAACAATTATAGGTGGCTTATGAGAACGATAAGCCAAATATCATGTGTCATAGGTTAAGAGTTACAGGAACTGCTTATATGATCAAAGTAATAGATATGTATATTTATATATACACTTATTTTTATCAAAGTCAAAGAATAATAACAATTCAAAGTCAAAGGCATGTTCAGCAGACTCCGGGATTCGCCGGATGGGATCTCTCCGAGAGGGTTATCCACATGCAATTTCATAGGGAGTCCGGTGTTAGCCTGATATGATAGGAATTTCACCGGTTCATAGGGAGCTGTCCTCGGGGTTACTCCACCCGGGCCGCACTCCGTAAAATGAACTCAGATTAATTGTTTGTTCAACGCTAACAGCTAACATAAAACTGCTATAGAACTGTTATATGTTTTATGTTTCACAGTTAAAGTCAAAGTCACAGTTATAGATATAGTTATAGACAGTTAACAGGAGGTGGTCCTAGGTTTCCCCTTGACCACCGAGTTATAGTTACAGTTATAGGTGGATTACAGTTAAAGTCATAGATAGAGATACAATTACAGACAGTTTCATAGTCATAGGCAGAGATTCACCTTTGTGGTTAAAGATAAAGACTTGGCGAATCCTAGGAAATCCCCAAGATTGCCAAGGTAGGCATGGCGACCCTAGGTTCCCTGTGGTTGCCAACAGTTGGTTGGGCTGGAGCTCACTGAGACATTATGTCTCATCCCATTCCTTCTGGTGCAGGTTTGCAGGCATGTCAGAGGTTCGTGATAAAGTTCTTCATAGAGATGCTGGATGGAGTGCGTTTGCTCGTTGTGTACCAGCCAGAAGCTTAATGGATTTATGTAAAAGTATTGTAACGGTTTTGGATTATTGTACAAACGAGTAAACATGTATTTATTCTGTTGTGATGAAATATTATTATTGAAATTTTTAAATGTATCCAGTATCAGTTTAACGCACATGCTAATATACTAGTTAAAGTTAGTATGGGTGTTACATTCTCCAACTCTTGTGAGTGTTTCAACTCAACCACTGAAACCGTACTAGGGGATATATGGTAGTGCTTCTATGTGTGTTGTAGTATTTACTAATGATTTCTATCACATAAAACAAGTACTCTGAGTGTTATAAAGAAATCAGAGAACTACAACACACAAAATTGTATCAAGTCTTGAAAAGGAGAAAAAACTAACCTAACAATTAACATAGTAATATTTATCATTAAAAAACTGATTGTGGTTAACAAATATAATTGAACCTTTTTCTCATATTTGTTGTAATTTGGGTTTAAGTCCAAAATTTTTCAATTGATAAATTATAAATCACTGATGAACTTATAGTTCTATGTAACCTTATATGGTCTTTAAAAAAAATGTAACCTTGTATGGAGTGTGTCTCTCCTAGTCAAATATTTTTTTTTCATCAAATTTTTTTATCTTAATCATTTATTTGTGAGTCTATTTTAACTTTTAATTGAGTAGTTTACATCTTCACTATAACATATACATGTCGTAATCAGACACCAAAGATATATTGTGGTAATTAAGAATATGTTTGGTATGATGTTGGATTTAGCAAAATTGCAATAAAAAACCACGTCAACGTTAAAACTAAGTTTTTCATATTATCATTTTCCACGACCATTACTCGTTGAGAAGCGCATTTAACACCAGACCAAATAGGCCATAACTTTCTATTTTACATGATTGCGAATTTTTTATAGATAAATAAAAAATTCATTAAAGCACTACAAAAAAGCCTAAATTATGCTCCAATGAGACTCTTCATACACACAGTTCCTACACACTCTTCCTTGAAATAATAACATTGCCAAGACAAAACATAGCCAACTCTTCTAATCTTCTTAGTGGCATCACATCATAGCCAACTGCAAGTTAGATATGAGAAGCTCTCGGATTCCCCCTCTCTTAAAAAAGATGATTTCCCCTCAGATGGTATGAATGTGAATATAAAGTCATAACTACTCGGTCGTCACTTTTAAATACTAATGTTGTATTCATCATTTTTTTCTATTAACATACTGTAATATCCCGCTTAGATGTATCAGTTATAAGCGTTAGAAACTTCGTTTGCAAGCAATGGCAAAGTAGTAATAAGGGAAGTGGCATAGTTGTAAATAAGTGAAAAAGGCTTAAAGGATAAATATGAATATTGGCAAGGTTTCTACTCATTTTTCTTTCTCTCAAAAAATTCAGAAAATTGCTCTTTCTTCTTCTCTCATTTTCGCCCATCTCCTCTTCATCATTCTCATCAAATCATCACCCCTTAACCTAGTAAACTTCTCCCTAAACCTTGTGTGGTGAGCAAGCTTGTGTTGGGGAAAATTTTGGAACAAGAAGAAGAAGGAAAACCAAGGAATAGAAGTTGTCTTGAGTAGAGGCTTGGGACTTGAAGCTAGGGTTTGATTTTCTCAACTTAGCAAGCATCTTGTGGGATTAAGGTGAGCTCCTAGTGGGTTTTAGCACCCTCCTTGTTTAAGTTTTGAGGTTTATAGTCCTTTGATCAATTTGTGATTCATAGAACCCTAGTTCCCTTTGATGGATTTTCCTTGAATAAACATGTTATAGGTTGTTAATATGTCTTAGAAATATGCCTTAAGCTGTATGATGAATGGGTGTATTGGATTGTGCCAAGAATGGTGAAAATTATGCTTTGAAACTGCCCTATGCTGTCCAACTGCAGGTAAAATCGTGTCACGATTCTGCAACCGTGTCACGATTTTACAGGCAGAAACTAACACGTTTTCTGGGCAAGCAATCGTGACACGATTGCCAAATCGTGTCACGATTTTGAAGGGGACAGAATGTGAAAAATTTTCAACTTCTATTTCACCATTTCAGTCATTCAATGCTATCCCAAACTCATTAAGCGATGTGTAATGGCTATGTATCCCTTTTAAATGTTAAAGGACCTATCCTTTAGAGCATGATTAGATCATTAGGGAAGGCTTATAGCTTGATTAATTGAGAGCCTAAAGAGGTGAACAAAGTTATAGAAGTGTTCCTTTGGAATACATAGCCATGGGAATATTTCATCAATCATAGTTAAAGATATGTTTATAGTGTTGGTTCTCCAACAATCATAGGTGACTCATGAGAACGATGAGCCAAGAATTATAGGTTATGTTATATGTCATAGGAATGTTATACGATCATAATACTGATTATATGATTATATGTCAAAGTTAAAGAAATATTCAAAGATATTGGCGTGCTTGCACGTTTCACAGTCATAGGGCGTGTTCATCAGACTCCGGGATTCGCCGGATGGGACTTCTCCGAGAGGGTTGTCCACACGTTTCATAGGGAGTCCGGTGTTAGCCTGATATGATAGGAATTTCACCGGTTTATAGGGAGACGTATCTCGGGGTTGCTCCACCCGGGGTGCCCTCCGTAAAATGAACTCAGATAATTTTTTGTTCAACGCTGACAGCTAACATAAAACACTTTATTTGTTTTATGATTCATAGTTATAGTTACAGTCACAGGAAGTTTACAGTTACAGGCAGGTTATAGTTAAAGTCATAGGCAGGTTATAAGACTTGGCGATTCTAGAATTCCCCTAAACTGCCAAGGTAGGCATGGTGACCCTAGGTTCCCTGTGGTTGCCAAACAGTAGGTTGGGTAGAGCTCACTGAGACATTATGTCTCATCCCATTCCTTCTGGTGCAGGTTCACAGGCAGGATCGCAATCAGCACGCAACAAGGGTAAGGAGAAGGCTACGGACTGATCGTGCTGTTATTTTATGTTATGGTTCATTGTATTATATGATTGTACCTATGATGTACATGTTTTGAGATATTGTATAAACTTGGATTGTAATATTACAATGTGATGTAATATTTGTATGAACTTTTATATTGTAAATTAATGTATCCAGTACGAAATTTTAATACTCGAGTAAGATCCTAGGCAATCTTATTATGGGTGTTACACATACACTTATTTATTAAATTTCAATCAACTTACTTTTTATTTATTAAACTAGACGACCGACCCGTGCGTCGTGCGACACACGGGTCTTATGTTTTAATATATGTTAAAACTTAAAATAATGTGACTTAAAAGAGATTAAAAAAAAGAAATCAAAGGCCCAAATTATATATGTACCGTATAAATATACCATGTGTAGGACAACTATTTTTTTTTAAAATAACTTTATTGTAAATATAATACACAAACTTGGTATTTAACCAAAACTTTGATCAAGTACATGTTGTTTTATTTATTTTTATTTTGCATATACTAAAGCCAAAGTAGTGAGATGACCAATATTTGAGATGACCAATATTTTAAGAAATATATATTGATTATGTACAAACACAAAGTATTTATAAGAACCAATTTATTGCTAACCTCGTTAAGAATTTAAAATAGTAACAATTCATTGTTCTCAATCGTTATACCAACATCTTAGCCTAATACAATTGACATGTAAAACAATCAAATCATCATATACAGTAAACAAATCATCCCTATTTAGCAGGTGTATATGTCATGTAGACCAAGTGAATTATATTGTCGATTTACTTGCTCCAACCAACTTATAATAGTTTCATATTTAACTATGATTTACCAAAGTCTGATCATGTACATAAATAAGTGATAACAGTGTATGTGAAGGAACATAGAGTAAAGATAATACACCTGCAAAGATAAAAATAAAAGTTGTTGAAAATATGGATTATTTCAAGACTCGCCAGAAAGGAGGGTTTGATTTTTCTGAATTGGGTAGCAACATTAGAGATAATAGAAGAATCATAACTTACCTAAAGCAAAACCAAACAAAATAAAAAAATCAACTAAATCGTGTAAGAAAATCAAAGAGAAAAGATCAATTGAAAGCTAGATAGATCTAAACAAAGCAATATAATTTTTTTTTTTACCTAAAACCATAAACGAAAAAAAAAAATCATACTGTGAAACTGGAATATTCTGAATAAAAGGAACCAAAGTTGAAGTTGTGTTCATTCTCTCCCATGCCTTCATCTTTTCCTGCAACCTAAAGTAAAAAAAGGGATTGAAATTAAACTTTTGAAAAGAAAGAAAGAATATATATATAAAGGAGATGTATTTGATGTTACCTTCATCTCTCATTGTTTTGTTTCTTTAATTTGTCCGGTTTCATTTATCGTCTGTCTATCGTCCATGTGCGGTAAATCGTAATTAATAATTTCTACTATTATATATTTATTATTATTATTATTATTATTATTATTATTATTATTAATGAAACATTTGATCAATTTTTTTAAAAACTTTTTATTCTATTTATTGAATGAGTCATGATATATGAACTCCCTTAGGTGGCATATACGAGTCTGTTTGGCAAGGCACAAAAACAAGCTTATGTCTTATAACTTATAAGCTTGTCTGACAAAAAAAAGACATATTTGGTAACAGTCTTTTCGTCAGGAGCTTATAGCTTATTTCTGGAGCTTATAGCTTATTTTTCAGACGCTATTTCAAGTAGTGTTTAAGCTTATAGCTTATAGCTTATTGTTTTTTCTTTCTCTTTTACCCTTACTATTTTATTTAAATACCAGTTTTACCCCTTATGTTTTATTATAATTTAAAATAAAAATTAAATACAGTCTCACTGATAGACCGTTTCCAGGACATTTGGACACAATTAAAGTTGGGCTTAGCATCAGGAAATACAGTCTCACCACCTTCTTCAACGTCAGACCTTCATAAGGACCAAAAACAAAGAACTGTCAAATTTGTATACAATTCCATCATAAAGCAGAATGCAAAACCAATATATCGAAAGAGAATAAGGGTTTACAAATACATAAGAACTGTAGCAACTCGTGGGCCTCCATTCTCAGTGACGACTCCATCAGGGATGTAATCGTAATGAGGCTCAAATTTCTGCCCGACTCCATAGTGAATAACATGAAGTTCCATCATTAGGGGGCAACAAATACTTCATAAGTTTTGTTGATGAGTTCAGCAGAAAACTCTGGTTATATTTGATCAAGACCAAAAGTGAAGCATTTGATATGTTTCAGAAGTTCAAAATCTTAGTAGAAAAGCAAAGTGGAAAATCTATTAAGGTTTTAATAACTGATGGTGGTGGTGAGTATACCTCAAAAGTGTTTGAGAAATTTTGTGAAGACAATGGTATTATACATGAAGTAACTGCTCCTTATACTCCACAACACAATGGTTTGGCTGAAAGAAGAAACATAAGTCTGCTTGACATGACCAGAAGTATGTTGAAATTGAAGAAGATGCCTAATACTTTTTGGGGAGAGGCTGTAAGAACTGCAACCTACATCTTGAATAGATGTCCTACTAAGAAACTGAATCAAATCCCTGAAGAAATTTGGCTAGGATGCAAGCAGTCATCTAAACACTTAAGAGTTTTTGGCTCCTTATGTTACAAACATATCCCTGATGCAAAGAGAAGAAAGTTAGGGGATAAGAGTGAGCCTATGATAATGGTTGGTTATCATGAAACAGGTGCATACAGGTTATATCATCCTCTAACTCATTCATTAGTGATTAGTAGGGATGTTAAAATCTGTGAGAATGAAGCTTGGGATTGGAACAAGAAAGAGAAGAGTTCCAATCACACAGTTCCCACAATAATTGAAGAAGATGATTAAGTTGAACAAGTTCAACTTGATACTGAAGTTCAAGCTCAAGTACATGTTGAAGAGAATCAAGCTACTAGAACTTCAGGGAGATAGAGATTTGCTTCCACAAGGTTAGCTGGACATGAAGTTATTCCAGATAATCTAGTTAATGAAGAAAGGGAATTTGTTCACTTTGCCTTATTAGCAGATGCAGAACCAATCAACCATGAAATAGCATTGAATGAAGAAGTGCGGAAGAATGCTATGATTGAAGAGTTGAATTCAATCATCAGAAACAACACATGGGAACTGACTGAACTATCTGTTATCAAGAAACCTATAGATGTGAAATGGATTTTCAAGTTGAAACTGAAGCCAAATGGTGAAGTAGCCAAACACAAAGCTAGATTAGTTGATAGGGGATTCATTCAGAAGGCTGATATGGATTACTTTGAAGTATATGCTCCAGTAGCAAGATTAGAGATTGTGAGACTGATAGTTGCTATAACTTGTGGAAGAAACTGACCAATGTATCATTTGGATGTAAAATCTGCTTTCTTAAATGGTCCTTTAGATGAAGAAGTGTATGTAACACAGCCACCAGGTTTCAAAATCAAAGGGAAAGAAGATATGGTGTATAGATTACACAAAGCTCTCTATGGACTGAAGCAAGCACCAAGAGCTTGGAACAAAAGAATTGACAGTTTCCTTGTGCAGCAAGAATTTGTTAAATGCAAGTCTGAATATGGTGTATATGTGAAGAAAGGAATTGAAGGTAATCAGTTACTCATCTGTCTCTATGTAGATGGCTTGATAGTGACTGGTAGCGATGTGAATGAGATAGAAGCATTCAAATCTCAGATGATGAGTGAGTTTGAAATGTCAGACTTAGGAAAATTGACATATTTTCTAGGCCTGGAGTTTACTGAAAATGCAGAGGGACTGGTAATGCATCAAATGAAGTATGCATCTGATATATTGAAGAGGTTCAATATGATGAACTACAATCCATCATCATCACTTGCTGAGACAAATGTAAAACTAGTAATGAATGATGAAGAAGAACATGTGGATCCTACATTGTTTAAGCAAATTGATGGATCACTGAGGTACCGATGCAATAGTAGGTCTGATATTGCATATGCAGTTGGTATAATCAGTAGATTCATGAGTGAACCTAGAGTATCTCATCTGCTAGCAGCCAAAAGAGTAATGAGATACATCAAAGGAACATTGCAGTTTGGCATTCTATTTCCTAAGTGTCTGAATGAAAACTTTGGAGAATTGATAGCTTACTCTAATGCAGATCGGTGTGGAGATAAGCATGATAGAAAGAGCACCTCAGGTTACCTATTCAAGTTTCTGAATGCCCCAATTTCATGGTGTGCTAAGAAGCAACCAGTTGTGGCATTGTCAACCTGTGAATCTGAGTATATTGCAAGATGTATGGCAGCATGTCAGGCAGTTTGGCTTGAAAATATACTCAAGGAGATAGAGATAGAGGTTAGCAGACCTATAACATTGTTCATAGATAACAAATTTGCTATAAACTTAGCCAGAAATCCAGTTTTACATGGAAGAAGCAAGCATATAGAAGCTAAGTTTCATTTTCTGAGGGAGCAAGTGAACAAAGGAGCATTGCAGGTTGTTCATTGTTCCACTGAGCTGCAGCTTGCAGACATATTCACTAAGTCATTGAAGGTTGACAGGTTCATTAAGCTAAGGAGTTTGATTGACATGAAGGAAGTGGAAGCTTGAATTAAGGGAGGATGTTAGTTTGTTAATTCAAGTTTGTTAGTGATGTAATCATGTTTAGTTGGTTAATCACATTAGATTTTTGTTTGTTATTGATTAGTTACAAGTTCCCTAGAATTTAGCTAAAGTTCTGAGTTTCAGAGTCTGAGGTTGCTTCAAGCAATCTAGCATAGCTCTTGTATATAAGCCAATTCACTTGTACATTCTCATTAATCAATAACACAATTTCCTTTCTCAATCTCTATCATTTTCTCTCTTCTCATTCTCTCTAAATTCCATTCAAATCAAAACCCTAAAGATCAAAATAGTTGCTTAAGAAAGTTAAGCTTCATAGCTGCGCTACCAGATTCATATTCCAACAATCACACTTTTTCATTTTTCATCTGTTATGCAATGGACTCATTTAAAAGCATCAAATATCTCTCCACGTATCTAAAATGAGAACTAACATCCATGTTTACGACTTGGATGTTGTCAACAACACCGCATTGCTAAAGTCAAATGACACCAAACATTTTTCAACATTATATGAATCATCAGTTCTATCTCACCAATGATACTCTTCATTCATATACTTTGATACCATTTACTAATTGCATTTGTTATTATTTTTCCAAACACGTCTATATTAATACTTATAATTCATCCATAACAGCTCACAGACCCTATGAGCTATAGCTCGAATTTTTCTTCTTTTGCACTTCTAGCAAGGGATATAATGGTCTATAATACATGTTTGATCCCTTCACTGCCAAAGTATTGAATGTCGTCTGAGAGGGATACGGGAAGTAGGAATATTGATTGATGACATTGCAAGTCCTAACTTCAATTTTTGCATTGAATGATGATTCTCACTAGTCATATTGTAGGTAACCCATAGTAAGTTAACTAGTTAATTAACTACTTAGTTAAGCTCAAATATAAAGCTTGTTTCCTATAAACAAAATTGGGTTTATATGGTGAGTTAGGCCATTACCTTTTCAATAAGTGCATTAACTTTTGGTATCATCTCACATTTTTATACCCAGATACAAGAGTGATGGAAGTTGGGAAATTTTAGTTTATGAACTGCTAAAGAGCAAATCATTACTTTAGAGTTTAGACGCATCCTCATAGTCATAGAAAACAATTATTTTAAAACATGGCTTTTATGCTTTTGATTTTGTAATTTATAATTTATAAAGTTCTTACTGATTATTCAACAGATGATTAGTATGTTTGATTTTCTGTTTGATTGCTAATATGTGATATGTAGGAAGAGGTTGCTAAATCTTTTGGCATACCAGCTCAATTCCAACGCTTTTTGGGTATTGGCAAAGCGTGAAAGCGATACATGTCGTCCATATCGGCCATTAACACATATCGAGGAAACAGGATCAGTAAGTTCATGAGAATGCCTGAAGCTTTTCAATTATATTTTTCTCATATATCCCTCTTCAAGCTTCTTATTTTATGACTTTATCCTCTCTGCTTGTTAGCTTTTAGGCAAATGCTGGTTTTGTTTTAAAAAATACTTAGAGCTTGTTTCCCCCTAATTTATGTTTTATCTTGAGTCTGTTCATGAAATTTTATATCAACCTGCTAATATAATAATTATCATGGATGGTTGCGTTAGATTTCATTTTTTGGGCCAGGTCAACAGTTAATTCTATCTGTGTTAGCTTTTTCTTTTACTTTCGTTTTTTCCATCTTTGACTACCTTTATTTATCTCTTTAAATTTATTTTATCATGTATATGCAACATTTGGAAGTGGTTTTCATATTGATTGTTTTGGATCCTGTAGTTTTTTCCTCCTAACGCAACACACCAATTTCTCTTTGATTTGAACTTTTTTTTTTCTCGTTCTGATTCAAATTGCAGGTTGGACAATTGAGAGTGGTAAACAGGGTTCACAAAGCAGAATTAAAATTGTTTTTGGAAGTGGAGCGTGGGCTGGTAACGTTTATATTATAAAGTTGTATATGATTTATGTCCCATTGCACCACTTAATAAAGGAAAGGATGATATATTACTTTTTTTTCAAGTTATATGATCCTATAAAATAGGAGCTAAGGTACTGAATAATTTCTTGTGTGACTTTAAAATATATTGAGGTAAAAGGTGGACCTTAGTTGACATAAAATGCATTTTCTTTGATGGCAGTTATGTTGGAAGGCTCTTTGTGATTGTGAACTGTACTGATAAGCCATCAGAAATCTCAACAAGGTTAAATAAATTGGCTGGTTATGATCCTGACGAAGGAATTGAACTTTATGAGGTTGGTTTGTGTTGTCTGATTTATTATTTATCTGTTGTACGTATAACTTCATAAACATTTATATTTGTAGTGCAGCCTTGTATGTTTAGTAACTAAGCTAGCTGGTAATTAATGGCAAATAGTGCATTGTGTTCTATGAAAATTTATCATTCTTGCATATCACACTTACCATAAGGGAAAGAAACTTTTCTAATGTCATCTTCAGGATATGAATCTCCTGATCTCTGAGTGACTTATAATCATTTAGCGTTACCGAATTCATTATGCCTATTGTTGTGCAGGAGATTATGTTTGAACCAAATGTCATGTGTGAGCCTGTTGACAAGAAATTAACATTTGAAGAAAGTCAGGTATGGTACATACCCAGATGCACACTAAGTTACAATATAATTGGTTTTTTTATTGATTTGTTTTTCCATGAATGCAGTTAGAAAATGGTGATATTGTATGCTTCCAGAAAGCTTCTACTACAGATAATGACAAACATTTCCACTATCCTCATGTGCCTTTATACTTGGAATATGTGCACAATCGCCAGGTATTTTCTTTTTGATGTTTAATTAAAGGCAATTAGTTTCGTTGAACGTGGTGCAAAAATGAAAGCTACACATTTATTCATTCCTTTTTCTAAGGACCTTTTCCTTCCTCTGCTAATGAAACCAAAGATGAAGAATCATTGGAAGAGCAAAACAAAAACATTATAGCCGAAGAAACGAATGTTGACAAAAACACTAAAGCTCAACAATCAAAAGGGGACATAGAGACCACTCATGATGAAGGTACCAGCAAAGCCAACACTTCAAAATTCGTCAGCATAGACTTGGTAGAAATTGATGCTATGATAGAGGAGGATGTCATTGCTGCAATTGACAGAGTTTTATCAGAAGGGATTACCATTTCATTACAATCTCAGCATTTTGTCGATGTACAAGAAGAAGTCGCGAAACTGGATCCCAACCTCCCTAAGCAACTTCAGGAATTGCGAGATATCGCCTTTAAAGAAGACTTGGTTAAAATAATTTAAAGGTGGTCTCACTCCAAAAGTTAACTTCAATGCAATCAAGGAAAAAATTGATGCTAATGCTGATGCGTTCTCCTCTCAGCAATTAGAACAAATTGGTGTTGTTGTTAACCTTCTCAACAACATTGTGACGATGTTTGAAAAGATTGGAAATTTGAAAAAAGAGCAAGTATCAGCTAAGAGCAACACTGGCCAAGATAATGAAGCATTGAAGGTGACAAGACAAAAAATATTGACCTCAGACTTCCTTCACAAACCAACAAACACAACTTAACTCTCTTGATGCTCAGATTGTTGATCTTAAAGCCAAGCTTGAAAAACTACTAGGTGAAAGGGCCAAAATGGTTGTGATTCAAGATCAAGAAAAAGATAAGATCACATCTTTGAACAAAGAAGTTAAATCAGTTTTCCATCGTCTCGTTGATGATCAAATCAAGTTGAAAAGTGTTGAATATAAAATCCCGGTGGCCGAAACTAAATTGAAAAGTCACGAGAAGGTCTACAGAATCTTCAAGGCAATCCCTCCATTTTGACTTTTGAGTTATGTATTTCTTAGCCTTTTTGGCCACATTTTACTACGAGGTCTACTTGCGTTCGTCTTTAATATTAGCAATCATGATTACTAGTGTAGTACATTACAATATATGCATTTCATATTTCGACTTGATAGAAAACTGATCCTGATTGATATGTATCCTAGTGTCTATTAATCTCATATATGCATTACAGTATATGCATTTCATTAATCTCATTTTTCAATTCATTCATTATGATGAATCTAGATTCACTATAATGAATCTGGATTCGTTCTCATGAATCACTATATAAATTTAGTGTAGTCATACACTTTTTTTTCCCTTCAATTAATTGTGATAGAATATGAATGCATTTCTTCAATTAAGATCATACAACTTTCAACAATTTATGTCTACCCCGTACTTTCTGCTAAGATATCTTCTACCATAAACACCAATTTTAAAAAGATCGTGAATGTAAACAACAATGATCTTAATAACAACCGGTAAAGAGGAAGAATGCAAATGAAAAACCTCTTCTAAAAGCAAGGTATAAGTTCAATTGCTCGCACACTCTACTTTTTGGATTCTAAAATCCGAGAAAAGTTAGGGGTTTTGTATGTTTTAACCCATTCGGAAGATAGAATTCGAAATATTTAGGTGAGGGAGAAGTGCAAGTAGGAACCACGTACTCACCCAAGCATTTCATCAAATCAAACAGTGGAGTGCAAATACAAAATGTTAATGCATTTATAACTATCTTATACTTCCACATTCTTTCATCAAATAGCCGACATACATTAACACAAAAAACATTAAATCATTATTATGACACAAGATTTCATAACAATATACGCAAATAAGAGTAAAATTAAAATTTTAGTAAGTTCTCAACTAATATATTCTACTACTACTACTACTACTACACACATATAACCCCAACAAACAAGACTGAAACAAAAACTTTAAAGGAAATATGGATGAAATGTGTTTTAATTCTCATAGCTGGTTTGTTTAACAAAACGGATAAAACTTCTTTTCTTTAATGAAAAATAACACCAACAGGAAAGAATAGGAGAAATAATTGGGGAGGAGAATGGTGTGAAAATATTGATTTTCATTTTTGAAGATGTACAGAACAGAGAAAAAAGCGGGAAGAAATGGCCTTACCTAATTGAGGTAATACATACAACCATTTTGGTGTGTCTCAGACAATTCAATTAAAAGATTAAGAAGCATTAACAAATATTTTCAATTAGGACCTTCATGGTTTACTTCACAAATTAGTAAATATTCACTTACATAATATATCTAGTACCTATACTCAGTTTTTTACAAATTGGTTAAACCAAGTCCTTTGATCCATGATTTTAAATAATCGTGCACACAATGTTTTTCAATATCAGGTTCAAAGTTCAAAGATTGGATTGTTCAATCAACTTTCCATTCAACTTTATTTCGATCCACCTATATGAAGAAAGTTATCTGCATTCCACAAATTCAGATAAGGCATCATTAAATGCTGAACTAGCTTCCAAAAATGCACAAGAGGCTTGGTTGAACCAGTTTTCTGTTCTAGTTCAAAACCACTTCAAAATTGAGTCAAAAATAAGTTGTTTGCTCACCTTTTTTAAGGAATGAACGGCAGATGCTTCTTCTAAATATGTACATTTTACAAAAGGACTCAAAAGCAAGATGCATATCGGAGATAGAATCGGCGAAAATTCTTAATTTTTGTTCAACTGGTTCCATCATTGGGTCAAGACTATATTTGAAACCTCCTCCAAAAGCTACTTCAAAAATAAAATTAAAAGAGCTTTATACATAAAGTTAACTAAAAGATCTTTTTAAACTTAACATAAATCATCACAAACTCAAACAGTTTCTTCTATATCTTATCAGCGCAACGCCTAGTAACTTCGGCCCCAGTATGTCCACTTCTTTGCAGGCTTACCCGATGCAAAGCACTTGGTGCCTGTAAAACCAACACCACACGGTTTAATTAAGCAGCATCGATATCAATTGTGAGATACAGAGAAGTCTTCATAAAAGGGTAACATTAACAATATCAGATAGCAAGTGCATAGAACATCAAACAGATTTTAACTGGCTGTTGTTTAAATTCAATAGCACAAACATTTGAATAAGGATTATACCTTCTAGGAGTTCTGGCTGATCAAAGGGACTACAGAGAGTCTTTGCTGGTCCCATCTCATTCTCTGTCCTTCCTTTGACATATAATTCCACCACCTGAAGCATATATATATATAGATAAAAAACAATTACCAAGAAAGCTCTTTTCAAATAATTGTTCAAATTGTACAATTATGTTTCTTAAAGTATTTTTTTGGCAAGACTCGTTATAAAATTGTAATACTAACAAGTTCTTTTGATATTATGATGAATATATAAATCTTGATTCTTAATTTAGTTGCTTATAAATAGTGCTCATTTAATTTCATCTAATTATATATATTGGTGTTGCCGTCCTATATCTTGAACTACTGGCGTCTATGTATCAATGCATGTGTCAGTTCAGTCCATGTGTCAGTTTTTTGTTAATTTAGACTTCAAAATAGGGAAACACCTAGAATTATTATAAGGATTTAATTTATAATTGCATACGAAAATACACAATTTCTACCTTCTCATCACACCAAGGAGCTAAGATCATCTTTCTTTGATTCAAAGCTTCTACGAACTCCTCCCACGTATGTATGACTTGAATACATTCATCTCGTTTTTGTTTTGCAACATCGAACATATTTTGTTGAATATTATTGAGCAACTTTTTAATTTCTTCAACCAAATCAGCATTAGCAATGTCCATCTTTGCTCCATTATCACGTCGAACAACATAAACCTGTGCAAAATTGAAGTGATTTATTTGGTGTCTCATTGAACATACAGGGTAGAAGCAAAATGACATATGTAAGAATATAAGAGCAACAACAAGACAACATTGATAACCTGTTTGTTTGCTAAATCCTTTGGCCCAATTTCAATCCTTAGAGGGACACCTTTCATTTCCCATTCAGAATACTTCTTTTCAGGAGAATAGTTATCTCTAGAATCTAACTCAGCACGTATTTTTGCTTCACACAACATATTCACAGTTGCTTTACAAGCGTCATAGATTCCTTGAGTGTCAGCATCTTTGTAAGACACTGGAATCACAATGACTTGAGTTGATGCTACTTTAGGAGGTAGCACCAATCCCTTGTCATCACCATGAACCATCACCATCACTCCAATCTGTTAAAAAAGCAGATTAAAATATAAATGCAATCGTACATAGAGGAATCTTTCATGCATGTATACTCTAGACATTAAAAGCTTACAGTTCTAGTAGAATAGCCCCATGAGTTCTGCCAAACCATTGCTTTCTCTCCATTCTTATCTTCAAAGTTTACCTCGAACTTTTCAGCAAACTTTTGTCCCAAACAATGGGTAGTTGCACCTTGTATCCCACGACCAGTGTTTGGAATAAATGCCTAGGAAAATTGAACATAATTATTTTTTTTATAAACTTTCTAAATTTGTACCATTCAAACAGCATATCAGTGTCCACACATGAATGTTGACATGTACCTCAACAGTGTTGGTGTAAATTGCACCGCCAAATGTATCCACTTCACTTTTTGTACCCTTTATGACAGGAACTGCCAAATACTCTTCGTAGATACGCCTATATAATTCCAATACCTCAAGAGCCTGAAACAATAACAGTCTAGAGTATTTTGAAAAACAACTTTAAGAGATGACCAATCTCCGTGCTTGGGTGGAAAATATGAACATGTTAGTATTAGTAAATTGTATGCACCAGAAGCAAAAAAGGAAGTCCATAACTAATTTAAGCAATATAAAACCACAAGGTGGTGACAAAAAATCATTTTTAAAAATATCAAAATACAAAGGAAATTGTTCACAAAGCACAGTATAGGAGGAAAGACCTCAAAGACTCATTACAGATGCCAAAGAGGCATAAATTGGCGGATTCCAAAAATAACTACTTGACAGAATACCTCTGCATGTGCTTCATCCTCTGTTGCAAAAGCACTGTGACCTTCTTGCCAAAGGAACTCACGACTCCTGCAATCAAAATTTAAATAAGCACCCTAAAATGGGACTATAAACAAGTTCCAATGTAAAGTAGATGTGCATGATAAAAACAATATCCAAGACTAATTCACCAAACTCACCACAAGATGAACACCATTCAAAAAGAAAACTCACCGCAAGATGAACATCCATTCAAAAAGAAAATGGGCAGAATTTTAAGGCATTATGTAAGACATATAACTACAATGCATAATATCAATTTTAGAAATTTTTTAAGCCTCTTATATAAAGCTTGAAATTTTTCATT
Source organism: Medicago ruthenica (assembly GCA_018208015.1). NCBI lineage: Eukaryota > Viridiplantae > Streptophyta > Magnoliopsida > Fabales > Fabaceae > Medicago > Medicago ruthenica. The sequence continues at coordinate 102,998,034 of CM031373.1, read as the reverse complement.
ACGTTACAGCAGCCAACACATTGTTATAACATGGAGAAATGTAAACATAGTCACAAAGAAAGTACCTGATGAACGGTGTGGGATCTCCGACCACCCATCTAACAGCATTGCACCATTGATTAAGTTTCAAAGGCAAGTCACGATGTCCCCTTATCCACTTAGAGTAATAGGGATACATGATAGTTTCACTACTTGGACGAAGAGCAAGATGAGTTTCCAAATCAGACTGTCCAGACTTTGTTACCCAAGCAACCTGGAAAACAAGCAAGATAATCAGAAAAATACTAATAATGTCCTCAAGGGAAGTAACGAAGTTGCATATATAGATTACTATAAAGAAAATTTGTAAAAGAAGTCATTTTACCACAAAACCATTATCAATAAAATGAGAAACATTGATAAAATAATTAGGAACCAACAAATGATTTAATAATGCAATGATTTTCAAATATTTAGGAGCAAACCAATAAGCATGATATGCAAGGAAAATGTTAAATAGCCCAACCTAACAAACTTAAAAACTCTCACCTCTTGTTTAAAACCGTCATTATGGGCCTCCTCCTTTTTCAAATGACAGTCTAGCACAAACATAGGGAAGTAGCAGTTCTCGACATTCATTTTCTTTATTTCAGGATCAAAAAAAGCCTGCACATTTGTTTGAAATATGAAAGCAACTCTCAGCTAAGTAAAGCTTAACAGAAAAGAAAAGAACTATATAATTCTATATCCACGTCTGAAGAAGCATAGTTTCACCAAAATAAAAAACATCACCAACTGGAAAGAATCAGAAATTTTATTTATTTTACATCAACTCTATTGCTAGCTAATCAAGAGTAAGTACAATATGCATAAATGCATTCAAATTGTTGAGAAACATACTTGCAAAGTCTCCCATATTTCCAATGCCGTTGGTCTCAGAATATATAAACCAGAAATATCATAGTGCTCAATCAATTCCGCGCTAACGACAACCTGTCAGGGCAATCAAAAGCCAAAGTCAAACAGGAATTTTGAATATAGGGATATTTTAGAAAGGTTTAAACTAGTTCGTGTTCGACCACCAAAATGAAAACGAAAAGTAGAAAAGAAATGTACCTCTGAATACCAGTCTTGGAAATTTTGATCCTTCCGATTGATGAGTTTTAAGACTGTATTCATCTTCTTACCTGTAAAACATTGGTTTTAGAAATTAGAAATAACATGAAACGGTAACAAACGAGAGAAAGGTTCATAATTTTTTATAATATGCAATGAAATCAAGAAGTGTTCTTCTCTTTTCAAATCACCACACACCCATAGTAGCAATTGTTACCTGAAGAGCAGCGAGCGACGAGAGGCAGAATAAGGGTTTTAGAAGAAATTAAAAACCCGCGTCTAGTTTTATAGTGTTTGTTTTTTCTTTATGGTCAAGGTTTTTGGATTTCTTAATCCTTATTTGTTTTTTGGATTAAAAAACACTATAACCCGTTTGTTTTAGATATTTTTGAAAAAAAATAATCTATAACCCGTTTTTTATAGTGTTTATTTCAGATTTTAAAAAAAAACGTGATAACAAAGATTTGAAAAAAATATAATCTAAAAAAGTCATTTTTAGCCTCAAAATAAAAGTTATTCTTCGTAGCTTTTCTAAAACCTTAGTGTAAGAATTTCAAATCTAAAAAAAAAAAAATGTTTATGATAGTAAAGAAACGAAAATTATCTTTAGCTTAGACAGGGCCAAAGTCTCTTATCACTTAGACAAAATTATGATAGAATATTTTTATCATATACTTGTCTCTTTATTTTGTGCATCAAACATGCCCAAATGTGAGACGTGGTATGTAAACTTGGGTCCAAGAAAGAATTTTTATCATTTATTTTGACAATTTATAATTTTTAAAAAAATTAAATTATAATTTTAAGAAAAAAAAACTCATATTGACAAGTTTGTAACGAAAAAGGGTTCAACTAAAATATGCAGCGGATTTTTTTTTACTTTCCTACGATGAAGATGTAGATTTGTTGGAACATGTGTGAAAATTGAGTTAAAAGACTAAATACAAATTCTCACATTTGGTAGAATTAATGTAGTGTGAATTGAAAAAAGTGGAAGTCATGCATGCATTGGATAGATCACACACATTAGTAGTGTTTATATGTGAACGAAGTTTTTTTTTTTAAAGGATATGTGAATGAAGTTGGCACAAAAGAAAAATATAAATTTATATATTTTATTATTTGGAAATGTTAAATTAAATAATTAATTTAATCATTATTAGAAAGTGTTTTCTTAGTCCCCAGGTTTTGCTAAAATATTTTGGAACGCAATCTAATATATTTCGGAACGCAATCTGAAATATTTTGATATGCAATCTAATATATTTTGGTACTTGATATGAAATATATTTTGGTACTAAATATAATATATTTTTGTACTCAATATGATATATTTTGGTACTTAATTTGAGATATTTTTGTACTACATCTAATATGTGAATTACTTGTTCCCAAAGTTTCTCACATTTTAGTTGTGAATTTTCTCTATAAACAGAGAGCTCACATTGGTTTTGTAAGAAAATGTGAATTTTCGTTACAAGCATGTCTCCTAGGTCTATGAATGTTGTTTTTACGATAATTGATTTTGTCATCCAAAAAAGTCTAACGGCGCAGACTTGTCTTATATTCATGTGTAATTAATCTTTGATATATAAAAGAGTTAATTACAATTACCTCCCCTAAACTTTATTAAAATGTCACTCACACCCCTCTATTTTTCAATCAAGCAGTCACCTCCCTTATTTAATTTTCAAACTATCAGATAACTCCCCTATGGGTTAACGGTGTTTAAACTTTAAAACTCTGTTATAAGAGACAGTCATAAGTTGCTGCACTGTGCTTCCTTCGAAAAATTGCTGCTCTCCTATTTATGAAGCTACTTCTACTTCCTCTTGATCTTCCAATTCCACCGTGTAATTTACTTTTCATTCTCTTTTATTTCTGTTCTCAAATTCATGGCTTTGTAACTTGAAATTCATCTGAATCTACAATTTATCTTGTTTTATCAAATGCTTATATTTTCGTAAATATATAGTTAATTTAGTGTTTTGTTTGATGAGTTAAATTTGTTTCAAGTTAGTTTATTCCAACTTCCTTAATTCCTACTGCGTGTGTGGGCCAGGTGCTTTCCGACGAAAATTTCGTCGGTAACGTCCATCATTCATTGCTTGCCACGCCATTAGATTGCAGTAAACCACACCCAATAAAAATGTGTCACGCCCATCAGATTTGTACAGATAGGTCCCATTTTGTCATTAAGTTGCTTTCCGACGAAAAATTCGTCGGTAAAAAAATTGCTTTCATGCAAATCCAAATTCCTCGGTAAAATTGGTAGGAAAATATGGTGTTTTCTTGTAGTGATCAGGGTTGGGTCACAGCAAATAATGCGTGGTGAACCACTTTGAACAAAATGATTTAAGAGTTTGATATACTTCATTTGGTTTTAGCAAATGATCTTCACAAAAACGCAACCATGTATCGTACACACCGATGGGGAGAGGTTTTTATATTGACAGAAGTAGAAAAGGTCTAAAACACTACTATGTTATTTGTGGAAACTGGTATTTTTTATTAAGACAATTAGACAAATTTATTACAATTGGTATGCTACGCCTACTAAAATGTGTAGCTTCTAAATATCTTTTCCTGCTAATGAAAGACGCATAAGCATTTTCCAAATTGGATAAGAAACCTTGACAGTCTAAGATAACGAGTGAAATCCCAAACCATTGAGCAATACAAGAGTTAAGATAATTGAACATGGAAACACCTACGCAGGAGAGCGGTGACGCATAAACCGTCGAGAGCAACAACAAGAGTGATTACAAGAGCAACACCGGGGAATACATCTTGATACAGAGAATACAGAGCAAGGATGCAACTCAAGAACAAAAGTGAACGAGACATCAAGAGACAAGAATGAAAATAATTTTAGCTTTGTGTGTGTATGGATTTTGAAAGGGAAAACGAAAGGCTTTTGACATCAATTTCAAAACGTTTTTGTTTTTTCTTTTAACGGGAACTTGATTAACGGCAGGGGAGGTTATAGATTCTTGGAAAAATAGAGGGGGTGTTTGTTGTATTTACACATACCTCAGGGGAGGTCATTATAATTTTCCCTATATAAAATTACATTAAATTAAATTATATTATACTACTTCTAGAAATTAAATTGAATAGAAGTTTTAACCATTATTAAGGTAAGACAAAATTAAAATTTTTGTCCAATTCAAAGGAGCACAAGTCTAAACGGAAGATGTTGTTTTTCGAGTTTAGAAAAATACCTTTTAAAAATTCAGAATTCACCACCGAAGATATTACCGGGTTGAGTCACGACCAGGTCGCTCTCTTTAAGACGTTTCACGGCACTACCCGAGTTTGTGCAAGGTAGACTAACAACCGCGCCGCCTCCAAGATAAAACAGCTCAGTTCACCTGTTCGATTACGTACTGCACCGTAAACCACTCTATATGGTACGAAGACCACTCGAAACCGAAGGGACAGAATGGAGTAGAAAAAGGAAGAATGACTCGTCAACACAAGTCGAAAGAGGGAGAAGAGAGGAAAAGCACAGGAAGCATCAACTGTGAATTTCGGTGTGTGGAATGCATTATGTGAGTTCTCTATTTATAGAGAAAATTCACAGCTAATAAGTGAAAATTTTTTTGGAACAAATAATTCACTTATTAGATATGGTACAAGAATATCTCAAATTGAGCACCAAAATATATTAGATTGAGTACAAAAATATATTATTCAGTACAGAAAAATATTATTGAGTATCAAAATATATTTCAGATCACGTATTAAAATATAATAGATTGCATACCAAAATATTTCAGATTGTGCACCAAAATATTTCAGATTGCGTTCAAAAATATTTTAGTAAAACTTGGGGACTAAGAAACACTTTCCAATAAAGATTAAATTAATTACTTAATTTAACATTTTCAAATAATAAAATATATAAATATATATTTTTTCTAGTGCTTACTTCGTTCACATAATTATGTACCCCTCTTAGGGGTACACCCCCACTATATAAACACTACTAATGTGTGTGTTACATCCGATGTGGGACTTCCATTTTTTTAATTCACACAACACTAGTTCTACCCAACACAGGAATTTGTGTTTAGTCTTTTAACTCAATTTCCACACATGTTCCAACAGAAGATATCCATGCTTTTCCTTTTATTTAATAAACAAATGTATCAGTTATATTTTGAATTCGATACCTCTTTCTCCAACTCTTGTGAGTGTTTCAACTCAACCACTGAAACCGTACTTAGGGGATATATGGTAGTGCTTCTATGTGTGTTGTAGTATTTACTAATGATTTCTATCACATAAAACAAGTACTCTGAGTGTTATAAAGAAATCAGAGTACTACAACACACAAAATTGTATCAAGTCTTGAAAAGGAGAAAAAACCAACCTAACAATTAACATACTAATATTTATCATTAAAAAATTGATTGTGGTTAACAAATATAATTGAACCTTTTTCTCATATTTGTTGTAATTTGGGTTTAAGTCCAAAATTTTTCAATTGATAAATTATAAATCACTGATGAACTTATAGTTCTATGTAACCTTATATGGTCTTTAAAAAAAAATGTAACCTTGTATGGAGTGTCTCTCCTAGTCAAATATTTTTTTTTCATCAAATTTTTTTATCTTAATCATTTATTTGTGAGTCTATTTTAACTTTTAATTGAGTAGTTTACATCTTCACTATAACGTATACATGTCGTAATCAGACACCAAAGATATATTGTGGTAATTAAGAATATGTTTGGTATGATGTTGGATTTAGCAAAATTGCAATAAAAAACCACGTCAACGTCAAAACTAAGTTTTTCATATTATCATTTTCCACGACCATTACTCGTTGAGAAGCGCATTTAACACCAGACCAAATAGGCCATAACTTTCTATTTTACATGATTGCGAACTTTTTATAGATAAATAAAAAATTCATTAAAGCACTACAAAAAAGCCTAAATTATGCTCCAATGAGACTCTTCATACACACAGTTCCTACACACTCTTCCTTGAAATAATAGCATTGCCAAGACAAAACATAGCCAACTCTTCTAATCTTCTTACTGGCATCACATCATAGCCAACTGCAAGTGAGATATGAGAAGCTCTCGGATTCCCCCTCTCTTAAAAAAGATGATTTCCCCTCAGATGGTATGAATGTGAATATAAAGTCATAACTACTCGGTCGTCACTTTTAAATACTAATGTTGTATTCATCATTTTTTTCTATTAACACACTTATTTATTAAATTTCAATCAACTTACTTTTTATTTATTAAACTAGACGACCGATCCATGCAGTCGTGCGACACACGGGTCTTATGTTTTAATATATGTTAACACTTAAAATAATGTGACTTAGAAAGAGATTAAAAAAAAGAAATCAAAGGCCCAAATTATATATGTACCGTATAAATATACCATGTGTAGGACAACTATTTTTTTTTAAATAACATTATTGTAAATATAATACACAAACTTGGTATTTAACCAAAACTTTGATCAAGTACATGTTGTTTTATTTATTTTTATTTTGCATATACTAAAGCCAAAGTAGTGAGATGACCAATATTTGAGATGACCAATATTTTAAGAAATATATATTGATTATGTACAAACACAAAGTATTTATAAGAACCCATTTATTGCTAACCTTGTTAAGAATTTAAAATAGTAACCATTCATTGTTCTCAATCGTTATACCAACATCTTAGCCTAATACAATTGACATGTAAAACAATCAAATCATCATATACAGTAAACAAATCATCCCTATTTAGCAGGTGTATATGTCATGTAGACCAAGTGAATTATATTGTCGATTTACTTGCTCCAACCAACTTATAATAGTTTCATATTTAACTATGATTTACCAAAGTCTGATAATGTACATAAATAAGTAATAACAGTGTATGTGAAGGAACATAGAGTAAAGATAATACACCTGCAAAGATAAAAATAAAAGTTGTTGAAAATATGGATTATTTCAAGACTCGCCAGAAAGGAGGGTTTGATTTTTCTGAATTGGGTAGCAACATTAGAGATAATAAAAGAATCATAACTTACCTAAAGCAAAACCAAACAAAATAAAAAAATCAACTAAATCGTGTAAGAAAATCAAAGAGAAAAGATCAATTGAAAGCTAGATAGATCTAAACAAAGCAATATAATTTTTTTTTTACCTAAAACCATAAACGAAAAAAAAAAAATCATACTGTGAAACTGGAATATTCTGAATAAAAGGAACCAAAGTTGTGTTCATTCTCTCCCATGCCTTCATCTTTTCCTGCAACCTAAAGTAAAAAAAGGGATTGAAATTAAACTTTTGAAAAGAAAGAAAATAAAGGAGATGTATTTGATGTTACCTTCATCTCTCATTGTTTTGGTTCTTTAATTTGTCCGGTTTCATTTATCGTCTGTCTATCGTCCATGTGCGGTAAATCGTAATTAATAATTTCTACTATTATACTCCCTCCGTCCCAAAATATAAGTAAAAATTGGTCAACAAAAGTTAATGTATTTGGTTCAAAATTTGTACCAAATACATCAACTTATGTTGACTCATTTTTGCTTATATTTTGGGACGGAGTAGTATATTTATTATTATTATTATTATTAATAATGAAACATTTGATCAATTTTTTTAAAAACTTTTTATTCTATTTATTGAATGAGTCATGATATATGAACTCCCTTAGGTGGCATATACGATTCTGTTTGGCAAGGCATAAAAACAATCTTATGTCTTATAGCTTATAAGCTTGTCTGGCAAAAAAAGACCTATTTGGTAACAGTCTTTTCGTCATGAGCTTATAGCTTATTTCAGGAGCTTATAGCTTATTTTTCAGACCCTATTTCAAGTAGCGTTTGAGCTTATAGCTTATTGTTTTTTCTTCCTCTTTTACCCTTACTATTTTATTTAAATACCAGTTTTACCCCTTATGTTTTATTATAATTTAAAATAAAAATTAAATGTATTAAATACAAGGAATACCAAAGATCATGCAAAAAGAGATAAAAATGGGTTCTACTGTTTCTTCATTTCCTTTGTATCGTCATTCTTCTTCTCCACCATTCCTCCATTGTTTCTTCTCCTTTCTTCATCCAGGTTTGCGATTTTCCCCTATTTTCTTCAGTCTCTGTATTGTTGTTTAAAAGAGTTGTTATAATAGTTGCATTTGCGTTGCATAATTATATTCGCATCAACTCAGAAGATTGACGCAATATTTACCGTTCTTGATCAACATCCAAATTACATTCCTCATGATGAACTTCCAGATATTGTTGATGGTAATCAATGTAGTGAAAGACCAGAGGGGAGATCAACAAAGACAAAGAAAATTCGTAACAATATTGCTGCTTTATTATGGAATATTAGGCGATAGACTTATTTTTATTATTATTTTGGATTAATATAATTGTAGTTAAGATTGTCTTAATTCGTACTTAAATGACAATGATATTGTTATTGTTGTTGTTGTTGTTGTTGTTGTTGTTATTATTATTATTATTATTATTATTATTATTATTATTATTATTAATGTATGTTGTTCTTGTCTTCATAAAAAATTGAATGATATAAAAATGTCCTTTTATGTCATTTTACATCTATCAGCTAGTTGAACCGTCAATTTTACCAAACACTTTAATTAGCTTATCAGCCATAAGTCATCAGCTATAAGCTATCCGCTATCAGTCATAAGCTATAAGCTAGCTTATCATCCATCTGCTATTTTTTCCAAACAGACTCTACCTCTTTGACCTCCACACACAAATTTGACAATGGCCTCCTTTTATTATTGTGTGAAACAAACCTATCTCACTTTCTATTGATCTATGCTAGTTTCTCTCGCATCAATCCAATCTCTCTCTCTCTCTCCCACTTTCTTTGTCGATCAACTCCTCCTCGCCTCCACCGCTCCTCCTCGTCGTCGCTGACCTTCACGTCAAACTCGTTCACTCATGTGGCCGATCTCTCTTCATCTTTGTTGCTCTCTCTCATGTCTCATGTCTGATTTACATCTCTCTCTCATGTCCTCTCTCTTCGTTGTTTCTTTCACCGTCGTGAGTTTCGGCGATGGCAATGACAAGTTCTGCGACGAAGAGTGCTGGAGATTGTGAACCCGATGACGAAAATGACGGAGGCGATGGTGTTGTTATTGGTGGAGTGTTGTGAACGGCGACAGAGAGGAGAAAGAAGATGAAGGTGAGGACGGTGGTGGTGGTGCTGGCAGTGTTGTGAATGGCGACAGAGAGAAGAAAAAAGATGAAGGAGGTGAGGACGGTGGTGGTGAGATTTGCGATGGCGACGACGACGACGGCAACGGTGGTGGGTGGGTGTGACTTGGAGGTTGGTTGTTTGTGTTTGTGTTCAGTTCAGAGAGAGAAGAGAAAAGAGGACAATGAAAGAGAGAGTGGTGAGCTGAAATTTCTAAAATGTCCTTAGTGCCACAAGAGATGTATAATGGGGTATGAGAAAAAAGGGTGTCAATGAAACATTCTCTTATTGAATATACAAAGTCTTCTATCTTTCCTTTTTTTTCTTTCTAAATCAAGAGCATAAAGACATCAAATGACATCAAAGAGGATGACATCCTAACTAGGTTGACACCCCTTATACCTTCTAATCCTATATCAAGTGCTCATATATATATATATATTAAAAAAGTGAAAAAAAAAATATATACAAATAGGGGGACTATACCCTTACCCCAAAAATAAAAATAGCAAAGAAAGAAATATCAATGGAAATGAAAATTAGGTAGGCTGCATCGATTCCTACAAAAATTCATGAAAGAGGCAGAGTAAGGGCAGCCAATTTGTCCGCACAAGTGTTACCTTCTCTAAAAATACGGAAGAACATGAGGTGCATATTTAAACAGAAACAATATAAACAATGAATTATATACAAAAACAATATAATCAATGTAAAATATCATAAAACTCACGCTCAACGGAGCAATCCATGTCCTTTATGTTTCTTTACAATTTTAAATAGAAATAAATAAATAAATAGAAAAGCAGACATTTAAACCCAATTAATTTTCAAAATAAAACCATGCAACCAAAATCTTAATAATTTCATAATCTGCAATCAAATTACTCATTCATTGCCGTTCCAAAAAAAAAAATTAAAAAATTATTTAGTCATTTTCACTTTCTCTCTTAGAGGATCCACAATGCACCTCACTATTTCGGCTGTTTAAGTGGATCTCATATGTATTTAATAAACATCCAATATATCCAAACCAACAATAATTATTAAATCATCAATAATTATATATCATTATATTTCAATAAAACTTATTCATTTTTATACAATTTATTAAGTGAAAATTGTGAAAAAGTGAAAGAAATGGAGAATAAGTGCTTCCATTGTACCCATCCCCGCCACTCAAACGTGACACCATCACTATTGTCGTCTCACCATCATCCACCACTGTTGTGGTTGTCCACTACTCTCCACTTTAAAAACATGTCCTCAAAACAAATTTATCAATTTTTTTCCTTTCTGATCTCTAAAGCAGTTTTGAATTTAATACTATCACATAGATTTCTTCTTCTTTTTCTTTTGTTTTGAAAAACAAATTTTGAAATTTATTTTATAAAAATATTTTTCAAAATGAAAAATCAAGAATAGAATACAATAAATACCAATATATGCTCCTGCTCAATCCTATATATCTAGTCAAACATAAGTGAGAACTAAGATTTTAGGCACAAACTTTACTTATATTTTACAAGTCGTTTAGTCTCTGGAAGTACCTGCACGTGCAGTGCTCGCAACTTTGCACTCCCGAAGATGTAGCCACTTAGTTGTAGCCCATTTATTTCCTCTAATTACTGGTAGGGATGGGAATAGGCCAGGCCGGCCTACAGGGGCCTACGACCTAGCCTACGACAGGCCAGGCCAGGCCAGGCTTTTTTCTTAAATAGAGAAGGCCTAGGCTTTTTTAGAAGCCTATTTAGCTTAAAAGGCCAGGCCACAGCCCATTCAAAAAGCCTCTTAAGCCTATTAGGCCAGCCTATTTAAGTAAATATGATTAATATTATTTATTATTATAATATATTTTGTACTTTGAATTAAAATATAAATTCGTTAGTAATTTAAGTTTATTAGTATACATTAATTTTTAGCATATACAAATATATTATTATAAACTAGAATTGAAATATGATGCAATATATAGTTAAATTCCCTAAAAACTCATGTTGATTACTAAAAGTGAGTTTAATCTAATTGGTCTATTAGTTCGCTAGTCTATTTAAACTTAGATCACATTGCTTACTTAAAGATGTTCATATGATATAGGCTTTTAAACAGGCTAGCAGGCCTTATCAGGCTTTCAGAAGGCCAGGCTCAGGCCTCAAAAGTAAGCCCATGACAGGTCGCAGGCCAGGCTTAGGCCTTAAAAAATTTGGCAGGCCAGGCTTAGGCCTTGCAAAGCCTAGCTCGGCCTAGCCTATTCCCAACCCTAATTACTGGACTACTCCCTGAAAGCAAAGATTAATTAAATAACTTCATCATTCATGGCTTGAAATTTTCCAATGTGAAATGTAATACTCCCTCTGTCCCTTTTTATAGGAGTAATTTACAAAAATCATGTGTATTAAGAAAAGTTGTTGAAGTAATAAAGTTGTCTCAAATGTGTATGACTATTACTAAATTACCCTTAATTAAATATATATTTAATGTTAACTTTTCATATACCAAGACAAATTGATAGTATTAATAACGGGGTATATTTGGAGAAAAAAAAAGTAATCAATGCATCTAAGGAATTTGTATATAATCTTATATTTATGTACAAAACTTTTTTGTAAACTACTCATATAAATAGGGACGGATGGAGTATAAGTTTTAATCACATGCCTATAAGATTTTCTACATAAAGTCCATACACTATTTATAAAAAATTTAGGGAGAGAGAGTTGGATATAGAGCATACATGCAGGAGCAACAATAACTAGGTTTTATCCCGCTACACGGGGTTCGTTACATGAATCAAATTATACCATAATATTCTATCATAAACCATATTTGGATCCAACTAGAGGAGTTGGGTAGCTCAATTAGTTTGCGTAAAAACAAAATGAGTTGGAGGTCCTGGGTGCAATCCCGAGCAAAAGAGTAATTATATTAATGTAACAAACTAACTATTAACATTCAGCATTAAGAAAATATATATTTGAATCCAACTCATTAATCTATAGATTGTTTTTAATAGAGCATATATGCATATTTTGGGGTTGAACCAGTTACAGTTTTTAATAGTTTCTAACCATGTAAACTAGAAGTATCTAGTGTGCCATCTGGCTTCATGCTCCAAAACAGCAGATCATCACCCATTTTTGGTTTCACTGATAGACCGTTTCCAGGACATTTGGACACAGAATTAAAGTTGGGCTTAGCATCAGGAAATACAGTCTCACCATCTTCTTCAACTGTCAGACCTTCATAAGGACCAAAAACAAAGAACTGTCAAATTTGTATACAATTCCATCATAAAGCAGAATGCAAAACCAATATATCGAAAGAGAATAAGGGTTTACAAATACATAAGAACGGTAGCAACTCGTGGGCCTCCATTCTCAGTGACGACTCCATCAGGGGTGTAATCGTAATGAGGCTCAAATTTCTGCCCGACTCCATAATGAATAACATGAAGTTCCTCTCCATTCTTTGCATATTTAAAAGTTAAAACAACATTAAGCAACAGTTTCAAGAGTTCAGATTTGGGATGATTAAGAAAAAGACACTCATTTGTGACAATCAAGTTGCATGCAAATCACCTTAAATTTATTGTTTCACGAGAGGACCATCTACCGACACATTGAGATAGACTGCCACTTAATTAGAAAGAATAATGCGTCCAATGTTTCTCACTAAGGTCTTAAGACTTAAGTATTTGTGCAACAAGTTTGGTGTATTATGCACAGTACTTCAATATATGTGCAACAACAAAAAAAGACCAAGAGATGAAGAGAAAGAGGCAAACATGTAGACATAGATATCACACAAAAACTCATACCTACTAGTATGGAGGTATTATTAGCAATTCTCCGGTCAATATTCTGGACAATTTTGTCTTTTCCTCTCTCCAGAAGCGTTCCTGAACTAGTTTGAGAGCTACATGCAGGGGATATCAAAAGTAAGAGAAATGATATTTGAACAACCATTTTATGACAACTTTTGTGACAACTTTCTCTCTCATATATACTCACATTGTATTTTTACTTTCTCTCTTACTGATTTGATTTTTGTGTTAATACTAATATTTCTTTGTATATTTAGATTGTCCCACAAGTTGTCAACAAAAGTGGTTGTTCAAATAACACTCTGCGTTACCACTAGACACTATTCTCTCAAGAAAATGTATATGAAAAAAAATGATCTACAGTTAATGGAACCAATACAAAAAAAAAAAAAACACAAGCAAAGGCAAACCTGCTTTCACTACCCTTTCCACTTTCCAGTCAAGGCATCGACAACAAGCGATCTTTTCATGAAAGGCTTGGCAAGATTGCTCAAATGCTCACATTCTTCTTTTGACGGTTCAAAATGATAGGCAAAATGGACATTTTAATACAATATAAATTCCAACAGTTTAAGATCTCTCTCATTTATAAAATATATTAATATAAAAAACTAAGATCTCTCTCAAACTATGGAGTCTTTCAGAAAGTTCAAGTTTCCTGCAATCTGAATATTCTATGTATGAATATGAATACTAGATTTTCTTTTATCATTAACCACCATGAAAAACCTCTATCTTCATATAATTTAATTTTGGCTGGATTACACTAGGGGTCCTTTAAGTTTCTTTAAGTTATTTAATTGTAACAAATTGGTCCTTTAAGTTTTTTTCGTATCACTTAGGTCCTTTATGTTAATTAATTCTAACAAGTTGGTCCTTTAAGTTTTTTTCATACCAATTAGGTCCTTTAAGTTATTTAACCGTAACAATTTGGGGTATTTTAGATTTTAAAAATGTAAGTTATTCGGGGTCTAAAAATTATAATTAAATAACTTAAATGACCTGAGCGTTACGAAAAATACTTAAATGACTAACTTGTTACATTAAATAACTTAAAGGACGTACTCGTAAGTGGTACAAATAAAACTTAAAGGACCAATTTGTTACAATTAAATAACTTAACGGTCCGTTTGGTGCACATGATAATGAGATAGAATATGATAACACTATCTTATCCTTATTCAATCCGGTGTTTGGTGCATGAATAGGAAATGATAAATTAAACATATTTCTAATCCTATCGTATTCACCCTTTGTTTTTCTAATCCTTAGTTTTTGGTGGGTTAGCAACCTCACAGGATAATAAACCACACGTGTATCTTCCTCTCTCTATCGTGCCTACCTCTCCCAAATCCCCCTTCTCTCTCGTGCGCCTCGTGCTTCATCTCTATCACGCCTGTTTTTTTTTTTTTTTCTGAGATGACACTTTCTGTTTCATCTCCTTGATTAAACTATTGATTGAAAAAAAATGTCAAATCAAAAGAAGAAACCCAATTTCATTGCTACCTATTCTCGTTGTTATGCAGACCAATTATGTTCAATGGACTTCTCCAACTCAATCTCTCAATTTCAACTTCTCTTCCTCTATTCAATCCAATTTTGTTTGATTTATTTGAGTAAATTAATCAATTACCTACTGAATAGTTTTTGAACATGACTTATATAATCTTGAAACTAGGTTATGAGAATTGATATGACCAGCTCATATAATCTTGAAACCAATGACCTAATTTTATTGGATTTAAAATTGAAACTAGGTTATTTGGGTTTTTCTTGTGCTAGTTTTGCATTAATAATATTGGTCGTTTAAAAAAAAAACCTATGTTTGTTCAATCAATGGAGAACAAGTTCAATTTTTTTTCCAATGGAAGATATAATCATAAGGTTCTGCTATGTAACAAATTCAATTTTCTTCCATTGAAATAATATATAACAGGTTCTGCTATCATCATTAGGTTAATTGCAGAAAATGCTTGTTATTGTTAGCATATTTATCATTTTGATTGTTTGTTTGAACAAATATGAACATAATTTTTCCACAAAAAATATACATTTTTTCACAAGGATAATTTTGTAATTTAAATATAATATATGTTTCTTATCATGACAATAGCAAGTGTGCCCCAAACACAAGATATAATAAAATAATGATATCATATTTAGGATAAGTGTCTATCCTGTCACTATCATATTATATCTTTATCCAACTTCTTATCCTATCTTGTTTATATCATATCATGCGCACCAAACGGACCCTAAATGGTTTATGGTGTAATTTAGCCTTTAATTTTCTATGAGCCTAGCCTATGCTTAAAGACATTACAAGTGCAATTATATGCAGCCCTCTATTCAATACTTGAAGAACTTAGTCATCCATACAAACATTTATTATTTAGCTGATTTAAGAAATAAAGTAGGATAAACATCAATTTTGGTCAAACGAGTGATGCGCTGTCATTATAGTCACTTAATGTATCGAAATTGCAAACACAACCTCAAGTTTCTTTTTAGTTGGTCAGTTTGGTCCTCAAATGTGTTTTACATTACTCAATTTTGTCCATAAACTTACAAAGAGTCATTTTTTTGCAATTTTGATACATTCAAGGAGTCTAATGACAACACCAAAATCGTTTTACCCAAGGAAAATATTTCCAATCATAAAGGTTCAAAAACTAAAGTCATAATTAGGAACATGTATTGTGATACATGTTAGATTAATTTTCTCTTCAACTGTCTTATGTATTGTAATATAAATTTAGGTTTAAAAATCGGTGTCCTCTCATCCTCTCATTGATTTTCACTTCAACTATTATGTATATTCTAAAACTAACCAGAAAATTGTGATAGATGGAAGCTCTTGGCTCAAATGACAGAATTTCAGTCCATTGATCCTTCCTTTCCGTCAAACTGAAATGCATACCAGATGCAACAATCACAAGACTTAAAAATTATAGACATTTCAAATCAAAATCAAACAGAATACCACTTACTTTATGACGTTTTCATCCTTCCTCCGTCAAACTGAAACAAATTCCGGAGGCAACAATCAAAAAACATGAAAGATTAAACACATTTCAAATCAAAGTCAAACAGAATACCACTCACTCTATGAAGTTTTCATCCTTCGTTTCCGTCAAACTGAAACGAATTCCGGAGGCAGCAATCACATAACACGAAAAATTAAACACATTTCAAATCAAAATCAAACAAAATAACTCTCACTCTACGAAGTTTTCATCCTTCCAATTAGTTAGTAATACTAATAAGCCGGTCTCTCTCTCAATCTTGTTATTCTTCTCACCTGTAAAACTTCGCCGTTAGAATCAAGGTTTTAAATAACGATCTCAGTCCAAATCGCAGTAAGGATTTTGAGATTTCGGCTTTTATGCATGTTTTGTTGCGGATTAAGATCGTTGCGGTGTGAAGTAATCACAACATTCCATAAATTTATTAAGTTGATATACCCTATCATATAATGTAACAGCAGTAATGGCATTTTGTGTATAAGGGCGTTTTGTCGCCTTTGTTTCTGTGGTTTTTGTTCACTATACTAAAACGGAAACGACCACAACATGTCTGCCGTTTTCGCGATAACAGACAGGTATTTAAAACATTGGTTAGAATAGAGGAGAAATTCTTAGGTGTAAACGAAAGTAACATGTCATGTTTGGAAACGGCAAATCAATTTTTTTGTTTATTTTAATAAAATAAAAACCAAAAATAAAATGTCACGTTCTATTTGAGTGATGTTGCCTATTATTAGGCAACAAACCAAGATAAGTGCGTATTTGATTAAAGACGGAGATCAAAGAAATTAAGAAACCCTTATGAAGGGATTACATATGCACGCACAAGCACCACGGAAGATTGAATAGAAAACACTCTGGTAAAATTCAAGTAACAGGTTCATGAAAAAGGAAAAGTAAAGAAGTAAAAAATAAAATATAGGTCAGAGCCAAACTTGATTTTGATTTTAAAACTAGAGTCAATAAGTTAATCATCAGAAACAATCATGTACAGAAGCATACCTGAGTTTATAATTGTCGGATATTGTTGACTTGGCATGACCTTACAGGTCATCTTTCTGTCTCCTTGACATGGGATGTTAACAAAAACGGCGGCAGCTAGCTATTGTTGTCTGTGACTTGAAGACCATGGACTCTTTATTTATAGAACTTAAATTGGGTTAAATATTGATTGGTTTTCTATTTTTAGCCCATCATAAATTTGATCATTTTAATTGAGGTAATATAAGAATTTGATTGTCGTAATTACCCTCAACTAATCGAATAAAATCATTAATTTTATGGGTAATTTGTCTTTTTTTTTAGGGGAATTGTTCAAGGTTAATTTCAATTTCAATTGTTTTAATCTGGTCATTGATGATTTTGGTTCTTCAAAGTGTGACAGACATCATCCATTTGGTTCCCAATCTATACTATTAATGGCACACCACATTCGTTCATCCTTTCGTTTCCTTCATTTCACGGAATTTTAATTCAGCCGTGATTTTCTCAGAATCCAAAAAAATAAGATGAACGAATCTGTTATTGCCTTGCGGTCCAAGAAGCATGGAGATGGCACCGGTATTAGAAGCCAAAATTGTGGAAGACTTACCAATTTTTATCTAATTGAACAAACAAAGATTTTTTTAACCTCTTTAGATTCAACAATAGCTTTAATATATAATGTCAAACGTTGGTCAAATATTTAATAAAAATACTACATTAATGTTGATTTTATGAAAATAATCCTGAGTTTTAAAAAATTTATCATATTGGTTTTATCATATTGATGCATGGGTTTTTTTTACGAATATGCAAGCACATAAAATCATCAACGAACGTGTTGCAAATATTTAATGGATTTTTGCATATTAAATAAAAAATAATTTACAGAAACATGTTAATATTTTGAAAAGAGAAATGTAAATAAGAAAGAAAAAAAAAGATAAATATTAAAGAGTGTATTTAGTACATTGGTTAAAGGAACAAAAATAGAAATATTATCTTAGAAAATAATGAAATATTAATGTTGGCATTTACATTAATATTGATTTCTTTCTTTCAAAAAAAATTACATTAATATTGATAATTTTTAAAAAATTTACAATATCACTTACATATAAATGTTAAGCAGTCTGATTACATGAATCCCTAACCCTAATGCAACCCTAACACCCAAAATGACACATTTCTCCCTAACTTTTCTTTTGAAAGAAATTTATGAAAAAAAATCCTTGCTGAGAGTTGAACCACAGACCAACTTCTAATAGGTCACAGCTGTAACCACTGGATCACTAATGGTTTTTGTGACTTATAATTGCTTTTATTTTATATATATCTACGGCAATTATAAAAGGGGGGTTTGAATGAAGGAATTAAGTAGTGTTTTAATTAAATCTAAAATATTTTTATGCACAATCTAATATATTTTGGTTTGTGATATGAAATATATTTTAATACTCAATAATATATTTTTATACTGAATATGATATATTTTGGTACTCAATTTGAGATATTTTTGAATTAAATCTAATATACTATTTTTATATTGAATATGATATATTTTGGTACTCAATTTGAGATATTTTTGAATTAAATCTAATATACTATTTTTATATTGAATATGATATATATGATATATTTTGGTACTCAATTTGAGATATTTTTGTACTAAATCTAATATATTTTTGTACTTAATAATATATTTTAAAATTGAAGAGTAAACCCGTTAAATAGTTATGAGAGAAACCTAGCTCAGTTAAAAGGTTATAAATAGAGGAGAGCATTAGAGAATTAGGGTTACAACAAACAAGAAAAGATTAGAGATCAAAGGAAAACTAGGGTTGTGGAGAGAAGAAGCAAGGAGACAAGTGAGAAGAACCTGGAGAGAGATTTTACCGTAGGAATATCATTTTTTGTGTTATGTATCATAACTAATGTGGATCACATCTGTTTTAGGATGACATTGGTGAAAGCAACCCCATCTCTGATATCCTGGGGACATTATGTTTCCTGTACATTATTCTTCTTCTTTTTATGTTTCCTGATTTACTATAAAACCATAAGTTCAACGAAGTAGCAATTTATGTTAATTCTTCTTTTCCAATTTTCTATTCTATTTTATTTTTGAACCATGTATTTGCTTTTTGTTTTGCTAATTTGTTCTTTGTTTTAATTAATTTTTCCTGCATTCTTTTTGTAGACTGTGCACTTTTGAAAGATGCTCACATTGGGTAACATCCATGACTAGGGAAATATGACGATAAACTTTATATTGGACTGTAAAGACATAATTTACTGATATAAGAGATACCATCAAAGACATAATATTTGTGTAGGGATGTTATGAGGGAGCCATTTTTACTTGGTGTTTTGAAGTTAAGGTGTAGTCTATGTTACATTTTTTAGATGTGCAGTGTGTTTTAATTATGACTTTCTAAAACAACCCGTGCATCGCACGGGTCAAAGTCTAGTTATCAATATAATTATGTTTTACATAACTATCACAATGATATGCGACTCATACAAATGCTTGGATCTTTTACTAGTTTAACTTAAATGACATACCACAATGCATAATTGTTCATAAGAAACTCATACAAATGCTTGGATCTTTTACTAGTTTAACTTAAATGACATACCACAATGCATAATTGTTCATAAGAAAATGTTACATATAATGTTCAGAAGAAAATGTTGAATGGTACGAATAAGATTCGCACGAAATTTCCCGAACAAACAAAAGTTTGATTTTTGTGCTCTTTAAAAAAATTTCATAGAATCAGTAAATTCAACAATGAAATATTACACTTTTTAAATAAATAATTTTTTTAAATAGAATGCTTAAAGAGTGTTCTGGAGGCCTTCATTATCAATACCGTTAATTTTATATGTTCATGATTATGTTTACATTGATTGATACTAACAAGGTTATTTCATGTTCATGTTGCAGTGCATGTTAGTGCTGCTCTATCCTCAGGTATGTAAGTCATGCTTTGGTTTTAATTTTTGTGATCAAGGAATTAACCATATACATCTTGGGTTGCTTATATGAACAGTTTTAATGGATGTTTTTATGGTGTATTTATAAATATAAGTGTATCGGTATATTTAATTTTTAATTTATATTGATGGTTAATTGTGTTGGTGAGTTGGTTAATAACCAACTGTCACAGTTTCTGGTTAATAGTGTTGGTTAGTTGGTTAATTACTTGGCTTTCAAGGTAATTATTCCTAGTTTTCAATTCTATAAGTATTGTTGATCTATGCTTGTATTTGTAACTCTTTTCATTCTCATTAATCAATAAAAGAACACTGCTTTCTCTCTCAATTCCTTCATTCTCTCCTTCATCCTCTCCAAGAGTGTGTGTGTGTGTGTGTTACCAAAGTGTGTGTTAGGCTTACATTGAGCCTATAATCTGTTTTGCCCAATAGAAAGTGTTTGTATTATAAGATTTGTCTTTATCTAAAGTGATTAAAGTGTAAAGTGAAAAATGAGTATAATGATTTATTATAATGTACATATAAATATAAATATAAATTTATATGGTATGTTAACTTGTTCTCTGAGTGCAAAAACTAAAGAATCCATGAATAGTAATTATGTCTTGAGAAAACTTTTAACTTTTTGAAAAATGAATACATTTTATTTATTTTTTTATATTTAGTACACTAGCAAGGGCCCTAAAGGCATTGGTAGTATTTTCCAAATTTATAATACACCTAATGATTCTTGATAAAAAGTTGATAATCCTCATTTTTACACTTTTATAGTGAATTATTCAGTATATAGTAACATGTTACATAAGGATTCAATTGATTTAATATCAGCAATTAGCTGAATAATATACATGTAGCGCCACGCCACATTGAATAGTTACAACAGAATAACCATCAGATAACAAACTTAAGGAAGCATAGTTGACAATCTCACCTATACACTCGACATGTTCCATTTAAACCTAAAGTCATAGTTGGAGAACTGTGAAAATTTTCAACCACCTGGGCAAATTAAGTAGTACATCTGCCGACTAAAAGTATGGCCATTCATCTCATAGTCAACAACCACATCAATGAAACATCATATGTAGAAATGCTTGTCAGACGAACTGAATAATTCACATAAAATCAAAATTGTCGTTTTGAATGACAAATATCCGAGATCAAATATTCAATAAATTAAAATGGTACGTAGTTTCCTAGCCACAAACACAATATATGACAATTTTCATTGCATGGTGTTCTATGCCCATATGACAGTGCAGATCACCAGTAAGATAGAATAGAATTTGTTGAAAGGAGGCGGCTTCCATCATTGGCATA
Source organism: Medicago ruthenica (assembly GCA_018208015.1). NCBI lineage: Eukaryota > Viridiplantae > Streptophyta > Magnoliopsida > Fabales > Fabaceae > Medicago > Medicago ruthenica. The sequence continues at coordinate 102,976,586 of CM031373.1, read as the reverse complement.
TAAAATCTTCTTAATTGCTACACACTAACCTGCATAGAGAACATGCAACAATTGATTAAATTTATTCTTGTTATTCTCAGGAAAGAAAGTTCACTCGACTTTTTATTCTTAGGATAAAAAGTTCAGTTTCAAACACGAATACATGATACAGCTTGAGAAATAGCAAAAGTTACAATCCTTGTGGTGCTTAAAGAAGCAGACTAAACAAGTCGGCCCAGATAACAAATGCCACCAAAGCCTTTTCACACTAATTGCAACTATAAAAACAAATTCTTCAAAGAGACTGTAAATTATATCTAAATAATATGTACTGGAAAATGTTTCATACCTCTGTTAGCCCATATTTTTATGAGCTAAGAATATGCTCTAAATATGCATTAAATGCTGAAGGGAATCTTGCAAAGGTTCTGTTTAATCGAAGAACGAAAAGAGTCTTGGAAATTGTTCACAGGTTCGAATACAAGGCTAAGGCAAAGAAGGAAGACTTCGAACCAGAAGGCAGATCGAACAAGCGTATGATCGAATCGAAGCAACAAAGTTCTGGACTTAGCACAATTCTGACAAACTTTCACAAACTTCGACTTCGAAAGATGCAACCGTTCCAAGGAGCAGTTAAGTGCATGCAGGGTGTACGTGGCAGGACATTTGGCAATCGTATAGTGTTCGACCGTTAGGGCAGTTTTACTTTCGAAAGTCTATATATAGTAGTTTTTTAGTCAGAAAACTGGTCGCAATTCATTTATACAAAATCCTTGTAAACTCAAAGTACCCACGCTATCGAGAGAAACGAGTGAAATGGGATCCAAGTATGAATCTGTGAACCATCTTTTTATGTAAAGCATCTTTTACAATTCAATGCAATTTACCCTTTTCATGAAATATATTTTTCCAGCATTCTAAATTTCATGCAAACTTTACTGCGTTTTCTTTAAATTCAGTTTTCTTCATCTATTTCGATCGAAATAGCACTTTTTCTTATTAAAAGTTTATTTCCCTTGTTGCTTGTAACCCAAGTGACTTGTGCATTTAATTTCCCAAATCACACCAAATGTTTATGCGTAATGGACATTCAAATAATTCAAAGGATTCAATCAAAGCAAAATGCTCCTGAGATTCACTAGTTGGTCTCGCAAGCAATTAATCTAGACTAGCGGTTGTTTACCAAATTTGGGAGTAAACAAATTGGCACGCCCAGTGGGACAGTGCTTTAATTGAATCTTTTCTATCAAAAGTATTTTCGTTTGGATTTGCAAATTTTTATTTGTGCATTCTTTCTGGAAATTGTGTTAGTGCATGTTCTTGAGGAGTGGGAAAATACTCCCTGAAATGGTTAGACCACCACCCAGAAATACAAACACAAATAATATGGAAAATACAAATGCGAATGATAACAATGTGCCAGCGCCTTCGAGCGCGCTGAACACTTCGAATGTGACTGGAGCGACCATCTCCGCTCCCAGTTCTTCGACATTAGGCGTTACTATGCCTATCATTGCATCAACAACGATGCCCGTTACTAGTGCAGGCCCTGCAGTTTCGATACCCGAAAATTTAGGGAGCCAGCCATCCCCAGCAAGAGGAGGAGGCACAATAGGCTCTACATTCAGTATGCCTTTTTCACAATATACGAATCAAGGCAACAGTAGGAATATACCATATGGTATGCCTACGACGCTGATGCAAGGGTTACAAACCAACCCTTCATTATATTCGGAAACTGTGCCTGGCGTCTATTCGCCTACAAACCGTTTGGCCTCTAGTTCTGTTAATCGAAATGCAGTGCCACCACTAACTAATACATCCTTGATTTCTTTAAGGCAACAAATGGATGAGAGTAATCATGATATGGTTAATATGTTGACACAACAAATTGGTACAGTGTTTAATCCTTTGATACAAAATACTAACCAGTCTTATCAATTGTTAGCCACCCAGATGGGTAGAATGGCTGATTTCTTTGGGGCTCCACATGTCCCTAATCAACCAGTCCCTCAGATCCAGAATCTAGCACCCATACAAAACATCCAAGTACCAAATGATGCTATGGTCCCTAGGCCCAATAACTTAGTGGTACAGCCCAATCAAGGACAATTACAAATGGGTCCAATCGAACCATACGCTCAACCACAAGTACAACCACAAATCGAACCAAATCCAGGGATAGTCTTAGTAAATCGAAATCAAAATGCTGATGAAGTGGTTCGAAATGTCCAACAAAATAATTTAGGGGCACAAAACAACATAGCAAATTTGGTCGAAGCTATCTTAGTCCAAAATGGTTTGAATGTAGGTTTACATAGACCAAATTTTGTTTCTGCCTTGTCAGAGTATGTGCTTCAGACTGAACTACCAAGGGGTTTCAAAATCCCAAAATTCACTAAGTTCGCTGGTGACACTAGCGAATCAACTGTTGAGCACATTGCAAGATTTCTGACAGAAGCAGGAGACATAGCCAATAATGAAAATTTAAGGATGAAGTATTTCCCAAATTCTTTAACAAAAAATGCCTTTACATGGTTTACAACCCTCCCTCCACATTCCATACATAATTGGAATCAGTTAGAGAGAGTTTTCCATGAACAATTTTACATGGGACAATCAAAGATAAGCCTTAAAGAATTAGCAAGTGTTCGACGTAAAGCGCCTGAGTCCATTGATGATTATCTCAATAGATTTAGACTCCTAAAGGCAAGGTGCTTCACCCAAGTCCCTGAACATGAATTGGTCGAAATGGCTGCTGGTGGCCTAGACTATTCGATTAGAAAGAAATTAGACACTCAGTATTTGAGGGACATGGCTCAGTTGGCTGATAGAGTTCGACAAGTCGAACGGCTAAAAGCTGAAAAAGCTAGGAATTCTAAATTTCATAAGAGGGAAAAGGTTGCATATGTCGAAGCAAACGACAGTGACCAAGAGTTCGACGTCACTTATGAAGATGTCGAAGACAATGAGGTTGATCTAGCAGAATTAAAACCTGGACCTCCTTATGTCTGTAAACTCCTTAAACCTTCGAATGGAAAAAATCCTGTTGAGCCTAAAAATGATAAATTTGTGTCTAAAACTTATACGTTTGACATAACCAAATGTGATGAAATATTTGATTTATTAGTTGCAGATGGCCAAATTGTTGTTCCTAAGGACTTAAAAGTACCCCCAATCGAACAACAGAAGAAAAGGGGTTATTGTAAATATCATAATTTCCTTGGCCATAAAACCTCACGTTGTATTCTTTTCAGGGATCTGGTCCAAAAGGCCCTCAATGAGGGGAGACTCAAGTTTGGTGAGAAACCAAAGACAACTCAGGCAAATGTTGAGGCACCAAAAGCTGTTGAAACCCTCTATGCGGAACCTCAAGGAGTAATGATGGTCGAAGTCATGGAGGTGTCTGAAGTGAAAGTTCAAACCATACCTGAAGAAGACTACAACGAAAAGATGAAGGTGGTATATCCTCAAACTGAAGAGGACCTGGTCGATTTTCTGAATAGATGCAAACTCGAAAACAAGAATGTAATGCTGTGTCCCCGCTGCAGTGCAGTGTGTGATAGAGAGGCTACTGAGGGCCTCCAGAAGTACCAGGTTGTCAACAAGGGGGCAACGCAAAACCAGCGATTCGATAAAGGCAAGAGGACTATGGTGCAGTCGAACAACGGCCAGAAATTTGGTCGAAAGAATACCTTCATTCCTCCTGGTTCGATTCCTGTAGAAAAATGGATGCACCAGGGGCTCATAAGGTTCAATAAAGGAACTATGGAGGTAGGTGGTTCCAGTGGAACGAAGCAAGTTGGCCCACAGGAGGCTAATAAGTATGCTTACCAAAACAATTACAAGGGTAAGAATCCCATGACAAGGACCCAATGGCGCAGGTTTCAGCGTCAAAAGAAATTGGCCGAACAAAATTTGCAAACTGGCCAGTACAAGGATGTGTCCAGGAGACCTGCAAAAGAAAGACTCTCTCCTCCGGTGAATGAAGATAAGATGGAGGACGAGGATCTACTGGACTCTGAACCTGACTTCGACGTCATCTGCGTAGTGTCCATCTTGCCGTCTGAGTATGATGTCGAATCAGAAGTGACTGAGATCGAAGGTGAATTCGATCACCTTGATATGGCTGACCCAAAGCCTGTGTGTTACTATGTGATGAACAATGGCTGCATCGAGGAGCAACTGGCATCTTTCGAAAGGCCAAGTCTTGGGATGAAAAGTCATCTCAAACCCCTTTTCATCAGAGCAAAGGTTGAGAACGTTGGGATCAACAAAGTGCTCATTGACGGGGGAGCAGCTGTCAATTTGATGCCTCAATCTACGCTTTACAGGATTGGGAAGTATGACAGCGATCTATCTGCCCACAATATTGTGCTTTCTAATTATGAAGGCAAAACTGGCTATTCGATGGGAGCCATACAGGTTGATGTTGCTGTGGGCAGCATAGTTCGACCAACTCTTTTCCTGGTGGTTCAATCCAAGGCTAACTATAACTTGTTGTTAGGAAGGGAATGGATCCACGGAGTTGGGGCAGTACCATCCACTCTCCACCAGAAACTGATTGTTTGGAGGGAAGATGGGATCGTTGAAAACATAGAGGCAGATCAAAGCTTCTATAAGTCAGAGGTTGACGTTGTCACCCCACAAACCTTTGACAAGAATTTGGCTAATATAGCACCTTGTGGAGACAAGGATTCTGCTTTTGTGCCAAGTGACAATGTCATTCATTCTGTCAAGCTCCACCCTGCCCATGGCTTTATATGGGAAAGAGAAGAAATTAATGATGCTTCTTCTGATGATGGAGTCATTCCACCAACTGGGTGGAATATACGTGAGAATTACTATGACTGAGGCCACTGCATGGGCCAGGATTACGGCTTATATGGCCGAAAATAGATTAAATACGGCCCTCGAGGCTGAGTTTCAACAAAATATGGCAGTAGAAGCCAAGATCGAAGATCTGGAAGTCAAAGAAACAAAGGATCGAAGACTTGACTGCATCTATGATGATGAGCCGCTGGGGTTCGAGAAGGATCCTATGAGCGAGGCGCCAAAAATGCAAGCACAAGATCCTTTGGAGGAGATCGATATTGGAGATGGCTCGATTAAAAGGCCAACTTATATCAGCGCCAATATCACTTCAAGTCTAAAAGAAAAACTGGTGCCGCTTCTTAAAGAGTTCAAAGACTGCTTCGCATGGGATTACAACGAAATGCCTGGGTTAAGCAGAGAAATGGTCGAACTGAAGTTACCTATTAAAGAAGGAAAGAAGCCAGTGAAGCAACTACCAAGAAGGTTCGCGCCAGAGATTATGTCCAAGATCAAGGATGAGATCGAAAGGCTGCTGAGGTGTAGATTCATCAGAGCTGCCAGGTATGTCGAATGGTTAGCAAATATAGTCCCTGTTATTAAAAAGAATGGAACTCTTAGAGTATGCATAGATTTTAGGGATTTAAATAACGCTACACCTAAAGATGAATATGCTATGCCAGTAGCAGAAATGTTAGTAGATTCAGCAGCTGGTTTCGAATTTTTAAGTATGTTAGATGGTTATTCTGGTTATAACCAAATATTTATTGCTGAAAATGATGTGTCAAAAACAGCATTTCGATGCCCTGGTGCGTTAGGCACTTATGAATGGGTTGTCATGCCTTTTGGCTTGAAAAATGCTGGGGCCACTTATCAAAGGGCCATGAATTCTATGTTCCATGATTTTATAGACACATTCATGCAAGTTTATATAGATGATATAATCATCAAATCTTCGTCCGAAGATAGCCATTTGGATTACCTGAGGCAGTCTTTCGAACGGATGAGGAAACATGGATTAAAAATGAATCCATTAAAGTGTGCTTTTTGTGTGCATGCAGGAGATTTCCTTGGTTTTGTGGTGCATAAAAAAGGCATCGAAATAAACCAGAACAAGACGAAGGCTATTCTTGAGACAAAGCCTCCTTCGACCAAGAAACAGCTTCAATCTTTGCTAGGGAAAATCAACTTCTTGAGAAGATTCATCTCGAATTTAAGTGGCAAAGCTCAAGCTTTTTCGCCATTGCTTCGACTCAAGAAAGATGAACCATTCAAATGGGAAGAAGAGCATCAAAAGGCTTTCGATGAAATTAAAGAGTATTTGATTAAGCCTCCAGTACTAATGCCTCCTAGTCAGAGTAAAGATATGAAGTTGTACATTGCTGCGTCTGACAACACCATTGGGAGCATGTTGGCTCAGGAAGATGAAAATGGCGTGGAGCATGCAATTTATTATCTTAGTCGTGTATTAAATGATGCAGAGACTAGATATACTGCCATAGAAAAACTTTGTCTTTGTTTGTATTTCTCTTGTAGTAAACTTAAGCAATATATAAAGCCTGTTGATGTCCATGTGTATTCTCATTATGATATTATTAAACACATGTTATCAAAGCCTATTTTACACAGTAGAATTGGAAAGTGGGCTTTAGCATTGACAGAATATTCTTTAACTTACAAGCCCTTGAAATCTGTTAAGGGTCAAATTGTGGCAGATTTTATTGTAGATCACTCAGTGGTCGAAATGTCTCAGGACTATGTAGATACTGAACCTTGGGTTTTGTATTTCGATGGTTCTAAACATAAACATGGAACTGGGATTGGAATCTTAATAATATCTCCCGCAAAAGTCCCAACTAAGTTTAAATATAAAGTTAAAGGTCTTTGCTCAAATAATGAGGCTGAATATGAAGCTTTAATCACAGGCCTTGAAATTTTAATTAGCTTGGGGGCAAGAAATGTTAACATAAGGGGTGATTCAGAGTTAGTGTTGAAACAATTAACACAAGAGTACAAATGTGTGAAAGAACACTTAGCGAAATATTTTGCTATAGCAAGTTCTCTGCTGAATCATTTCGATTATATTAACATTGAACATATACCTCGACTAGAGAACCAAGAAGCAAATGATTTAGCCCAAATAGCTTCAGGGTACAAGTTGTCAAAGGAAAAATTAACTCAGTTGATCGAAATAAAAGATAAACTGGTGTTACAAGAGCCGTTGACCAATGCATTATCAATGCCAAAACTTGTGGGGGCAAGTACACCACAAGGTAGTGAAGATGAAAACGTAGATGATCTTCAGGAAAAAATCCAAATTTTGGCCATTGACAATATGTTGGATAATGATTGGAGAAAATCCATTGTTGAATATTTGGAAAATCCAACAGGTAACGTAGCTCGAAAGATCAAATATAGGGCTTTGAACTACGTGATTATGGGAAATGAGTTATTTAAAAAGACTTCAGAAGGAGTTTTATTAAAATGCCTGAGCGAATCAGAAGCATATGTAGCAGTTTCCCATGTCCACAGTGGTGCTTGTGGAGCACATCAAGCAGGCCATAAAATGAAATGGCTTTTATTTCGACAAGGTTTATATTGGCCGTCTATGCTAAAGGACTGCATAGAATTTGCTAAAGGCTGTCAAGAATGCCAAAAGCATGCAGGGATACAGCATGTACCTGCTAGTGAGTTACACTCCATAATTAAACCTTGGCCTTTCAGAGGATGGGCTCTGGATTTAATTGGTGAAGTTAAACCTGCTTCGTCAAAAAAATACCACACACAGCTACGAGGCAAAGCCCTAAAAACCGTCTTCTTGTTTGCCAATCGACGATGATTAACGGAAGTTGCCTTAAAGTTGAGTAGGTTTCGAGTACCAGTTGCTGCTACTTTTTTAGTAATAGTGATGAGTAAATCTTCTGAAAGTTTCTCCATTGATTGAAAGAAGAAGGAATTTGATTTTTCTAGAGAGTTGGTTTTTTCTGGAAACGAAATGACAATGGGAGAAGTGGAAAGTAGGTTTTATACTCATTACTGAAGGGAAACTGAAAAGACGTGATTGAAGAAGTTGAAAAAATTCAACACGTGGCAAGAGGAGAACTGAAAGGTCTCTGAACTGAGCCGTCAGTTACTTTTTCTAGGAGCCAAAAAGTCTCCGAAAATAGTGTTGTAATGATAACTGCTTTGGGAACTGCTCGAGGTAAATGACGTCATCATTTAAGAAGATGTAAAGTTTCCATCGAAGGTTACAGTTTTTTCAACATATAGGAAAAAGAAAAAATGTCAACTTCTTCTCTTCCTTCGATCACGAATCGAAGCAGACATTTTTTGGGGGCAATTTGTTAGCCCATATTTTTATGAGCTAAGAATATGCTCTAAATATGCATTAAATGCTGAAGGGAATCTTGCAAAGGTTCTGTTTAATCGAAGAACGAAAAGAGTCTTGGAAATTGTTCACAGGTTCGAATACAAGGCTAAGGCAAAGAAGGAAGACTTCGAACCAGAAGGCAGATCGAACAAGCGTATGATCGAATCGAAGCAACAAAGTTCTGGACTTAGCACAATTCTGACAAACTTTCACAAACTTCGACTTCGAAAGATGCAACCGTTCCAAGGAGCAGTTAAGTGCATGCAGGGTGTACGTGGCAGGACATTTGGCAATCGTATAGTGTTCGACCGTTAGGGCAGTTTTACTTTCGAAAGTCTATATATAGTAGTTTTTTAGTCAGAAAACTGGTCGCAATTCATTTATACAAAATCCTTGTAAACTCAAAGTACCCACGCTATCGAGAGAAACGAGTGAAATGGGATCCAAGTATGAATCTGTGAACCATCTTTTTATGTAAAGCATCTTTTACAATTCAATGCAATTTACCCTTTTCATGAAATATATTTTTCCAGCATTCTAAATTTCATGCAAACTTTACTGCGTTTTCTTTAAATTCAGTTTTCTTCATCTATTTCGATCGAAATAGCACTTTTTCTTATTAAAAGTTTATTTCCCTTGTTGCTTGTAACCCAAGTGACTTGTGCATTTAATTTCCCAAATCACACCAAATGTTTATGCGTAATGGACATTCAAATAATTCAAAGGATTCAATCAAAGCAAAATGCTCCTGAGATTCACTAGTTGGTCTCGCAAGCAATTAATCTAGACTAGCGGTTGTTTACCAAATTTGGGAGTAAACAACCTCTTTGGATAGAACTCAATTGCAGAAATATCTCTTGAAACGATCGGTTCCCTCATGATTTTCTCGTTTAATAATATTATAACCTATTACTATAAGCTCAGGGATCAAATCAAGAACATATCCATATGCACTGTCCATGGAAGATCCCAAATAGTCCTGATCAAAACAAAAATTAAATTATTAAATTCATTCCCATCAATTTCAATGCAAAATATAATGATAGTGAAAAAAGAAAAATACCGGATAGTCGTCAAAGTGTTGAAGCATATTTCTCACAAACCGCAGTAACTCTTTCACGTCAAACCTACCATATTTGAAACCATCATTCCGAGTCCCGACTTCATTGATGAAATCAATGTTAAATTTACACTTCCAACCATGCTTCCGATCCGTAATTAAAACATTTGCGAAGGAATTCAAATACACAACTTCAGCAGAATTGCTCCCTAGACCCTGTATCATGTTGTTCAGCTCACACAAGAAATGGCCTCTTTTGGTTCTGTCCCATAATAATAGGTGTGACAACATAGTCTCTACCTGTGGCCTACAAAAACAAAACAAAATAGCCTAAATAATAATAACAATAACAGTGTTGTTAATAGAGGATTGCAGAAAATCGGCGCTATTTTGAGCATAGCGAAGTCAAGATTCCATATCGGATAGTTACCGGCGCTATACCGGATATTTAACAGCACCAAATAATAATATACCTTTGTGTGGGTTTGTCAGCCAACATGTCCTTCAAAAAATCGACGGCGTCTGGCGGAAGTGTGTCCTCAAGTCTTTTATCTAGCTTATTAAGCATGATATTCTTTTCACATTGTTCTATATTTTTAAACCTTCCAAATGGATGACTGCCGCGGGAAACAAGATGGAAAATCACCAGTGCCAGGCTAAATATATCCGATGAAAGTCCTTCTTGACGTCCCAAAAGTCTTTCAGGGCTTCTCCACCCTATAGTTCCGTCGTTCTCTGATGTAAAAAAAATATATATATTATATAATAAAAAATAAGAGTTTTTCTAACCTGTGCAAGATTGCACAGGATAAGGAGTATTTAATTCCTTGTTTTGTGAATTGTTTCAAATCTTATTAATGAGTCAATTAATGTTTTGCTTTGTGGGTTATTTTTTTTCCTCTCTCTTCTATTAAGTTCTGGTGCACGTACTGCAAATGAAAAACACAGGAAAGATAAAAGTCAGCACCCTTTCTCAACCAACCTACGAAGCTTGCATCTAACATTCTTCTTCAACCTTCTCTCACTGTCACTTTCTCCTTCAACCACTAAAGCTAATATTCATTTGTTACTTTCTCCTTCAACTTTGAAAAAGTTTATCAAGGAAGTGGCCATAATTTTACAAAAAAGAATGAAATTTGTGTATAGAGTTTGTCTGCGGTGCTAGTGTTTTGTTGTTTCTGTTTTGGTTAAATGGGTTTAGTGAAGGGACTTATTTGTTTCATGGTGTTTTTTCATGTCTGGTGTACTAGTTTTACTGTTGTATTGCTTAGTTTTTAAGCTTGGCTGTGTTTTGGTTTTACTGTTGCTAAGTTCTTCTCTGTGCGTTCTTTTTTCTTTTTTCTTTCCATATAATAATTTTAATAAAACCATGACATGTTATCATTGATAAATTATTTAAAGTAATTATAATACACGGGTCATGTTGTCATTGATATAAATTTTAAAATAATCTCTCAACAAAACAAATTTTAAAATAATTTCCTAAAAAAATAAATTTGAAAATAACTATTGTACATGAGACAAGTCATCGCTTATACAAATTATATATAAATTTTAAAATAATTATTATACACGTGACAAATCATCGCTAATACATATTGTAAAATTTTCATTGTACGCAGGGCAAGGTACCGACCCTAAAGTTAAAAATAAGATTATACGCGGGACATATTGTCACTGATAAATTTTCAAAATAATTATTATACACACGACAAGTTAACAAACATATTCTAAAATTATATAAGTCGATAATTATTACACACTTGAAAAATTGTCGTTGCTAAAAACCTATACAATATAAAAAAAATCTACAATATAAGAAAGGGATAATTTGTCATTGTTAAAAAGTAAAAACTAATAATTATACATGCGACATGTTGTCATTGATAATTTTTTAAAATGATTATTATACACATGACAAGTTGGCAAACATATTCTAAAATTGTATAAGTCGTTAATTATTATACACTTGAAAAATTGTCGTTGCTAAAAATTTATACAGTATAAAAAATAAACAGACAACATAAGAATCAGACAAGTTGTTATTGCTAAAAAGTTAAAAATAATAATTATACACAAGACATGTTGTCACTAATAAAATTTTAAAATGATTACTATAGACATGACAAGTTGTCATTGATAAATTTTAGAAAATGATTACTATACACTTGAAAAATTATTGTTGCTAAAAACTTAAAAATTATTATTATAGACGGGACGAGTCGTCACTAATACAACTTTTAAAATAATTATTATGCACCTGACAAGTTACTATAAACATGATATGTTATCATTGATAAATAATTTAAACTAATTATAATACACGGGCCATGTTTTCATTGATATAAATTTTAAAATATGGGACAAGTAATTGCTGATACATATTATATAAAAATTTTAAAATAATTATTATACATGTGACAAATCATCATTAATACATATTATAAAATTATTATTATACATGGGACGAGTTATCAATCATAAAAAGTTAAAAAACAACAATTATACACGGGACATTTTTTTTGAAGGATACACGAGACATGTTGTCATTGATAAATTTTTAAAATAATTATTATACACAGGACAAGTTGACAAACATATTCTAAAATCATATAACTCGATAATTATCATACACTTGAAAATATGTCGTTGCTAAAATTCCATACAATATAAAAAAGTCTACACAATATAAGAAATGGATAAGTTGTTATAATACACGGGTCATGTTGTCATTGATATAAATTTTAAAATAATTATTATATACAGGACGAGTCGTCACTATACACGAGACATATTCTCATTGATAAAAAACTTAAAGTAATTACAATACACATGTCATGTTGTCATTGATATAAATTTTAAAATGACTATTATACACGGGACATGTTGTCACTACTAAATTTTTAAAATGATTATTATACACATGACAAGTTGGTAAACATATTTTAAAATTATATAAGTCGATATTTTTCTAGGAGAAAAATCATCTATGTTTATAATATTATTGTTTAAACTTGCATATAAAAATTTCAAAATTATAAAAATGATTCACACCGACGGGTACACCGAAATTACCTAAGTTTATGCTCATTATAGCAACAACCACGTATATAATATCACATAACAACCATACAAATATAAGGGGAGTAAGTTTTATCAATAATAAACATAAAAACCCAGATCAACATTTTGGTTTGATAAACGTAAAACAAAGTTATCACATTTCAAAACAAACAATATGATCAAACATTAACAACATTATAAGTGATTTTTTATTATTTTCTTTAATTGCAATAATAAATATTTTATATACATATCATATAATGATGTTTGATTATTTCTAAATTGAGGCGTTTATACGCATATTTAAGTCAGGTTCTGCTTTGTTTATACTCCAAACAATTTTCTAAACTACAACGTTTATAAACTTAATATAAAATTTTGAATGTAAGGTTCTTACGTTTACCACTGCTGTTTAATATCCAACAATTTATAAACTGTCGCGTTTATACTCTTAATATTAAATTCAAATTAAATTCAAATTGTAAGGTTCTGAAAATGTAAATTTTAAGGTTATGTGAATTCAATATTACAATGTTTGATATTACAATGTTTGTACATGATTCCTTCACCACCTTATATAACTCCAATACTTACTTAAATAAACGCAAACCTTATTACAATAACATTTTCAAAAATATATTCATGTCAAAAATATTCTATAAACAATAAATACGTTTTTATTTAAATTTAACATACCATTTTATAAATATTAAACTCTTACTGTACCCGTGCGTCAGCACGGGTATTTTACTAGTTGTTCATAAGAAACTCATACAAATGCTTGGATCTTTTACTAGTTTAACTTAAATGACATACCACAATGCATAATTGTTCATAAGAAAATGTTACATATAATGTTCAGAAGAAAATGTTGAATGGTACGAATAAGATTCGCACGAAATTTCCCGAACAAACAAAAGTTTGATTTTTGTGCTCTTTAAAAAAAATTCATAGAATCAGTAAATTCAACAATGATTTGATTGTAAAAAAATAAAATTAATGTATGATTGTTTGTTTTTTTTAGGGGGGTGTTGTATTTTTTGAGGAATACATGAGAAGTAGAGAGCAAAATATAAAGCTTATGTGGTGTGTTGGTGAAAAAAAAAAGTAGAAAGCCTGTGTGTGTGAAAGAAAATATAGTGTTGAATAATCCCAACAAATATCGATCCTTAGAGGGACACCTTTCATTTCCCATTCAGAAAACTTCCTTTCACGAGAATAGTTATCTCTAGAATCTAATGCAGCACGAATTTTTGCATCACGCAACATATTCACAGTTGCTTTACAAGCGTCATAGATTCCTTGAGTATCAGCAACTTTGTAAGGCACTGGAATCACAATGACTTGAGTTGATGCTACTTTAGGAGGTAGCACCAATCCCTTGTCATGCATGTATACTCTATAATATTAATATCCCCATGAGTTCTGTCAAACCATTGCTTTCTATCCTTTCTTATCTTCAAAGTTTACCTCAAACTTCTCGGCAAACTTTGTCCCAAACAATGGGTAGTTGCACCTTATATTATATCCCACAACATATCAGTGTCCAAGTACAATGTTGACATGTCCTTCAAGAGTGTTGGTGTAAATTTGTTAGTTGGTAACAAAAGTAAGTATTTTTAAATTATCGTCTCCTCAGGGATTGGTGCGCTATCTCACGACAAGTAATAGGGAATAAAAGCGTTGGAATAGGAGTTCATCAATCTTGCATCGAATATAATCTAAAAATCATACATATGAATTTTAGCGTTTTAGTGAAAATATCACGTATCACTCGACAACGTCATTCGTGTCCAAATGACGTCGTAAGATCGGTCGTATCCTTTAACCGACGATTTCCCAATCGATCAAACGATCCGAAAGCATTACGTTCCGACACTTTTTGCGCTTATCAAAACCCAAATCCATGTCTAGATTTTCTTATTTTGATAGAAGATTATTCTAAACCTAGATTCAAAAGTATTTGTCAATAACAATTGAATCAAGCATGAGAATGAAAATCAAGAATAACTTCAATAACACATAAATTGCTAAAATCATATATTTGCATAATCAAAGTTTACATCTAAGCTAGAAAGAGTACCTCCAATCCCAACAAAGGGAAGTTAGTTGTTCATTTTCATGACAACTATACAAAAGTTTAGAGAAAAGATGAAGATCATAACCTAAGTCTTGATTTCCCAAAGTCTTAGTTGATTCCACAATCCAATCACTTTTGCTCCTTGAAGATCATAGCTTCTAGCCCTAAAAACTAAATCCTAAATATTACTAAACTGTAATAAAAGCAATCCTCTAATGGAAGTAGAAAAATTCTATTTGAAAAATGAGCTAAAAAGGCTTAAATACAACAGATTTTTATACGCTCGCTACAGCGATGAGCTGGTCGCTTGTAGCGACCGAAGATTTCTTGGCCAGTGGTTTTGCTCCACGTCAGCAACGGGGTTCAAACCGCCCTTGGTCGCTATAGCGACTAGATCCGTCGCTATAGCGATGGAACTTTCATTTTTCCCTGCCTAAGCTCGCTTGTAGCGACCCATCCTGCGCTGTAGCGATGAAGCTCTTTCAAATCTTCATGTTTCTTTGCTTTTTTTCCAGGTCCTAGCATGAAATTCCTGCATAAATAGATGAGGTAAGACATAGGATCACTAATTTGACATTTAATCATAAATTATGAGCTTATCCTATGATAACTTGCAAAACAAGTAACATAAGTGCCTAAAAATATATCAAAAGGTAACTTCTTTTTAGCACTTATCAAAATTGCACCGCCAAATGTATCCACTTCACTTTTCCACTCCACTTTTCGTACCCTTTATGACAGGAACTGACAAATACTCTTCATACATATGCCTGTATAATTCCAATATCTCAAGAGTCTATATAATTGTATCGTAAGTCACCTAGTTCTATGTAATCTTATATGGAGTGTGCCTCCCTTAATATAATTTTTTTCATCAATTTTTTTTATCTAAAACATTTATTTGAGTAGTTTCACGTGATCACCATAACCTATACATGTGGTAATCAGCCATCAAAGACATATTGTGGTAATTTATTAACCTTTTATTTGACATGATTGCGTACTTTTTCAAACAAAACAAAAAGTATTAAAGCACTACAAAGAAGCATAAGTTATGCTCCAATGAGGCAGACAAAAACCATTGTTACAACAAGTTTTGAGACATTTCACACCAAAACAAAGCAAGAATTACAAACCAAAACATCTAGCACTGTAAATTTGCAGATATGCTCCATTGCCTTGAAATAATTATCTGCCACACTATTATTTAGCCGAACACTCTTCTTACAACCAGTCCATATTTCATACACAATCCCACCTACTCTCCATACATACATTTTCTACACACATAGCCAAGACAAAACACAGCCTACTCTTCTAATCTTACTCACATCACATTATTGGTTATTATGGACTTCATTGGATATTTAATCCCCACAATCTTTTTCCCTCTGAATCCTTCCCCTTCGGCTATAACACTTTTTCCCATCTCTACAAGCTCTTTGAATGATTTCCCAACTGTGGTAAATCGTAATTAACTTAATAATTTCTACTATTATATGTTTATCATTGTGGTTAAATAAGTTTTTGGTCCCTATAAATATAATCAATTTGTTTTTAGTTCTCATAAAAAATGACATGTTTTAGTCCCTATAAAAAATGTCAGCACATATTTTTAATCCTATTAAAAGTTGTTTAATTATGCTTAAAATTTTAAATTTTTAAATAATTTTTTACATACTTATTAGAACATTATATAGAGTTCCTCTGAAAAAAATGGCTCAAAAATTGATTTTTAGGTCCAAAGTTTTATTACTTTAATCTTGAAATTTTGGTGTTTAAATTTATATTTAATTCATTACATGTTAAAAAAAATTAAGTACAAGAGTTTTTTAAAATGTTTTTAACATGTCTGTAAAAAATCATTCAAATATTTATAAGCTTAAGGATAATTAAACAAATTTTAATTTAATAGAGGACTAAAACTGCGTGTTAAAAAATTTTATAAGGACCAAAACATGTCAGTTTTTTATGAGGACTAAACAAAATTTAGTGTATTTATAGGGATAAAAAACTTATTTAACCCATATAATTATTATTAATGAAACATTTGACCAATTATTTTTAAAACATTTTTTTTATTTTTAAAACTTCTTCTATTAATTGAATATAGCCTTCTATCTCTGCATCGAAAAGCAATTGATAGTTTTTCTAAAAACAATATAATCAAAACAAAGCAATTGGACTCAAGTGTTTAATGAGTTCCATCAAGGACGAATTTTTCAAAAAAAAATTAGAGTTCGATTCCTTGGATGAAACAATTCTTGACCAACATTTACTTATCTCTGGATGAACCACGGCCAGAATTCGAACCTCGTATTCTCTGCTTATTCACCTTAAAGGGAGAATATCTAGTTGCGTGGTTCAAAAAAGAAAAATTCATAATGTGCAATCAAATTATTTAGTCATTGCCATTAAAAAAATAAAATAAAAAATTATTTAGTCATTTCCAAGCTTCCTCTCTTAGAACATCCATAATGTAGCTCACTATATTGTTTGTTGAAGTGGGTCTCATATGTACACATCACTCATTTTATAACTTTTTAATAATAGTATTGAATAAACACCCAATGTATCCAAACCAACACCTCAACAAACAATTAATAAAGAGTTGTGTTATTTGAACAACCATTTGATTGACAATTTTTGGGACATCTATAATTTTACAAAGAAAAAGAGACATTGAAACAAAAACCAAAGCAATAGAGAGAGTAAAAACATAATGTGAGTATGAGACAGAAAGCTGTCACAAAAGTTGTCAAAAAGTGATTGTACAAATATGATTTCTCATTAATAAAACATACTTTTTTATACAATTTATTAAATGAAAAAGTGAAGAGAAAAGAGAGAATAAGTGCTTCAAGTGTCACCATCCCCACCACTACAACGTGACACCATACTATCACCGCCCCACCATCGTCCACCACTGTTGTGGTTGTCCACTACCCCACTTTAAAAACATGTCCTCAAAACAAATTTATAAATTTTTTTTTTTCTGATCTCTAAACCAGTTATAAAATTAATACTATCGAATAGATTTATTTTTTGTTTTGAAAAAATAAATTAAACTTATTTTAGAAAATTATTTTTCAAAATGAAAAAGCAAGAAGAGAATACAATAAATACCAATAAATCCTCCTGCTCAATCCTACATATCTAGTCAAACATAACTGAGAACTAAGATTTTAGGCACAAACTTCACTTAATATTTGATAAGCCGTAAGTAAACTTCTGACCCCTATTTTGAGGAGAACAACTGCCTCATCCTTTAAACTTTGAACTCCGTAAGATGCAGCAACTTATTTGAAGCCCATTTACTTCCTCTAATTACTGGGCTACCACCTGAAAGCAAAGATAAATTAATTAACTTCATCATTCATAGCTTCTAATTTCTAAAGTGGAACTTAATACAAGTTTAAATCGCATGGCTATATATTTTCAACATAAGTTCTATACTCTATTTATAAATAATTTACGGAGAGGTAGAAATAGAGCGTACATACATACAACAACAACAACAACAACAACAACAAAACATTATCCCACTAAGCAGGATCGGCTACATGGATTAAATTACACGATAATTTTTTATTATAAACTATATTTGGATCCAATTGCAGGGGTTAGATAGTTCAACTGGTTTGAGTTAAAGGAAAATGAGTTGGAAATCCTAGGTTCAAACCCAGACGAATAAATAAATATTAATCTAACCAACGACCTAATAACGTTAAAAAGGGAAGTCCAATGCACTAAAGCTCCCGCATACACAAAGGTCAGGGGTCCCACCACTTTGATCTATTGTACGCAGTCTTACTCTGTTTTTGACACAATAGGCTATTTCCAGAAATATTAACATTTGTCATTCCAAAAAAATTGACCAAACTCATTAATCTCAAGATCTTTCTTAATATAGCATACATTCATAAGGTTAAACATCAGCAACAAATATAATGATCAATCAACCTAAATGTAGAAACACGTGTCATGATTCAAGGCGATCAAAAAATGAGCCACACTCTGAAGTCTGAACTTGACATGCTATACTAATAAGTCAATATTTACAGTTGAAACAGTTACAATTTTCAAGAGTTTCTAACCGTGTAAACCAGCTGTATCTAGTGTGCCATCTGGCTTCACGCTCCAAAACAGCAGAGCATCACCCATTTTTGGTTTCACTGATAGACCGTTTCCAGGATATTTGGATACAGAATTAGAGTTGGGCTTAGCATTAGGAAATACAGTCTCACCACCTTCTTCAACGTCAGACCTTCATAAGGACCAAAAACAAAGAACTGTCAAATTTGTATACAATTCCATCATAAAGCAGAATGCAAAACCAATATATCGAAAGAGAACAAGGGTTTACAGATACATAAGAACTGTAGCAACTCGTGGGCCTCCATTCTTGGTGATTCTCCAATTAAAGTTGTAATCGTAATGAGGCTCAAATTTTTGTCCGACTTCATAGTGAATAATCTGAAGTCCCTCTCCATTCTCTGCATATTTAAAAGTTAAACAACAGTAAATGAGAACAAATATCAAGCAATTAATCATGTCGCTGGATAGAGGATACATGGTGTTTTGGGAAAACATATTTTTTTCTTGACAAACTCATGTTTTAGAGATACTTGGCATAAGAAACAGTTTCAAGAAATCAGATTTGGGATGATTAAGAAAACGACACTCATTTGTGACAATCAAATTGCATTACACATCACCTTAAATTTACTTTTTCACGAGAGAACTATCTACCGACACATTGAGGTAGACTGCCACTTAATTAGAAAGACTAATGCATCCAATGTTTCTCACTATAACTTCTTAAGAGGGTCTTCAAGAAGTTATATGTGCAATAAATTTGGTGCATTACGCACAATACTTCAATATGTGCACAACAACAAAATAAGGTTAAGAGATGAAGGGAAAGAGGCAAACAGGTATACACATGTATTACACAAAAACTCATACCTACTGGTATGGAGGTAATATCAGCAATTTTCCGTTCAACATTCTGGACAATTTTGTCCTTTCCTCTCTCCAGAAACGTACCTGAACTAGTTCGAGAGCTACAGGCAGGGGATATATATATTAAAAGTAATGCATTACCACTAGACACTATTCTCTCAAGACAATGTATATGGAAAAAAAACACATGCATAAGCCAACCTGTTTAGTATACCATTTCCAGTTATGCTATCGACAACAAGTGATCTTTGCATGAAAGGCTTGGCAAGATTGATCAAATGTTCGCATTCTTCTTTTGACTGTTCAAAATGATAGGCAAAATGAACATTTTAATACAATATACATTCCAACAGTTTACTGCCACAAGAATTCAAAGAAGTAAACTAAGATCTCCACTCAAACTCTGGAGTCTTTTAGAAAGTTCAGGTTTATAGCAATCTGAAATAGTCACACGGTTCGCAATTCGCTTCGGTACGTGGTACGGGTTCGGGTACGCGGTTCGTAACTTTCAAAGAATTCGGTACGTGGAGGGTATACATAGTCGGTACGTTATGGGTTCGTCGTACGTTTTTTTATCCTTTCAGACCTAAGGAAGATGGAATTGTGATGTTTCATAGAGAGGTTTATCTAACATAGGAAAATAGCATGTGTTTTATCTAACAGAAAAATAGGATGTGTTTTATCTAACATAGAAAAATAGCATGTCCCACATCGGAAGGTTTTCTAACACTGAGAGGTAAGTAAGTCGATAAATACAGTCTCCAACACGTTCATCCTCAACCACATCCATCCACTGCCAAGTGTACTGCAGTACATTGAAATAGTGGGCCAGTGGCTTTTGGATTTTTCGAAAGTAGTAATTTCTTTCAAAGCCCAAGTATTGAAGTGAATTAGTCTAAATATTTATATTGTTTGTGAGGAATTCTTTGGTTCGCCGGTACTCTCTTTTTAGGGAATTCATGAGCGAATTATCAAGAACCAATACGCAAACGAATGGCTAACTGGTTCGTACGAATTGGTACGCGGTTCCTAGGAGGGACAACGAATTCTGTAACAATCTGAATATTCCATGTATGAATACCTAGATTTTCTTTTATTATTAACCACCCAGAAAAACCTCTATCTTCGTACAATTTAATTTTCCATGAGCCTAGCCTGTGCTTACAAACATAACAAGTGCAATTATATAGTTCTCCATTCAATACTTGAAGAACTTAATCTTCCATACAAACATTTATTATTTAATTGATTTAAAAAAGAAAGTAAGATAAACAGCCATTTTGGTCCAACAAGTAATGTGTTGCCATTATAGTCACTTAATGTATCGAAATTGGAAACACAACCTCAAGTTTTTTTTTAGTTGGTCAGTTTGCTCCTCAAATGTAGTTTTCGTTACTCAATTTAGTCCATAAAATTACAAAGAGTCATTTTTTTCAATTTTGATACACTTAGGGACTCTAATGACATCGCCTCGCATGTTCAGCAACCAAAATCGATGTTTACCCCAAGAAAATATTTCCAATCTCAAATGTTCAAAAAGTAAATTCATAATTTAATAACATGTATTTTGATACATGTTAGATTAATTTTTTCTTCAACTATCTTATGTATTCTCATCTTAATTTAGGTTCAAAAATTGTTGTCCTTACATCCTCTCATTAATTTTCTCTTCCACTATCTTATGTATTCTTAAACTGACCAGAAAATTGTGATAGATGGAAGCTCTTGGCTCTGATGAAAGAACTTCAGTCCACTGATCCTTCCTTTCCGTCAAACTGAAACAAATTCCGGAGGCAGCAATCACAAAACATGAAAGACTAAACATATTTCAAATCAAAATCAAATAGAATATCACTCACTCTACGAAGTTTTCATCCTTCCTTTCTGACAAACTGAAACGAATTCCGGAGAATCATGAAACATGAAAGATTAAACACATTTCAAATCAAAATCAAACGGAATAACCACTCACTCTATGAAGTTTTTAGCATTCCTTTCAGTCAAACTGAAACAAATTCCAAAGGCAACAATCACAAAACATGAAAAATTAAACACATTTCAAATCAAAATCAAACAAAATTCCACTCACTCTATGAAGTTTTCATCCTTCCTTTCCATTAAACTGAAATGAATCCCGGAGGAGGCAGTAGTCACAAAACATGAAAGATTAAACACATTTCAAATCAAAATCAAACTGAATAACCACTCACTCTATGAAGTTTTTATCATTCCTTTTCGTCAAACTGAAACAAATTCCAGAGGCAACAATCACAAAACATGAAAGATTAAACACATTTCAAATCAAAATCAAACCGAATACCACTCACTCTATGAAGTTTTCATCCTTCCTTTCCGTCAAGCTGAAACAAATTTCGGAGGCAGAAATCACAAAACATGAAAGATTAAACACATTTCAAATCAAAATCAAACAGAATACCACTCACTCTATGAAGTTCTTATCCTTCTGTTTAGTTAGTTTTAAGCCGGTCATTATCTCCACCTCGGTATTCTTCTCACCTGTAAAACTTTGCCGCTAGAATCAAAGTTTTTAAAAAGGGTTTGTTGCCAAGAAAAAGGGCGCGACAAAAAGGTAAAAGGTAGCTGCCGTTACCGTCTTCCCCGTTTTACATATTGAAAAATAATAAATAAAATAAAAATCACAACAAAATGCAATTAAAGCCGCACGACAAAACACCATTAGTGCCGCAACAAAATGCCACTCATGAAAATAGACAGAGAATCACATTATTTTTCATTTGAGGTGGATGAAAACGACATTTTTAGTAGAGAATTGAACATAGAATACATATATGTTATCCCCTTTGGACACTTTTCTCTAATTTAGAATTTTAAATCTATCCTAATTTAAGTAATTTAAGTTAGCATATATTATTTAAGAGATGTGCAATGTTGTGATTAATTCACGCCACACCAACCCTGCTCCGTTACCGCCGAGTTTGAGAAATCTTATACGTGACCGCTGCCATTATTTAAAATCTTGTTAGTGTGCGTATAATGGCCAAGGACTTAGAAAGCCCATAATAAAATATAACCCTAAATCAACTAACTATATATGGTACCAAGAAGAGAAAATCCGCCGTTTAATTTCATTCCATGTTCTTCCACCGTACCAAAAACAGCTTCGTCTCATGTTTCTTCTTTTTTATCATGAGTGTGTGAGAGACATGCAGATAACTGGTGCAAAACTACTTTTCTAAGGTATGCAAAATGGAAAAAGATAAGATGACATATGCAATTTGAAACGGTAATAAATAAGAGAGCGATTCAGATTATGTCAAAAAAAGCAAGAAGAAACAGCGCAAGTGATGGTGGGGGCAAAACTTTGACGAAAGAAAAAACAAGTAACGGAAAATGAAATATAGGTGAAAACCAAACTTGATTTTGATTTTAAAAGTAGAGTGATCAATCAAACATGTACAGAACTAACAGAAGTGTACCTGAATTTGGAATGACCTTGCAGACCATCTTGGATGTCAACACGAACAGCGAAAGCTATTGACAGCATTGCTATATATCCCGAAGGATCTCATAGCGAGAGAGAGTCCCGAATTGCAGTCCAACCAATTAAAATGCTTGCTGGCCGGAAAACATGGGGAGTGAGGTTGTTATTTTTTATTAAGCAGTCAAATAAAAATGAAATCTAATTGCTATTAATTTGCCAACACATCCGGGAACTGTTCACGAATTTGCTTTTCGCTGGATCTATCATTTCCGTTATAATATAATGGGAAGGGATGTCAACGAACCGTTTCTGACATGAGACTTGCCAGCGACAGATATATAAAGTACCAAATCTATTTTTATAACCAGTTTAGCTTTAAAACATTCCACGTGGGACTTATGCTCTTTTTTATGAAGCCCTATGTGTGCGGATACAAATGATACGGGTACGCAGATACGTAAATTTTTTACAATCTAAGATACGATATGGCTAAAATTCGTAAACAAAAATTTTATACTAAAACTTATATGTTTGTAAAATACTTGAAGAAAATAAACATCTATTACTCTTCATTATTTTTTTTTAGGAATTTCTCTTTATTATTACATTATTATAAAAGTCACAATTTTTTAAAATAATATATGTGATCAAAATAAATAAATAATGTAAAGTTTTCATTCATATGTTAGGATATTAGCAGAAGTATCATTAAAAAAACTCAACATTAATTTTGTTTAATGTTGATTAATTGAATCTACTATCTCGTTATCTTCATACACAAGAAGTTTGATTTTAAGAGGTTCATCGAGAAACAATTCTAGTGATTCATATCTAAAATTGAATCATTTACATCTCCATCGAATTTTCATAGCATTGTCTCACTTGAAAAAAGGGTGAAAATTCCATATTGACCGCATGTGTGGATGGAAACAATCAAAGGTAGCTCGAGCAATATTGGGCTTAACCTTGCACCAGATGAAGGCAAAGATAACACAATCAAATTTTGTTCTCTACTAGGCAAAATCAGGATAGTCTAAAGTGTTTTAGGAAAAGTTGTACCAATGTTACTATATAATTACAAAAACTCGTATGCGTGCCATGCACAAAATGTCATGATTATGCTCGAGAACAATACTCAACACTATAATTGTTCCATCCAAACATATGTACGCATTCATCTTACTGTTCACAAAAATGAGTAGGGGAAACAGAGTTATTTACAAAATCATTTATACATGAGAAAATGGAGACGTCAGAGGAAGGTTGAGGAGCACCTATCCCTCAATCAAACACACCAGAACACAAGAAGAAATGGGATGGCCGAACCATAACCAGAGTAATAATGGCACTCCTCTTCTCCATCATTTGTTTGAAGCAATCTCCAAAGCATTTTGTTTGATTCTATTATCGTTCTTTTCTTTCCTATTTCTTCATTTTCTGTTGTAACACGTTTTTTCTATCTTGCAATTTGGTTATCTTTTTAGTTAAACTCTATTCTTATTCTGTTTCTACAATTATTTTTGTTCCCCCTTTATTTTGAAGATTTTGAAGACAATGAGAGTGTAGCCTTAATTCAGACGACGAAAATCTTATATTTTGATTACAAAGAATGTAATTTAGAGAGTAATGCTCGCCAATGCATTTATTGAATACCATTATTCTAACTTTTAACGAAGGAAGTACATAAATTATGCACTTTTTTAACTAATGAAATGCATGAATTTTATATTTTTAACTAATTTGGTGCATCAATTATTTGCTTCATTATGTGAGTTATTAGATTATCATATTCATTCTTCTTTGGTTGATTTGCTCGGATGTATTGAACAATTTTAATTTATTTATTGTTATAAGTTTCTTGATTCATAGAGGGAAGTAGGAGTGCAACCAAATATGAGAAAGGAGGCACAATATAGTTAGAATTAATAAAGGGCAATCCAGTTGGAACACGACACCGTTTCTGTAAGTTGATAAACTTTTTGTGAAAACAGCTGAGGAAGCAGCCACTGATTTGACCACATTGTTAATTGAGTTGTTTAATAAGGATGAAAAACTTCAGAAAAGTTCTCTATTCACTGCAGCAGAGTCTCATGGTTGCAAATTTTGGATTATCTGCTCTTAAAGCTATTGAAAACAACAAACTGAAGCTTACACTTGAGGTGAAATTCTGTCAGATCTCAGATTAGTCGTATTCAATTAATGGTTATTGAAAACAATTCTGACTTATGAATGGGATTAGTTAAATTGTTGTTTTCTTTGTTACTCAGGAAATGATGGATCCTTTTGTATTAAAATATTTTTAGAACATAATATCTTCAACAAAATTTATGATTTTGGGAAACTTTTTCTTATGTACATGTAATAGAATAGTTCTGCCAATAAGTTTATTTTGTTGAGTGGTGGTTTCGAATTGCAGTTGTTGCTCGCTGTGAACCTTTATATTATGGTAAAAAGTGGACAAACGTCACGGCAATTGCGATTGCGGATACCTCTAAAACCAATAACATTGCAGCTGCAATTGTGGTTGCAGAACCTCAATTTAAAAATATTTGAACTTTCACAAATTTCATACTTGATCCAAATTTTCAGTTCTCATGAGGTCCTCTCTTCAAAGCCTTCTCAAGACTTGATGATAATGGACTGAAAAAATGTAACAGGTAGGTATGTTTTCCATCTTCTCAATTAGAAAATGTTTGTGCAAAAAATTTAATATATAGACTGGTCATTTTCTCTGGAACCTAACAAACCCATTTTGTAGATCACTATAGCTCAGAGGATCAAGAAGCAATTTGAAGATGGTAAAGATTTTATGCACCCAACTCATGGAGTGAATTTGAGTCTGTGATTTCTACTAGCAGCAAATGTGAGGTGATTTTCATTCAACTTCTATTATGACATAAATGGGTGCCCTTTCTAACCACAATGTAGCATCGACACTTAATATTAAAGTGTCTCTGCTTGTCATTCATAGCTCCCAAGTAAAATGTATTAGTTTTTTTTGTTCAATATAGGATTTTTACAATTTATTGGTGGATGAGGGAAGTGATCAAACATATCAGCAATGAAAATGGGATTATTCAAAGAAATGTCAATGAAACGGTACTCCAACAAGACGAGAGGTCTTCTCCTCTTGATGGTGATGGCGATATTGACACTTTACTAAACTGTGTTGTAAGGAAGTTAAATATCATCCCAAAGATTGTCACGTAAGTCTTTAATTATGTAACCATGAATAAAAAATTGTTATAATTAGTGAATGTGGGAAATAATTTGTGCTGACGATTTTGATCCTCCTGGTCAATGTATTCTTAAAATAAATTTTACCATCCAAATCAACATTTGAGTTTGTTAATATCTAATTAATGAATGTGTAATATGAATTGTTTGATCTCAGATCAATAGTTGAGATTGATAATTACGTGTAACTGTGTGTAACGATAATATTACTGCAAGGAATCCGATCTCAATTTCAATATAGTAAACTTCTTGCTCTGCTTGATTTATAAGCAGATTACACGAATATGGAAAATATGATCAATGTGAAAAGCGTGTTTGTGATTATGTTAGTCAAGGATACATTAATCAATGTAAGGAACAGCTATTCACTTTGCAAGTTTCGATTTACAATTCTGAAAATAATGAAAGTCAAATTGTTATTTACCAAATTGTAGGATTCTCCAAATCTGAATGGTAATGACTTGCAACTTTCTGACATCAAATGAGGTTTGACATTTAAATTACTTCAATTCCTGCTTCTTATAATTTCTAAAATTTTATAATTAACTACTATTTTGTATTTCCACTTTATAGATACACCATACGCAATAAAACATAAAACAAAGAGGGAAAGGGGCATCCTTGAAACGCCGGAGAAAAAGAAAAGAGGGGGAGAAAAGAAGAGAGCAAGAAAAAGAGTAGGAAAATTGGAGACCACGAACACCACCGTTCGACAACGGCTTAAACACAGATTCCTGTGGTAGACCTGCGAGATGAAGGAAGGTTGCATGCGCCATGGACCGAAGGTTTACTTATTGTTTTACTTTCTTCTTAAAATATAAAGGTTATTTTCTTCTACTTCACATTTTTTTAATAATCTCTATTATTAAGTGTGTTACTAATTAATTTTCTTCTTCCACTTTATTTCTGTATAGTGAGATTGTGATGTCAATTGAAATGGTGATCCATGTGACATTATTGTGTTTAATAATAATACAATGTTCATAATGATGCTCATGTTTTAAATATTTAATAAATTGGCCATCACATGTTCCATGATCAGTTAACCGTTGAAGTATGTGGAAATTTTTTGAATAAATTTGACCAAATAAGCTAATTTCATCAAAACGGATCGAGTATATTGGTCTTTCACTAATCTTTTGTTCAACAACCAATCTATTTTCTGAGATATGCAAAAATAGGTAAATGGTGACTCATATAACTCAATGTATCGGGCATTATATCCACAGAGGAACTACTAACTTCACGTAGACATGATGAGACTAGATCTTACTATCGAGTTATATACTCTTGACTCCCAAGAGATTTTGTCTACTTATGAACCTAATCTTGATATGAAATTTTTGGAATGCTGCAAATGATTGTTGGATTTTTGGAGTGCTAGCTAAGTGACATAGTATAATGATGTCTTTGTTCAAATGAAGGGATGTAATAATTTATGAATAGACCAAAGTAGATGCTCCCTATTGATTAAACTTTTTTATCTTTACCATTGTTGGTTTGACGATTTTCAGTGACATGTTGAGTTAACTAATATAAAACTACAATAGCTTTTAAATATAAATTTAATCATGAATATTTCATGTCTTTTATACCCACTAGTGTGCAGTCAAAAACATAGTAATATATAATGTTACATTAACGAAATAGAAAAAACGGATAGACGGACAAGCTAGTCTATGTAATATTGGTAACTTCCTCTTTGGTTTGGAGCTAACTGGTATGGCAGCCTTAGGTGCTTAATTCCTCTTCACAATTGTAATATTTGATTCTAAACAATCATCATAATGTATATCTCCACTTTCTCCTCTTTATCATAAATCCAAATTTTCTTGCACTAATACAATAACTTTTTTTAAAAAAAAAACTTAAATTAACGACTAAACCAATCAAAGTTATACAAATAAATATGTTATATGTTAATCAATTGACAAGAGGCTTTCTGATATAGAAAACTATAAATAGACTAAATATTTACAAGTCCAGACGTGATAAATTTAACATGATTAATTTGAGACGATGGACAGCACTACAGAAGCAGATTGGTGATTGCTTTGAATTGTTGAATGAGTAATGCTAGCAACACTATCTTTTGAACACTTTCTCTAATACTCACTCGCTTATTGGTTTAAATCATTGTTGATCACTTTGAAAATTGAACCCACACAAAGTGGTGGGACATACATTGATTTCATCTAATAAAAGAGTGAGTGTTATAGAGAGTGTTGAAAAGTGAGTGTTGCTAGCATTTCTCATTGTTGAATTATTAAAAGATGAAAGAGAAATGGAATAGCATGACAGGAGAACAAAAAAAAAAAAGAGACTATGTGGGATACTAAACGGTGGAAAGCCAAGATTCACTAAGCAAAATTCATTTTTAGATACTTAAATGTGTTCCATGCAACGGCGGAGTCACAAATTTTAAATAATAGGGGCAATATATATAAATTTGTAACAGAGTCATCTTAAATAATTTTGAAACCCTATTCTAATTTTGTAGCAGGGTCATCTTAAACAATTTAGGCGCCGATGTACAATACTAATATAGAGGTCGATACCAATTTGAAGTAGTCATTTTGGTCTCTAAGTGTATGATGTACTTTCATTAAAATATTCGAAATTTATCAAAACTATGGATACTAGTTTAGAGGTCGATACCGATTTGGAGTAGTCATTTTGGTCTCTAAGTGTGTGATGTATTTTCATTAAAATATTTGAAATTTATCAAAACTATGAACACATCTTCAAATGTTTCTTTTGTTATTCATTGTATAAACCAAATTGATTAGTGAAAAATATATTTAAAGATTAAATTAATTAACTAAAGACACATTTAAAAATCAAAATGACTAATAAAAACAAAGTTTGTTTTTTGTAATTTTAATAGAAAGATTGATAAGCCATTTTGATTCAAAACCTCTTAAGTTTTTCCATATATATAATTACATTATTATCATACTACTCTGTCCCAAAATATAAGCAAAAATTGGTCAACAAAAGTTAATGTATTTGGTTCAAAATTTGTATCAAATACATCAACTTATGTTGACTCATTTTTGCTTATATTTTAGGACGGAGGGAGTATAGTATTAATTCTTAATGAAAATGAAACCAACATAAAAGAGCACGTTTTTGTTTAATAGGTTCCATAATATTTGTATGAAAGGTTGATAAAACTTTTTTTGAGTAAATATAATACTCCCTCCGTCCCTTTTTATAGGAGTAATTTACAAAAATCACGTGTATTAAGAAAAGTTGTTGGAGTAATAAAATTGTCTCAAATGTGTGTGACTATTACTAGAATACCCTTAATTAAATATATATTCAATGTTAACTTTTCATATACTAAGACAATTTGATAGTATTAATAAGGGGTATATTTGGAAAAAGAGTAATCAATGCATATAGAAATTTGTATATGATCTTATATTTAGGGACAAATTTTTTTTGTAAATTACTCTTATAAATAGGGACGGAGGGAGTAGATAAATAAATAAAGGGGCATGCTAACGTGGGGGCATGCTAACGTGGGGGCACTAGTTAAACAATTGAAAATAAAAAGAAAAGACAAAGGTAACATTAAAAGGAACACTTTTTCAAGTTTCAAAAAGTAAAATACACAATTTTCAAAAAAATATTTTTTTATAATTCATTAACTAATGTTCGGGGTACTTGTTAGCATTTCCTATAAATAAATAATATATGTATTAGGGTGTATATATGTGTGTATACACCCTCCTGTCACTATTATAAGCAAAAATTAACATTTTATCTTTATTATATACCACATACATTATTTAATGAATGAATCTAAAATGTTGATTTTTGCTTATAATAGTGACATGATGGTGTATGTAATATGCATGAAGCTATGAAAACATCTTCAAAATTTAGTGGGGGCACAAGCCCACATAGAGCTACACTGGACATTATACCTCATACCCCTACATTTAATCTTTTACCCCTACAAATCATTAAAAATGCCAATTTTACCCTTTTGTCATCTGACTTCGCCCAACGCAAAACTCAGCACGCAAAACTTTTCCGAAATTGAATACTCAAATCAAAGTTTAATTTGTAAATCGGAAAAGTTGAGGTTGAGATTGAAGTAAAAAAGTAAAATGATTGAATTGGAATTTGAAGAGAGAAACATGTTGCAAAGTATTCAATAATTGGAACCACCGCATCACTGTCATCCTAAAAAACGGATCCTTTGCTACGAGCAATGTAAATGGTACCATTCATAATCGATGGACACAATCAACTAAACCAAGTGGGACACAATCAATTGAGTGGTTATGACTGGAATTTGCAGCGACACAATTTGCTTTGCGACGACGACAATTTTCTTTGCGATGGTGACGGAAGGACGAAAGAGTTGCAGCGGCGATGGCGACAATCTTGTTGTGGCAGCCTGATTTTGCAGTAAATTAAACCCAGGAAAATACAAGTCTTACCGTGCCGGAAACCTGGAAGTGGTCGGTTCTGTTAAATTTTTTTTGGAGTCATCGGTTTTGTTAATTTAGTGAGGACAATGATGATTTGAAATATGGTAAAACTGATTTTCACGTAAGGCATATATTTTAAATCTAATAGCAAAATGTTGGGTTGTGGGAAAACAAATGGTACACAATGAAGAGGAATGATGGTATGAGATAACAGACTCTTCTGTTGGTGATGAAGAATGAATCTGAAAACTTGTTTTCCGAAAAATGTTGTGTGGGGTGAAGTTAAATGAAAAAAAAAAAGGTAAATTTGACATTTTCAATCTTTTGTTGGGGTAAAGGATTAAGTGTAGGCCTACATGGTATAATGTTCCGTATCACTTATTTATAACTTTATAATAATAGACTTTAATAAGCACTCAAATCCTCCAAACCAACACCTCACACAAATTTTTTAAACGGGATCCGTTAATCATCTATAAAAAAAATTAACATCATTCCATTTCGTTTTTGTAACATTAAAGAGGTGTGAAACCCGTGAAGAAAAACAATGCTTATTTGATATCCTCGGCCCATTAAACACTCAAATTTTCTTTGGCTATTACTTTTTTCACCCTATGAGGTTCTCGTGCGCCCTATTTTTATTTCAAAAAATGCCCATCGGATTTTAGAATCCGAAACTGGTTTGGATTCTAAAATCCAAAACATTTATGTATATAAAACAAAGACAGTAACTTCCCCCATTTCTACATATTTATGTTTGAACATTTGGTTTCTGTTTTAAATTTAATGTTTGAAAATTGTGTTGTTTCTTATCGTTTCTATTAAAGTATTTATTTTATACGATCACAAATGCATGTCTATATCAAATTCTTACCATATGTATGTCTCAGTCAAAAAACAAAGTTTTTGTCTCTGTGCTGAGACAGTTCATATTATATAATCCGAACTGAGTTTTTCCTTTGTTATGGGATGAAAAAATGAGTTATTCACCAATTCGGATTTTATAATCCGAACATCTCAAAAAATAGGGCGCTGTCGCGGTGATTTTCGGAGATCAAACTATTGATTAGCGTTGACTCACTAATTTTTATTCACGACTGAACTTTTAATTTTTTAAAAGAAAGGTGGAAAAAAGTTCTAAATTACCACATTTTAAAAGAATAGGGTTCGGGGGTTAGTTACGTTTAGGGAAGGTGTTAGCACCCTAAACGTTCGTAGTACTCTACGAGAACCTCTTGTTTTTACTTAATTATTTGGCTATAACTTGCTTATTATTTTTAAAAGAAAGAAAAGAATGAATTAGAGTAGCGAGGAAAAATAAAAATGTTTTTTTTTGTATTTTTTATGATTTGGAAGGACAGGGTCCTCTGCCTACGTACCCGTGAGGGATCAAAACCTCGTAGTTCGGGGTAAAAATGACGTTTGATTTGTTTTGGTGTTTTTATTAGTTTTAAAAAAAGTTTTAAAGATAAAATAAAAGCCAAGTGGCTAAATAAGATTGGTTTGTGTTTTTTAATTTTGAAAATGATTAAAGTGTTATTAAAGTGGATTAATGATTATTTAAAGAAAATAGAAGAAAAAAAAACGGACACTTGATTGAAAATCAAGGTTTATTAAGAAAAGATTTTTTTGTGATTTTGATTATTTGCATGTTTTTGATTTTTTTGATAATGAACTTAAGACTAAAAATATAACTGAAAACTAAGCGCGAGGAAATTCCGTGGTGACGTTGGATCACCACGAAACCCTTTTGAAATTAAACTAACCTAATATTTTTGTATTTTTCTTTTGTAAAGCGAAATAAATAAAAATAAATAAAAGACATAAAGCAGAATAAATAAAGTGAGTGTCAGTGCAAATTCTCATTTATATTTACATGGGTCCTAAATACATTCTAATAAAATAAAAGATAAAAATGACAAAATGATAAACAAGAAAAAAAAATGCGAATGCATTAAGATAAATATGCTAAGAATAACAACTAAAATGAAAATGCATGAAATAAAAGGAAAATAAAAAAAATAAAAATGCATGATGTGCTAACAATAAAGACAATAAAATAAAATGCATGACAATAAATAACAACTAAAAAAAAATGCAAGAAATGATAAAAAAAAGAAATGAAAAAAAAATAAATATGAAAAGGAGGGAGGTGCAGTATGCAGAAAGGGGGGTGCAGAAGGCAAATGAGTAGAGAAAAGGAATCAGAAAACTGGGCCGCATGATGGGCCTGGCTTGGGTCAGCTATAAGTCACTTTTCTGGTTTTCTTCTCCTCATTTTTCACTTCTCACTCTCTCTCTAAAATCTTCTCTCACAAAACTCTCTCCTCCTTCTCTCTAAAAGCCTGGCGGCCTGAAGGTGTTCCGGCGCGGCGGCCGGCCAGCCCAGGGGGCGGCACCACCGCGCCGGAGGAAAAAAAAAACTCTCCTCTCTATTTAAAAAAGTTTTCAAACCCCTTTTTCTTTCCTCTCTTCCATTTCAACCTTAGATTTTCAAAAAAATTCTTTAAACGGACTGGATCTAACTTTTGAAAAAATGTTTTGAAACGAAAGAAAAAGGCAACTACCTCTTGGGTTTTCTTCTGTCCGGATTAGTGGTGGTTGGGGATGAAGCGCGGCTGGGTTCTGGGTTGTTTAGGGAGGAGAGGTTCGTGAGTGATTGGGTTGAGGGAGGTAGTGGCCGGAGCGTGTGTTTGTTTTGGGTGGTCGTGCGGTTTGTATGGAGGGGTGATTGTGGGTAGATGGGTATTGTGTTGTGTTGTTGTGTTGGTTGAGTTTTGGATGGTTGGGTGGTTTGATGGCCGAATTGATTAGTGGGAGTGGGGAGATGTTTGGTTTTCAGATTGTTGGGAGAGGGTTGAGTGGCTGTAGGTGTGGCTTAAGAGTGGCCGTGTGAGTGAGAGTGAGTGGGTGAGGGACACGCGTGTAGCTGGGTTGTTGTTTGGTAGGCCGATTGTATGATGGATGTTGTGTGGCTTTGGAGATTGGTTGTGGCTATGTGGGTTGTACGGTTTTGGTAAGTGGCGGTTGAAGGAGGAAACACGGTTATGATAGTGTGTGTACGGTTGTGATAGTGTGTGTGTGTGGTTGTTGCTGATTGTGCTTGGTTGTGTTTTATGAAAATGGCCTTTTTGAATTTTTTCCTTGATTCTGTGTTCTTGGTTCCCCCTTTTCTGACTGAAATTCCCCTTTTAAAATACTAATTGCTACCACTAATGCTCAATAAAACACAGGTTGACAAAATAAGTGCCATAATTCTCAATAATGGACAAATTAATGACAAATTAATTTATGAACAAAAAGTCTTCTCCACAAAAGGTCATACTATAAAATATTTAAAAAGGTAACTAAAAAAAAAAAATACAAGTAATAATAGCACTAAATAAAATAATAATAAAAACATTTAAAAGAATAAAAATAAAAATAATAATAAAAACAAAAAGACGGACCCGGACGAAATTAAAAAAAATGAGGTATTTTAAAATACCTCTCTGTCGAAATTTCGTCTGAGACGACGAAAAATTCCGAACTAAAAAGATGAGTAAAAAATAAATTTTAGGTCTAAAATTGGGGTATGACAGATGCCCCTATTTAAGTCTCTTCGTCCGGAGATCTGAAGAGAAAATCTTGGATTCGACGGGTCGAAGGGACTTAAATACAGAGTACGCCAATTTTGGACCTAAAAGGAAAAAATGTGAGATGCTCGTGATGCAAAGGTGAATGCAAGACGGCGAAGATGACCCGACTGGGGGATAAAACAAAAACGAAAGGATACCCGAGTTCGTTAAAGAAAGGGATCCGACTCCACTGGGGGAATAACACAGTTTCACTGGGGAAAGGGATCAACTATCGTATTGACAGCTGAAGAAAAAGGTATGATATGGGAAAAGACACCGACCACAAGCTGCCCGTTTGTAGAGCTTGCCACTTGAGGTAAAGACGGAAATAAAAGTAACATGTCACTGACGACAAGAAACAAAAGTGAATGTAAACGTTGGATGAAAGGTGAAAGCTGGATGAAAAACAAAAGCCGGATAAATGCTGGATGAAATATAAATGTTGGATGAAAGATAAAAGCTGGATGAAAGATAAATGCTGGATGAAATTTAAAAGCTGGATGAAATTTAAATGCTGGATGAAATTTAAATGCTGGATGAAAGATAAATGCTGGATGAAATTTAAAAGCTGGATGAAGGATAAATGCTGGATGAAATTTAAAAGCTGGATGAAATTTAAATGCTGGATGAAAGATAAATGCTGGATGAAAATTAAAAGCTGGATGAAAGATAAATGCTGGATGAAATTTAAAAGCTGGATGAAAGATAAATGCCGGATGAAATTTAAAAGCAGGATGAAGGATAAATGCAGGATGGAAGATAAATGCAGGATGAAATATAAAAGCAGGATGAAGGATAAATGCAGGATGAAATATAAAAGCAGGATGAAACATAAAAGCAGGATGAAGGATAAATGCAGGATGAAAAATAAAAGCAGGATGAAGGATAAATGCCAGTTGTTCGGGTTATTGCCGAACGAGTCAACTGACGACAAAAGATTGGATAAATGTCAGCTGTTCGGGTTATTGCCGAACGAGTCAACTGACGACAAAAGATTGGATAAATGTCAGCTGTTCGGGTTATTGCCGAACGAGTCAACTGACGACAGGATAAAAGGGTAATTGTCAGCTGTTCGGGTTATTGCCGAACTAGTCAACTGACGACAGGAAACAAAGAGGATAAATGTCAGCTGTTCGGGTTATTGCCGAACGAGTCAACTGACGACAAAAGACTGGATAGGAAAATGCACAAGCTGTTCGTTAAAGAACTGCCACTTGGCGAAAAGAGGGTGACATCTTGGGACCAGACACACTGGAGATGACACATGGGGAAAAAGAGTTACCAATTATTCAGATTGATGGATATGAAAAGCAAGACTCAGGGTGGTCAATGAAACCATGTATGAATGATGTTATGTGCATATTGTGTATGCAAGAATGTGTACATGCATGAATGTATGAATGTATGTATGACAATACGACTTGTATGACTGTATGGAGGATTGACTGGTAAGATTGTATGGAAGACTGACTTGTATGATTGTATGAAAGACTGGCTTGTATGATTGTATGAGAGACCGACTTGATGAGACAAGATTGGACGGATAAGATGGAAAGTGACCCGACATCGCAGTACAAACACTCAGCAATCTTCATTGGGGATGGTGCCACTGGGGACATACCAAAGATATTGATGGCAAGTTAACACTTCCTGGGGGGAACGTGTTAATCCAAAAACCTGGCAGAAGGACCTGGTGCTTCTGTGGTCATGCTTATCTTTTGTTTTTCTTTCTGAATCCCTAATTTTTGCCTGGACCGCCCTTTCGGGTTTTCAGTCCACCGGGAATATATTCTTTTTTGTATGCCCCTAATTTTTGCCTGGACCGCCCTTTCGGGTTTTCGATCCACCAGGACGCTCATTTTTGCCTAAGCCGCCCTTTCGGGTTTTCGACTTACCGAGCTCTTTTCTTTTTCTTTCTTTTTTTCAAGCAATTGACCACGTTTAACCCGCAGAGTTTGTCCGTTCTCAGGATAACCGTTAACGCACACTTCACTTATTCATGAGTTCAGAGAGAATGAGTTTTTTGTTTATGCTTTCCAAAAAATAAAAAGATTTATAATTTTTTGAAAAAATATTTTACTTTAAGTACTACCATCAAAAATAAAAGAAATTTTATAAACAGAATAAATGGGAATTCCAAATAAAAGGCACAGGCTCAAATTCATTTAACAGAGTGGTGACCCGCCAATGGCGTGGCTCCACGGATTTCACAAAGTTTGGAAAATGGTAAATATAAGGGGAAGGTACATTGAACACAATAACCGCTATTCTCCCTAACAACTTTGAATTCCCCCGTTTAGACGCTTCAGATTCAGAGTCTCTTTGACCGCTAACGTGCCCCAAGTGAGTCATGGCCAACTTGATGCAGTTACTTTGTCTTTTGATCCTTAACTTTTGCATAGACCGCCCTTTCGGGTTTTCGATCTATCAGGATGATTATTTTCTGTTTCATGTCTCTAATTTTTGCCTGGACCGCCCTTTCGGGTTTTCAGTCCACCGAGACGCTCATTTTTGCCTAAGCCGCCCTTACGGGTTTTCGACTTACCGAGCTGTTCTTTTATTTTTTAGACAAAGTATTTCTTGACTGCATCGGCGTTCACAGGGCGGGGAAGCTCCTCACCATCCATAGTTGTAAGAGTCATTGCACCACCGGAGAACGCTCTTTTGACGACATATGGGCCTTCATAATTAGGCGTCCATTTGCCCCTGGAGTCCGGTTGAAAGGATAAAATCTTTTTGAGCACAAGGTCTCCTTCTTGAAATTCACGGGGACGAACCTTCTTGTCAAAGGCTTGTTTCATCCTCTTTTGATATAGTTGACCATGACACAAGGCAGCCATGCGTTTTTCTTCAATCAAGTTCAGCTGATCATACCTACTTTGACACCATTCAGCCTCAGATAATTTGGCTTCCATCAGAACTCTCATCGACGGGATTTCGACCTCTACAGGGAGCACTGCTTCCATGCCGTAGACTAAAGAGAAAGGGGTTGCCCCTGTTGAAGTGCGCACTGAGGTACGGTACCCATGCAGAGCGAATGACAACATCTCATGCCAGTCTTTGTAAGTGATTACCATTTTCTGGACAATCTTCTTGATGTTTTTATTTGCGGCTTCGACAGCACCATTCATCTGGGGTCTGTAAGGAGAAGAATTATGATGTTCAATCTTGAACTCCCCGCACAATTCTTTCATCATCTTGTTGTTCAAATTGGTTCCATTATCTGTGATGATTCTATTAGGCACACCGTAACGGCAGATGATATGGTTCTTGATGAATCGAACTACGACTTGCTTGGTTACGTTGGCATAAGATGCTGCTTCGACCCATTTAGTGAAGTAATCAATGGCCACTAGAATGAAACGATGTCCGTTTGAGGCCTTTGGTTCGATCTTTCCAATCATATCAATGCCCCACATAGAGAAAGGCCATGGAGAGGAAAGGACGTTGAGGGTAGTTGGCGGAACATGAATCTTGTCGGCATAAATCTGACACTTGTGACATTTCCTGGCATGTTTATAACAATCAGATTCCATCGTCATCCAGTAGTAACCCTCTCTCAACAACTTTTTAGCCATTGCATGCCCATTGGAGTGAGTTCCGAAGGAGCTTTCATGTATCTCGCTCATCAACATCTCTGCTTCGCGTTCGTCTACACATCTGAGTAATACCATGTCGAAGTTCCTCTTGTACAAAACATCTCCATTCATAAAGAAATTACCAGACAATCTTCTCAAAGTCTTCTTGTCTTTATTGGAGGCTCCAGGTGGGTATTCTTGATTCTGAAGGAAACACTTAATATCATGAAACCATGGCTTATCGTCAATGACCTCTTCAACTGAAAACACATGTGCAGGCCTTTCAAGATGTTGGATTCTGATCGTTGGCAGGTCATTCTGATGGCTTACTTCATACATGGAAGACAAGGTTGCTAAGGCATCTGCCATCTGGTTCTCATCACGAGGAATGTGGTGCAGCTCAACCTTGTTGAAGAAGGTCAACAAACGTCTTGCATAATCTTTGTAAGGAATCAGGCCGGGGTGGCGAGTTTCCCATTCTCCTTTGATCTGATTGATTACTAGCGCTGAATCCCCATATACATCAAGGTTCTTGATCCTCAAGTCAATAGCTTCTTCAATACCCAGGATGCACGCCTCATATTCTGCCATATTGTTCGTACAATCGAATTGCAGCCTTGCAGCGAAAGGGAGATGGTTGCCTTCAGGAGTGATAATGACTGCCCCAATTCCATTACCGTAGACGTTCACGGCCCCGTCGAATATCAAACCCCACCTGGACTCGGGATCTGGACCCTCTCCAAGCAATGGTTCATCACAATCTTTCATCTTCAAATACATAATCTCTTCATCGGGAAAGTCAAACTTGATAGGCTGGTAATCTTCAACCGGTTGATGCGCCAAATGATCGGCCAGGACACTGCCTTTGATTGCTTTCTGGGTGCGGTATTCAATATCATACTCGGACAACAACATCTGCCAACGAGCAATTCTTCCTGTTAAGGCCGACTTCTCAAAGATATACTTGATTGGATCCATTTTGGATATCAACCAAGTGGTGTGGTTAATCATGTAATGGCGAAGGCGTTTGGCTGCCCAGGCTAGTGCACAGCAAGTTTTCTCAAGTAGGGAGTATCGAGACTCACAATCTGTAAACTTCTTGCTCAGGTAATAAATAGCATGCTCATTCTTTCCGGTTTCATCCTGTTGTCCGAGCACGCAACCCATGGAATCTTCTAACACAGTTAAGTACATGATCAGTGGTCTTCCTTCGACTGGAGGGATAAGAATTGGAGGCTCTAGTAGATACTCCTTGATGCTGTCAAAGGCTCTCTGGCAGTCTTCTGTCCAAACAATCCCCTGGTCTTTACGGAGTAGTTTGAATATTGGCCCACAGGTGGCGGTCATGTGAGAGATGAATCTGGAGATGTAGTTCAGACGCCCCAGGAACCCTTTTACTTGTTTTTCTGTTTCTGGAGCAGGCATTTCTCTGATGGCTCTGACTTTATCGGGGTCTACTTCAATAC
Source organism: Medicago ruthenica (assembly GCA_018208015.1). Taxonomy (NCBI): domain Eukaryota; kingdom Viridiplantae; phylum Streptophyta; class Magnoliopsida; order Fabales; family Fabaceae; genus Medicago; species Medicago ruthenica. The sequence continues at coordinate 102,937,448 of CM031373.1, read as the reverse complement.
CTTTCTGACTAACAATGAACCCCAAGAGTTTTCCAGATCTAACACCAAATGTACATTTGTAGGGATTCAGACGAAGTTGATACTTTCTTAGCCGTCGAAACATCTTCAGCAGGTACTCAACATGTTCTTCTTCAGTGCCCGACTTAACAATCATATCATCCACGTACACTTCTATCTCTTTGTGCATCATGTCATGAAAGAGAGTGGTCATGCCTCTTTGGTAGGTGGCGCCTGCATTTATCAAACCAAATGGCATTACTTTGTAGCAGAAAGTGCCCCAAGGCGTGATGAAAGACGTCTTTTCTCTGTCTTCGAGTGCCATCTTGATTTGATTGTAACCGGAGAAACCATCCATGAAGGAGAAAACTTTGGACTTAGCAGTACTATCAACCAATACATCGATGTGAGGTAAAGGGAAATCATCCTTTGGACTGGCCCTATTCAGATCTCGGTAGTCGACGCACATTCTGACCTTACCATCTTTCTTCGGGACTGGAACTATGTTGGCCAACCATTGAGGATACTCAGATGTAACAAGGAAGCCTGCGTCAATTTGCTTTTGCACCTCTTCTTTGATCTTGAGAGCCATATCGGGACGAGTTCTTCTCAACTTCTGCTTGATTGGTGGGCATTCAGGTTTCAAGGGCAAACGGTGTTCCACAATACGGGGGTCTAAACCTGGCATATCCTGGTATGACAATGCTAACACATCAGTATATTCTTTGAGCAGTTCAATCACCCTCTGTTTGACAGTCTCTTCAAGCAAAGCCCCGATCTTGATTTCCTTCTTAACTTCCTCAGATCCCAAGTTGATCACTTCCACCGCCTCTTCATGAGGCTGAATGGTTTTCTTCTCATGTTCTAGTAAACGGGCAATCTCTTGTGGAATTTCTTCGTCCTCCTCCTCTTCGGCTTCGTAGACGGGGAACTCAAAGTTGGGAGAGAACGTAGGGTTATCGTGTTCAACGGGCTCATTGATGTTTAGTCTGCATATATGATTCATGATTGATTTTAGAGAATGAGTGAAAAATGCAGACCTTTTGAAATTGATTAAGAAAAAAAGACAAAAAATATTGTGGGTTTTTTGTGATACCATTTTCCAGAAAAAGCAATAAAAGGAATCGGAATAAGCAACATTTTTCATTAATGGTGGAAGTACTTGAAGCAAAACAGCCCTACATGATTGCACTTTCGCTCGGGCAAACCGAAAGGATTTTATTGAAAAAGCAAAAACAAGAAACACATTACTTTGACACGTGAACGACTAAAGGCAAGTCAACAGCATCCCAATTACAAACAAGCCCTCCAGGTGTCACAAAAGCAGGTATCATTTCTTGAGAACCATCTAGGACAGCATTGGCTTCAGGCGGGGTATTGATGAACCCGGCACTACAAAAAGTGCTACTTATGGAGCTTGACCCAACACCATTCTTTGAGGATCCTGCAAAAGAAGCAAATCCTAGTCCTTCACGGTTTTTGCTTTCTGGCAACTGCACAACTTTTCCCCATTCTACACCTGTTCCTTCCTGCACCACCTTCTGTGCGCTCTTCCAGGTGGCAAAAGACACTTCGCTCTTCTCTGGCCCCTTACCTTCCATAGTCAGGCCTTGGAAAGAGGTTCCTTCTGTTTCATCAGCACCAATAAAGGAAAAAGCTGACAAGTGGCTTATCAACATGGCTTCTTCACCGCTTACAGTTATTAGCTTCCCGTTCTTTACGAACTTCAACTTTTGATGCAGTGTAGACGTCACCGCTCCGGCTTCATGGATCCATGGTCGGCCCAACAAACAACTGTATGCCGCTTGGATATCCATCACTTGAAAGGTAATCTGAAATTGGTGTGGTCCAATTGTTATAGGCAGGTCTACTTCTCCAATCACCGACTTCCTTGAACCATCAAAAGCTTTTACTATTACTCCGCTTCTCCTTATGGGTGTACCCTTGTAGGAAAGTTGATCAAGAGTTGATTTGGCCATAACATTCAGAGACGAACCGGTGTCTACAAGTACATTCGACAGTGCATCAGACTTGCAGTTCACCGATATATGCAATGCCAGGTTGTGATTCCTACCTTCTGCTGGGAGCTCTTCATCACTGAAACTCAGATTGTTACATGCAGTGATATTACCCACTATTCCACCAAACTGATCAATCGTCACATCATGATCCACAAAAGCTTGGTCCAAGACCTTCATCAAGGCATCTCTATGAGCGTCAGAATTCAATAGTAATGCCATCATAGATATCTTCGACGGAGTTTGCATCAACTGATCAATCACTTTGTACTCGCTTTTCTTGATCAATTTCAAAATTTCATCTTGATCAGAGTCCCTACCGGCCCCACTAGACTGGCCCATTTCCTTGTTTCCACTAGGACTAATTACTGGCAGTTGTTCAATCACCGGATCACTTACTTTCTTCGGAAGTGCTGCTGGGATGACACGCCCGTTCCTCAATATCTTGTTACTACTCGCAATGTTGTCGACAGACGTTAGGGAGGGTAAGGGTACCTCCCGTCCATTTTCCAGCATCGTGGCCTGGTATTTGTATGGGATGGCTCTTTGGGAAGTATGCGGCACAGGTCCCGGCAAACAGATCACCAGAGGAGTAGTAGTTGACTTTTCACTATTGTATGCTATCTCCACCCGTTCTGGGATGCCGAACTCAGGTGTAATGACACACACCTCCTTCTCCTTCTTCGAGATGAGCAACTCTCTCCTGTCTATCAACCCTTGTATATCACCCTGCACTTTCTGACATCCTCTTGGGTCTACGAGGCACACTTCGCACGCTGTATGATCGTGACTAAACAAATCCACCTCGCACATCTTGATATGCATAGGAACCAGTGGGGTCTGAACATGCTGGACATTAAGAATGATACTATCTCTGCAACAGTCATGTACCATATTAACAGACGGTCCATGATTCGGTAGAGGGTTGGCCTGAACATTTGGATTTTGATCTTTAAAAGATAGTAAATTGGCCCGGACTAACCTTTGCACCTCGGTTTTAAGAGCAAGGCAATGCTCGACATCGTGGCCAGGAGCTCCTTGGTGAAAGGCGCAAGTTAGGTCATGTCGGTACCAAGGAGGTAAAACATCTGGTGTACGGAGAGGTGCCCTGACCTGGACAAGGTTTTTGGCAAGTAGAGCAGGGAGCAAGTCAGCATACTTCATTAGGATTGGATCAAAGGTCGTTTTTTGGCGATTTTGTGAGTGATATGGTTGTTGAGGGGTTTGAGGTCGGGGCTGTTGTGGGTAGTACGTTTGTTGGTGAGGTTGCTGATAATGTTGATGGGACTGTTGGTAAGGTGGTTGAGGTTGTTGGTAAGGCCTTTGTGGGGTTTGTAGTTTGTAGTTTGAATTTTGGGCAGTATTGGTGGATGGTGAAATGGCAGCAATATGTTGGTAGGGTGGGTATCTTTGTTGTGGTCTCCCATGAGCAACCATACTGACCTCCTGTTCCTTCTTTCTTGGGAAGTGATTCCCAAACTTCTTCCCGCTGTTGGCGGGGGTACTCTCTTTAACCAGACGTCCTTCCCGGACTCCTTCCTCCAGACGCATACCCATATTTACCATCTCAGTGAAATCACTGGGTGCACTTGCAATCATCCGCTCGTAATAAAATGAACCAAGAGTATTCAGGAAAATCTTCGTCATTTCTTTCTCCTCCAAAGGCGGGTTGATTTGAGCAGCAATTTCTCTCCATCTTTGAGCATACTCTTTGAAAGTCTCCTTGTCCTTTTGAGCCATGGCCCGGAGTTGATCTCTGTCTGGGGCCATGTCCAGGTTGTACTTGTATTGGCGGACGAAGGCTTCTCCCAAATCATTGAAAGTTTGGATCTTGGCGCTGTCCAAACTCATGTACCATTTTAAAGCTGCGCCAGTTAGAGAGTCCTGGAAGTAGTGGATGAGTAACTGATGGTTATCTGTCTGGGTAGACATCTTCCTAGCATACATCACCAAGTGGCTTTGAGGACAGGTGTTCCCCTTATACTTTTCGAATTCAGGGACCTTAAACTTGGGCGGGATCTTGACATTTGGCACCAAACAAAGGTCGTGGGCATTTTTCCCGAAAAGATCTTTTCCTCGGAGGGCTTTGATTTCCCGTTGCATCTCTTCAAACTTTTCTTGGAAATCATCCATTCGATCCTGAGCCCCTACACTTTCTGTGTGAAAGATGGGTTCATTGTCGTACTGGGTTGTATGAATCACTGGAGCTGAAAAGGCCATAGTAGCCTGAGGAAAAGTAACACCAGGTTGAGGAGCAGAAGTTGCAACAGGAATAGGGATGAATCTTTCTCCGGAGCTAAGAGGCATGCTCCATGGGTATTCGTCAGGCATTGTGTATTGTGGAGCACTAGTGTGCGCTGTCGGAGCCGAAGTAGTTGCAGTCGTCGGCTGAGCTAGAGAGCTAGGGGAAGGAGACGGTGGATGAACTTGTGCGGCTGCCAGCAGCTTTACCAACTCTGTCAATTCTTCGATCTTGGGGTGCATGGATGTCATTTCCTCCCGAAGTACCTGGTTTTCTTGTTCCAGATGGTCCATTATTTTTCTCTGATGTGCTCTAGTGTTGTATATGTAAGTTGGTTTCTGCTGAGGACGTCGGGCCACTTTCTTGGACTAGGCAGATGGACCTTTTGTTAAAAAAACAAGACGTGAGACACAGCTTGAGAAACTATGAATGCGATATGATGCATGATTATGCTTATGCAAAAAAAGAAGATATTTTATCGAAGGACTTTGAAGCAATTGTAAACACCATGGTCTGAACAATTCGTTTAATCATTAAGACATTACAAAATAGCTTTTTTTGACAAATTACAAGATTTTGGAAGCTAGAACATAAACATAAAACCCTAAAGACTTTAACTCAAGCTCCTGGAGTAGGTGGACTCTCGGAATCTGAATGTGATCCAGAGATCGAATCCATAAACCTCTTCTTTCTCCTGGCGTCCTTCCGAAGCCGGAAATCTTTTTGCTGAAGTAGATCGTCCTTCTCAATCATCCGTTGATTCTGGATGAAAAGCTCGTGATCCTTCTGTTCTAATTTTCCCTTCAAGGTCTCATGTTCACGTTCAAGCTCCTGGTATTTTCTCTTCCATGTGTCCCTCTCAAGCCGCATTTGAATCAACTGCTCATTGTATTCCTCTTTGTTATCGAAGGGTATGGGTAAGGATGGCGGTGGGACGGTTGAGCATAGGTATCTGGGCAAAGGGTAGGGTAAACCAAAACTCGAAGCTCTGTCGATGACCCACTGAGTATAAGATCCATGTACAAAGCCTGTCTTCCTTCCTAACTGATTTCTGTCAACCCTACGGATAGTATGCCAAGCTCGCACAAATCTTAATCTCATATATGTATGGTCTTCATGATTCAGGTAGAATTCACCGGTTAGGGAGAGGTTGTTAGGTTTTTCTTTCATGGGGTAACCGAACTGGCGTCTAGCGAGAGCAGGGCTGTAAGTAATTCCCCCTCGCGTACCGATGAGGGGTACGTTGGGGAACTCTCCACAACTGTCAATGATTACTCCAATGTCGGTAGCTGGTTGATACCAAATGATATCGGCTGGGGTGAGGGACATGATTCTTTGAGGCCATCGGGTTTTTTCTGGATTGGTTTTGAAGAGGTGGGTTTGAGGCAGATGTAAAGTAAACCACTTGTAGAGCAAAGGCGCACAGCAAGTGATAACTCCACATCCCTTTTGAGTTCTGTGGTGAATGGAATGGTAGGTATCTGCAAGTAGGGTAGGGACAGGATTTCCGGATAGGAAGATTTGGATCGTGTTGATATCGACAAAATCGTCAATATTAGGGAAAAGTATGAGGCCATAGATGAGTAGGGCAAGGATAGATTCGAAGGCATCGGTACTGGAGGCTTCGGCGAAAGCGTAGGCTTTTTGGTAGAGGAATTTGGAAGTTAGGCCTTGGGAGCCCGCTTTGGTGGTGAGGTTAGTGGCTATTTCGGAGGTTTTGAGATGGAGGGCTGCTGCGATGGTCGGATGTTTAGGAGTTGGTTCAAGGCTGTTGAAAGGTATCTTGTCAGGTATTGGCAAACCAATCAGATAGGAATATTCTTCCAAAGTGGGGACAAGCTGGTAATCCGGGAACGTGAAACAGTGATAAAGAGGGTCATAGAACTGGACCAAGGTATTAAGGATCCCTTCTTCAATGTTTGTCTTGAGAATGCTGAGTAGATACCCATAACGATCTCGAAAGTTCTCTGGACTAGCTACCAAAGATCCTAGCTTCCTTAAGTTTGTCAAATCTGGGCTTTTGAAATTATATTTCTGAGTCTTCCTTATTGTGATGTTCATACCTACGATGTTTACAACAAAACTTGTCTAAGTCCTTCGATATTTGATGAAAAAACGTTTATGAATGGATGCATGTATGCATGATTATGTTAAAGAAGCGGAGAAAACATGGTGAGGTTAAGTCCGTAATGTTGGAGTTGAGGGTAAACACGCCATTTTGGTAAGGACTATGGTTTCATATGTACCTGTATCACGGGTTCTACCAAGTTCCCAAAGTCATAGACCACTTCCGAATATTGCCGGATTACGGGACTACTCCCGGTCCAACAACGTTCGTAGGAAAGTCTCGTTTGAGTGTAGTATCGCGTATCGACCAACTCAAGACTACTCTTGATTAGCCACCGCACTACGTCCTAAAAGGCCAAGATGGGTTAAAGGTGACTAAAGGTCCTCAACTTCATAGGCCACTTAAAAATAACAATGTCAAACACGACTACTCATGTTGACATGGTATTACCTTTAAGAGTCCTCCATTGAGCGGGGTTATATCACATGTACCAACACCCAAGACTACTCCTGGTATGGCACTTTGATTATACCACCATCCTATCTTATGTTTCTCTCAAGCCCGGGTGTAGGACTTATCTCACCACTCACGTAAAAGGAAAAAAAAAACACATAGGCACATAATTACATATTTTTTGTTTTAAGCAAGTTATAGCACAAAATAATTAAATAAAATCAAGTTAGGCTCAACCCTCTTAGGGATTTCCCCAGTGAAGTCGCCATTTCTGTCGCGGTGATTTTCGGAGATCAAGCTATTGATTAGCGTTGACTCACTAATTTTTATTCACGACTGAACTTTTAATTTTTTAAAAGAAAGGTGGAAAAAAGTTCTAAATTACCACATTTTAAAAGAATAGGGTTCGGGGGTTAGTTACGTTTAGGGAAGGTGTTAGCACCCTAAACGTTCGTAGTACTCTACGAGAACCTCTTGTTTTTACTTAATTATTTGGCTATAACTTGCTTATTATTTTTAAAAGAAAGAAAAGAATGAATTAGAGTAGCGAGGAAAAATAAAAATGTTTTTTTTGTATTTTTTATGATTTGGAAGGACAGGGTCCTCTGCCTACGTACCCGTGAGGGATCAAAACCTCGTAGTTCGGGGTAAAAATGACGTTTGATTTGTTTTGGTGTTTTTATTAGTTTTAAAAAAAGTTTTAAAGATAAAATAAAAGCCAAGTGGCTAAATAAGATTGGTTTGTGTTTTTTAATTTTGAAAATGATTAAAGTGTTATTAAAGTGGATTAATGATTATTTAAAGAAAATAGAAGAAAAAAAACGGACACTTGATTGAAAATCAAGGTTTATTAAGAAAAGATTTTTTTGTGATTTTGATTATTTGCATGTTTTTGATTTTTTTGATAATGAACTTAAGACTAAAAATATAACTGAAAACTAAGCGCGAGGAAATTCCGTGGTGACGTTGGATCACCACGAAACCCTTTTGAAATTAAACTAACCTAATATTTTTGTATTTTTCTTTTGTAAAGCGAAATAAATAAAAATAAATAAAAGACATAAAGCAGAATAAATAAAGTGAGTGTCAGTGCAAATTCTCATTTATATTTACATGGGTCCTAAATACATTCTAATAAAATAAAAGATAAAAATGACAAAATGATAAACAAGAAAAAAAAAATGCGAATGCATTAAGATAAATATGCTAAGAATAACAACTAAAATGAAAATGCATGAAATAAAAGGAAAATAAAAAAAAATAAAAATGCATGATGTGCTAACAATAAAGACAATAAAATAAAATGCATGACAATAAATAACAACTAAAAAAAATGCAAGAAATGATAAAAAAAAGAAATGAAAAAAAAATAAATATGAAAAGGAGGGAGGTGCAGTATGCAGAAAGGGGGGTGCAGAAGGCAAATGAGTAGAGAAAAGGAATCAGAAAACTGGGCCGCATGATGGGCCTGGCTTGGGGTCAGCTATAAGTCACTTTTCTGGTTTTCTTCTCCTCATTTTTCACTTCTCACTCTCTCTCTAAAATCTTCTCTCACAAAACTCTCTCCTCCTTCTCTCTAAAAGCCTGGCGACCTGAAGGTGTTCCGGCGCGGCGGCCGGCCAGCCCAGGGGGCGGCACCACCGCGCCGGAGGAAAAAAAAAGCTCTCCTCTCTATTTAAAAAAGTTTTCAAACCCCTTTTTCTTTCCTCTCTTCCATTTCAACCTTAGATTTTCAAAAAAATTCTTTAAACGGACTGGATCTAACTTTTGAAAAAATGTTTTGAAACGAAAGAAAAAGCCAACTACCTCTTGGGTTTTCTTCTGTCCGGATTAGTGGTGGTTGGGGATGAAGCGCGGCTGGGTTCTGGGTTGTTTAGGGAGGAGAGGTTCGTGAGTGATTGGGTTGAGGGAGGTAGTGGCCGGAGCGTGTGTTTGTTTTGGGTGGTCGTGCGGTTTGTATGGAGGGGTGATTGTGGGTAGATGGGTATTGTGTTGTGTTGGTTGAGTTTTGGATGGTTGGGTGGTTTGATGGCCGAATTGATTAGTGGGAGTGGGGAGATGTTTGGTTTTCAGATTGTTGGGAGAGGGTTGAGTGGCTGTAGGTGTGGCTTAGGAGTGGCCGTGTGAGTGAGAGTGAGTGGGTGAGGGACACGCGTGTAGCTGGGTTGTTGTTTGGTAGGCCGATTGTATGATGGATGTTGTGTGGCTTTGGAGATTGGTTGTGGCTATGTGGGTTGTACGGTTTTGGTAAGTGGCGGTTGAAGGAGGAAACACGGTTATGATAGTGTGTGTACGGTTGTGATAGTGTGTGTGTGTGGTTGTTGCTGATTGTGCTTGGTTGTGTTTTATGAAAATGGCCTTTTTGAATTTTTTCCTTGATTCTGTGTTCTTGGTTCCCCCTTTTCTGACTGAAATTCCCCTTTTAAAATACTAATTGCTACCACTAATGCTCAATAAAACACAGGTTGACAAAATAAGTGTCATAATTCTCAATAATGGACAAATTAATGGACAGATAAATGGCAAATTAATTTATGAACAAAAAGTCTTCTCCACAAAAGGTCATACCGTAAAATATTTAAAAAGGTAACTAAAAAAAAAAAATACAAGTAATAATAACATTAAATAAAATAATAATAAAAACATTTAAAAGAATAAAAATAAAAATAATAATAAAAACAAAAGGACGGACCCGGACGAAATTAAAAAAAATGAGGTATTTTAAAATACCTCTCTGTCGAAATTTCGTCTGAGACGACGAAAAATTCCGAACTAAAAAGATGAGTAAAAAATAAATTTTAGGTCAAAAATTGGGGTATGACAGGCGCGTTCCTTGCTTTTTTCGGATTATATAACCCGAACTGTATCAGCACAAATTTTGAGTCTATTTATAACATGGATAATCAGTTTAAGGACAATATCAATCTTCCTAATTCTCATCCTTCTGTTTTAGGTCATTGTTGGTTGTTCTTAGTCAAAAATTCGGTTTTCGGGCGATTTGATCATATTGCTCCAAAAAAAAAAAATCAAGTCAGCCAGACTCCCATAGAATGGACTTCTTACGGTACTCCGCCCCTCAAGATCCAAAATTCCATCGTTTAGACTCATTTTTCATTTTTTTTTTCATTTTTCATATTCTCAGAAAAATCCGAAAAAATTTGCATTAGTTTTATTTGATTTTTAGAATTTTTTTGTGGTATTTTTATGATTTTATTTGATAGGTTTTTATCATTTTTACTTTGTTTTTTGTTGTTTTTAAAAGCAAAATTCAAAACTGCTGAAATGAGAGAGAGATTCTGATTGCTGATTATACATAAGCATATTTCGAATTTTAAAATCCGAACTTAGTTTGGATGTGTTCGGGTTTTAAAATCCGAGAGGTATTTTAGGGAAAAAATAGGGGGCGTGAGAAACGCATAGGGTGGAAAAAGTAATAGTCATTGGGGATGGTTTAAACTCTAAACTGACAATTCATGGGTAAAGTTATAAAATAGAAAATGGATGAAGGACTAAAAAAGTAACAACAAAGTATTTAGAGAAATGATAGGAGCACTCTATTTTTAACATTCTGTAACTTTCACTCTCTTATTGGATGAAACACATGTGGATCTCATCATTTATGTGGGATTCATTTCCAAGGTGTGAGAGTCACACAAGTTTCACCCAATAAAAGAATGAGTGTTAGAGAGAGTGTTGAAAAGAGTGAGTATTTGTAGCCCTCCGAGTAATATAGTTCATTTCTTGACTTTTGTATAATTTGCCTTCGAAACATCAAGCATTTCCATTTATTTTAATGCAATTTATTAAACGAGGCATGCCAAAAGTGAAAAGAGAGAAGAGGGTGTTTTCATTGTCACTATTATCTATAAACACCCAATTTTTTTACTCTGCAATGGGTGTCTATAGTTTAGTGTCAAATAGGTGAAGCATGCTTTTATGGATTGTGGAGTATACAAATAAAACCAAGTATAATATGCATATACCATATAACTCTTTTGCCATTTTCACGTATATTATTCACAGGATACTATTATTAGGGGAATAAGTCCTCTACCCTGAGATAAAAGTTAGTTTTCTCACTATCACGCTTCATCCACTTTTCCCTCTCATCACTTAAACACTCATTTAACTCACTATTCTCTCTCCCATTTAGACACTCAAAGTTCCCAAGCCATACCATTTCCTCCATAAAATTACAGAATTTATTTTTGTAGCAAAAGCTGGAAGTTAAATGCAGAACAATGTTTAGCATGGATGAATGAGATGGATGCTTACGAAGAAAATGCAGAAATGGCTTGATTATGAGAAAATAAAAAGGAAAGTGTTTGAGCACATTCTTTCTGTACACAACTTATATATGTTAACTAATTTTACATAACTGTGAAGCGTGCAACACATTAACATTGTTTTACAGGACTAATTAAATGGCCAACACAGAGACAACCACTACCAATGTACCTCCCAACATTATCCCCGCCACTGCAACTTGACACCATCACTATCACCATCCCAACATCATCCACCATCTTTGTGGTTGTCAACCACCTCTCCACTTTAAAAACAGGTCCTCAACAAATTTATCAAGTTCTTTTTTTCTGATCTCTAAAGCAAATTTTGAAATTAATACTATATTTCTTTTTTTATTTTGAAAAACAAATTTTGAAATTTATTTTATGAATTTACTTTTCAAAATGAAAAATCAAGAACAGAATACAATAAATACCGATATATTCTCCTGCTCAATCCTATATATCTAGTCAAACATAACTGAGAACTGAGATTTTAGGCACAAATTTTTCACTTTATATTTTATAAATCGTCATTAAAATTTTGACCCCTATTTTTAGGAGAACAATCGACTCGTCCTTAGTCTCTAGAAGTACCTGCACAGGTAATGCCTTAGACTTTGTACTCCTCAAGATGCATCCACTTTGTTGAAGACCATTTATTTCCTACAATTACTGGGCAACCACCTGAAAGCAAAGATAAATTAATTAACTTCATCAATCATAGCTTCTAATTTCCAATGGAGTTGGAATGTAACGAGTTAGAATGACATGGCTATAATATGTTCAACATAAGGACCAATCAGTACCAAAATGTACAAATGTCAAACACATCTCATGATTCAAGGAGGTCAAAAAATGGGTCACTCTGAAGTTTGAACTTGATATGTGCTATACTAATAAGTCGATATATACAGCTGAACCAGTTAAAATAATTATTAGTCCCTAACCGTGTAAACTGGATGCATCTAGTGTGGCATCTGGCCTCATGCTCCAAAACAGTAGAGCATCACCCATTTTCGGTTTCACAGATAGACCCTTTCTAGCACATTCGGATAAATCATTCCACCATGGAACAGAACTAAAGTTGGCCTTAGCAGCAGGAAATACGGTCTCACCGCCTTCTTCAACGTCAGACCTTCATAAGGAGCAAAAACAGGGAGCTGTCAAGTTGGTATATAATTCCATCACAAAGCACATTGCCAAACCAATTTATGGAAAGAGAATAAGGGTTTACAGATACATAAGAACTGTTGCAACTCGTTGGCCTCCATTCTTAGTGTTGAACTCATCAAGGAAGTAATCATAATGAGGCTCATATTTCTCCCCAACTCCATAGTGAAGAACCTGAAGTCCCTCTCCATTCTCTGCATATTTAAAAGTAAAACAGTAAATGAGAACAAATATCAAGCAATCAATCATGTAGCTGGATACAAAGTGCTATTGAAAAACATATTCATTTTCGACAAACACATAGGTTTTAGATTTGGGAATATGAAAAAGACACTCATTTGTGATAATCAAGTTGCATTGCACATCACCTTAAATCTACTGTTTCATGAGAGGACCAACTACCAACACATTGAGATAGACTGTCACTTAATTAGAAAGAATAATTTATCCAATGTTTCTGACTAAGTTCTTAAGAGGCTCTTGAATAAGTTATATATGTAACAAGTTTTGTGCATTATGCGCACTACTTTGATATATATGCAGCAACAAAAAAAGGCTACGAGACGAATGGAAAGAGGCAAGCAGGTAGACATAGTTACACACAAAAACTCATACCTACTGGTATGAAGGTAAAATCAGCAATTCTCCTTTCAATATTCTGGATAATTTTGTCCTTTCCTCTCTTCAGAAACATTCCTGAACTAGTTCGAACCCTACAGGAAGGGGATATCTCTAGAGTAATGCATTACCACTAGACACTAGTCTCTCAAGAAAAGGTATATGGAAAAAAAAATATGATCTACAATTATTGGAACCAATACAAACAAGCAAAGGCAAACCTGCTTTCTGTACTCTTTCCAGTCTTGCTATCAACGACACTTGATTTTGCCAAGAAAGGCTTGGCCAGATTGATCAAATGCTCACATTCTTCTTTTGACTGTTCACAATGATAGGCAGAATTGACATTTTAATACAATATAAATTCCAACAGTTTACTACCACACAAGACTTCAAAGAAATAGACTAAGATCTCTCTCATTTAAAAAAAAAAAATCTCCTACTCGAACTCTGAAGTCTTTCAGAATGTTCAAATTTACCACAATCTGAATATTCCATGTACGAATACCTAGATTTTCTTTTATCATGAACCATCCAGAACAATCTCTATCTTCATACAATTTAGTTTTCCATGAGCCTAGCCTATGCTTACAGACTTTACAAGTGCAAATATATATTTCTCCTTGACAAGTATGCAATATCATATATGCAGCACTCTGTTTATCAAACACAGTTGAATCAGTTGTAAACTAGTGAGTAGCAGTAGTTAGTTTTCTGTTTGGTTGTTACTTCAGTAAGGTTGGCTGGCAGAGTTAGTTTGAGAGTTAGATTAGCTGGCAACAATTCTCTCTGCTATAGAAGTTGTATCTTCCTTTCTTTCTGATTTAATGAATCAGGATCAATCTTAAGATCCTTATTATGTTCATCCTTCGGAGATCCCTTCCACTGTGTGTGTTGTGAAACCACCGCTAACGGGGGAAAACTACATGGATGGATGGATGGGGAATGAAGAACTGGTTTGAGTTCGTGGACGATAAGATTCCAATGCTAAGAGAAAACAGAAAACTAACTATGGCTACTCACTGGTTACAAATGTAGCCAAAAATGAGTCCCAGCTCGTAGGATTGCACGATCTTACGTGCCACAGCACCTCGACCGTGCTTCGACTTTACTCTGGTTCGGTTTTGCTTTGTTTCCTCTGTTTTTTTGCCATTTTTCCTCTGTTTCCTCTGTTTTTTGCCGTTTTGTTGTTTGGTTCCTCTGTTTTTCCTTTATTATCTCTGTTTTTATGCTTAGTTCCTTTGTTTTCCCTCTATTTTCTCTATCTATTTCTCTCAACTCTATCAACAACCTACCGATCCTACTTACGAACCGTGTTACGTTCCTCGTGTTTACGTTCTTTCACCGGCCGACCGATCCTACGTAAGATCTCGATCCTGACTACATACTTACAACCAATTCTATTGTGTTTGGGGTTTGGATCCTCGATGGTGAGTAAAGTATAAAGTGGGAAAATGAAGGTTTGTTCTTTTAACAAACTCATGATTTGTTATGATGTATCTATAATATCTACTCTTAATTTTTAAATTAATGGTTGATATTCTCCCTTTGCACTCTTGGGTGATATTATTCAATACTTGAAGAACCTAATCATCCATATAAGCATTTATTATTTAAAATATTCCCAATCTCAAAGGTTCGAAAGCTAAATTCACAATCTAGGAACATGTGTTGTGATATATAATAGATCCATGAAATGATAACAAAAACTAACCAAAAAATTGTGATAGATGAAAGCTCTTGGCTCCCATGAAAGAATTTCAGTCCACTGCTCCTTCTTTTCCGCCGGACTGAAACCAATTCCAGAAGCAGCAATAGTCAATTAAAAAACATGAAAAATTAAACACATTCCAAATGAGAATCAAAATCAAACAGAATGAAATTACATCAAAATAAAATCACCTTTCATAGATTTTGCGCCGATCTATGATTAAAGAATCATCGGTTGTATTAGGAAGATAAAGTATTCCGAGCGCAAGAAGCACGATGATGACAAGTGTGAGCATGAACAGAGTCAACAAAATCAACGTCGATAATTTCTTCACCTGTGAACGTGGATGCGTATGCTTTCCTTTCGCCATGGTTTTGAAATTGCGTTGAATTGAATTGAATATGTTTCCAAAACCCTAAACAGTAGATTAATGGTTTACTTAGTCTTTACTCAAATAAATAAATCCAGATAATTGTCTGATTAATCGAGTCCTCATTGACTCATGTAGCTAGAATCTTATCTTTACCTACCAAAATTAAATTATTTCCCCGCGTATTGTGCTCCGCGATTCAAGAAACAAAAATATTGTTTCGGATAGTAACGGAATGTGATGAAGTTATCAAGGTTAACAGTGCTTTACCCTGTGATTAAAAGATGGGTTAAATGATTCTTTAACTCATGTTTTGCATACCTTGAGAAATTGATTTTGCACCACTCTCTTGATGCAAGGCACGATGGGCAGTTGTTTTTTTGTGCTTTCCGTTTTTTATGCAATAGAAAGGCTCATTACTGTCAAATCAACATGTACTGCTTGCTTTGACCAACAATTTTAAGTTGGTTTTCCCTTGTTACTACTTGTTAGTTTTTATTTTTATTTCCAACTTTCTTATTTTTTTAGACACTTATTATACTATTTTAATCTATATTATGAATTTAATCTTTCAAAGATTTGCCAATAGGTTAGCGGTTCTATACCATAACTAACAAATATATACTATATATATTACAAAATAATCACAATTTTTTAATTAATTGACTTGTTTGTTAAAAAAAAACCTCCCAAAATAAATGACACTTTCAATTTTCAAGGTCACATAAACTATATTTTGTGAGAAATTTATCTATATTTTTTTGACAAAAAGTTTATACACACACACTTTATAATTTTCATATTTATTTTTACAAATATAATTGAAGTAAAATATTTGCACCTCCTAACTCAGGGTCCTGGATCCGCCACTGGTTCGAACACCTTCCCTTTCATCATCACTCCTCTTAAAAACTAAACAAAAAACCAACAACCTAAACACTTCCTACTTCTTATTTCATTATTTTTTTTTTTGTTTTGAATATAGTGACATAAGCAATTTATAAGATGTGTGGTGATGTTGGAGAATGTGTTCAAACATACAATGTTATGACAACCTTCTCCAACATCACTACTCCTCTTAAAAACTAAAAAAAATCCATAAATAAGTTATGTGCCAAACCTAATTACTTTTTTTTTGTTTTTAGTTTTTTCACTTTAATCACATATCGTTTTTGTTCACTCATTTATTGATTTTGCATCACATTAAGATGAAAAAAAATGTGAAGTTCTAGAAATTATAAGCACAAAATGGCTACGACAAAAGCTAATTGCCGCTGTGATTGTATTCAGGGGTAGTTAACCGTCGATGAAAAACATCTGATGGTAGTTAACTACCGATGGGGTTATTTCGGTTATTTCTTTGGTGTTGCTTAGCATTATAACAATTTTCCTTGTTATAATGCATCTATGGGCCTCTAAGTGAAGTTGGTCCATTCTATTTGGAGCCCCATTGGCCCAATTACAACAATCTCTTGTATTTGTCAACATGTTGCCCGCCAAACATGCTTTACTGAACTGAAACAGGGCACGCCGCCGCCAATAACACATTTCTGCTTCTTCACTTTCAAAAGTAACACACCAGCGTTAGCGTTGTTGCTGTTCCTCTGAATTGAAGCTGGTAACATTAATCACCAACATAACCATCCATGGCATTCATCAAATCAAGGGTAAATTTTCACTTACACCATTCTCTTTCCCCTTTCTTACATCACACTTTCAGACTATGTTCTTCTTCTTCTTCTTGTTCACCTCTTGTTTCAGAACACGACACCAATGACAACAACACTTCTCAAAAAACAAATCTATCTCCTGAAGACACTCACATAGTCGATAAATTTCACACCATCATCAAAGACCACTACCGCAAAAACCCTAACCCTAACGCCGTTTCACCTTCACTAAATTTCTCCATACCCGATCTTTCAATCGATTTTTCCAAAATCTCCACTGTTCATTCAGTTTCCCCCTCAATCACCCGCCGTGTGATCGAGAAATGCGGTGGTGTCCGCCATGGTATCCCATTCCTCCAATCCCTAGCCTTCTTCAACTGGGCCACCACGCTAGAAGGCTTCCCATCATCCCCTGAGCCTTACAATGAGATGATTGACCTCACCGGGAAACTCAGACATTTTGATTTAGCGTGGCATTTGATCGATTTGATGAAATCGCGCGGCGTTAAAATAACGGTCAGCACGTTCTCTGTTCTTGTAAGGCGATATGTTAGGGCTGGATTGGCTGCGGAGGCGGTGCATGCTTTTAACCGTATGGAAGACTATGGTTGTAAGCCTGATAAGGTTTCATTTTCGATCGTGATTAGTAGTTTATGTAAGAAGAGAAGGGCTAGTGAAGCGCAATTGTTTTTTGATAGTCTTAAGCATAAATTTGAACCTGATGTTATAGTTTATACTAGTTTAGTTCATGGTTGGTGTCGTGCTGGTGATATATCGAAAGCAGAGGAGGTTTTCAGTGATATGAAGGCGGCTGGTGTAAAGCCTAATGTTTATACTTATAGCATTGTGATTGATTCGCTATGTCGGTGTGGACAAATCACTCGTGCGCATGATGTTTTCTCTGAGATGATAGATGCTGGTTGTGATCCTAATGCGGTTACTTTTAATAGTCTTATGAGGGTTCATGTGAAAGCTGGTAGGACTGAAAAGGTTTTGCAGGTTTATAATCAAATGAAGAGGCTTGGTTGTGCTGCTGATACAATTAGCTATAATTTCTTAATTGAGAGTCATTGTAAGGATGAGAATCTGGATGAAGCTGTGAAGGTACTTGATACAATGGTTAAGAAAGGGGTTGCTCCTAATGCATCTACTTTCAATTCAATTTTTGGATGCATAGCTGAGTTGCATGATGTGAATGGTGCACATCGGATGTATGCTAAAATGAAGGAACTGAAGTGCATGCCTAATACGCTGACTTATAATATACTGATGAGAATGTTTGCTGACTCAAAATCTATTGATATGGTTCTGAAGTTGAAAAAGGAAATGGATGAGAGTGAAGTTGAACCTAATGTCAATACTTACCGGATTTTGATTTTGATGTTTTGTGAAAAGGGGCACTGGAATAATGCATACAACTTAATGAAGGAGATGGTTGAAGAAAAATGCCTAAAGCCAAATCTGTCGATTTATGAAACGGTTTTGAAGCTGCTGAGGAATGCTGGACAGCTTAAAAAGCATGAAGAGTTGGTCGAGAAGATGGTTGCCAGAGGATTTGTCTCTCCTCGTCCTTTGTAGAAGTTGCTTCATCCTTGAGCTGAATCAAAGAACTTCCAAGTATGACTATAGAATTTTGGTGTTGCTAATTGCTCTAAGTGAGATTAAATGTTGGTTTAATTGGTTACAGTGTTTTTGTTGTTCGAGTCTTTTAAATTTGATTAACTCAATGGCCAGGACTAAATGTTGGTTTAACTGGTTATAGTGTTTTGGATGGAGTCTTTTTAAGTTGATTAACTCGATGGACATGATTTACTTATGGCAAAACTATTAGTGTTCTTGAAGCAAATTCTTTTGAGACTGTAATTGCAATTGTTGTTTTTGTTGCTGGGCAGGGTATTCAATTGACCACTTGCTCTCTGAACTACTTAATTTTTGCTACAGGAGCCCTATATGATTTGGCTGAAGGAAACAACACATGCGGTGCACGTTAGCATTATGTCCCTGCTGGCATGTTGTTCATGGAGATGCTAACAAGTTGCATATTTAAGAGAGACTAAGATGCTCTTATATGTGGAAGGAGGTAACTCTATCAGTGGGATTGAACCAGTCTGTTTCAGGGTGTCTGGTCTGATTTTACTCGGTTGAAAAACTCATTTTTTATTCTGTGGTAGCAAGCTTCATTAACTACAAAACCCCCTTTAAGCGAAGCAAGCTGCAATGTGTTAGCTGCTTGTAAGACTCTACTTGGCTGCGTATCTGGTTCTTATTTAAACTTTGTCCTTGGTTTGCTGAGATAATGTTTGATGGTTGTAATAATATATATTGAATTGGATTAGATGAAGGTTAGGTTAAGTTAGGTTTGTTATGATTTTTTTTCCTGTTTTTTCTCCCCTTCAGTTTGAATATTGTTACTATGATAATTTAGATTGTTTTCACAATTGATAGTCTGGATTTCCATACTGTATACATCTGAGAAGAGCAACTGCAGCATTGGAGTGAATTATTGGTTCATGCAGCATTGATGTTTCAATTAGTTTAGACTATTTGAGTTTAATTTGTTTCCTCAATCATTATCCCTACTACATGTACTCCTAATTTTTTGCTTTAGAAGCCCTGAATGGTTTTGCTGAAGGAAACACGATGCATGCTGTGCACATGCCATTAAAAAAAAGCTGTGCACATTAGCCTTATACATGTCCCTGCTGGCATGCTGTTCATAGATTTGCTAACAAGTTTGCATATTCGAAAGAGAATGCAATGCTGTTATATGTGGATTAGATGTAAACCATTATTTTTAGTGCTGGTCCGTTCTTTACCTAATTGAGAAACTATTTTTTGATTCTGTGTAAGTTAACTCCAGAACCCCTTTAAGCTAAGTTAACTGTGATGTGTAATGTGTTAGCTGATTGTAAGACTCTAGTTGGCTTGTTTATCTGAGAAAGTGTTTAATGTTTGTAGTGATATATATTTAATTGGATTAGATGAAGGTTAGATTCATATGATAATTTAGACATTTTTTTTTAGAATTGATAATCTGGATTTGTATACCATATTAATCTGAAAAGAGCAATTGTAGCATTTGTGCGGATTTTTGGCTCATACAATTGCAAATATGAGGTTTTTAATAGTTTGGGGAAGAGGGAACCGAATTTGGATTCTCTCCTTGAACATTTTCTCGGTTTTTCTCCTTTTTGAATTTCCACCATTGAAATACATCAACTATTTTTCTTTATTATTGAACTCAATTCTACTAATGGAGCAAAAAAAAAAAAAAGAACTTGATTATACATGAAAAAAATTGAGAGAATCCAATCCCGAGGGAACATGTTGCTGTCCTATAAAAGAATTAACGGTTACGTAGTTTCTACTCTTGTTGCTTTTCTCAGTTTCTCACCAGCATTTCATAAATTTGTTCACACTGTTCAGGGTAAAGTTCTGCGAACTACGTAGTTTGCCATATTCCCCTCTTTTATGACTAGTAGTTGATTTACAATGACATACACGTGCGCAGGTCCTAGAATATTACTCATATGAATCCAAAAAGAATACTCTCATCATAGGATAAGCTTAAGCAAGAATCTGTAGCGCCTACATGGAAAAGTTAGGTACTCGTTTTAATTTGGACTTCTCACAATGACTTCACATTCTTAATTACATTTTCTTTCGTTGATCTTTCTTAACATATTACAATTTTAAATTCTTTTTTTATTGAATGCATTTTTAATTCTTGTGTAATAGTCAATGTTACCAACACATGTGGTATATGGAGTTTGGTTCCCATTAAGGCCCCTCCAGTTTGAGTTGTGTGAAAGAAAAAAAATCCGTGCTGCAAGAGCTTTATTCCATTATATGGTCTATTTTGTTTAACTTGGAGAAAAACCTGCAAGAGTCATATCAATTCACCTGTAAGAGGCACTCTCACTACAAATCAATGAAATAATCAGCAGTACATTATTTCTTCTCTTGAACCTGGGATGCTTCAAGCATTCGCAATACTCCCTCGTTAATCATTACTGTTGATCCAAGAACACTTCTTTCAGCTTAATCACAGGTTCTGGGTTTGAATATATCTCTAAAAATACAACGACATGTTAATTTTTTTGAAGAAGAGATCCTATCAGCTGCAGTTGCACGCAGGGAAATCAGACGTTGAATGGTCAACAACCACACTAATGTAAAATATGATTTCATCCATTAGGTGAATTATTTTAAAAACCACGTCCAATGGTTGGTTGGATCAAAACTTCACAAAAACCTCAGAAGTAGACAAAATCTCCATGTTAATTTATGGTGCAAAACACGAAATAAATTGATGACAATTTTAAATATTATTTCGTTTAAAAACAGGTGTTTCTTAAAAAGTTTATATTATTTATTACAATATTAATTTTTAAAAAATAAATAAATCAGGATATGCTAAAGGCCCTGTTGTTTTCACAAGTTTCATGCAAGTATTCGTACATAGTAATACCAAAATTATTTATTTATTAAAAAACTGATAATGAAAAAGACACCCTGGCTAGTTGCTACATCAACTACAACATATTTTTTTCATCACCAGAAAATTTAGCGCCAGCTGTTTCACAACTGTATTAAAGAAATTTTTTTTAAAATAGAATTGTAGCTATGTTTTTTTTGGGGAATTACAACTATGTTGTGCATGCAAAAAAGTAATCATAAAGCCTTCAAAAACAAATAATCATAATATAATTAAGTTATCTTGTTATTTATGAATGTCAATCTTTATAAATTTATATTTAAGACTCTCGCATCTAATTAATATAAACAACAAGGTAGTCAAAATTGATTAAACTCTGGTATCATATTATTTTTTATATTTTGTATAACTTACTGTTACAAATTTGGCCTCTAAAAAGGAGATAAATCACATTTTATTTTTGGTACAAGACATCACATTTTATAGCTTAGATTTTTTTTCTAATATAATTAAAGTTTCTTTCAGTCCGTAAATAACAAAATAATTAAATATTACATTCAATTTGTCAAACATTTTACATTGATTTTTCTAAATTATGTTTATGGTTCGAAGCAAGAAGCTGTTTAATTTAATGCCGTTCGAAGTCACACGGTTTTTAGTTGACCACACCTTTTCTACATGCCACCTTTCTTGACATATTCATATATTTCAAGTATTATATAATATACCAACTTTGATATCATCAACCATATTGTTGCGACTAATTAGTTTCACCCTCAAAGCTTCGTCAACAATCCAAGATATATAAAGAGAGTCCATCTACCAGAACATACAAAATATCAAATTTCAACCCTTTAATTGGCTATCTAGGCTTGCTTTCTAGTTCAATATACTTATCAATTTTTTTGTTCTACACGTGTGATCATGGAGAAAAACCTTAAGCTGAGGAACAAGATCTTGAAGATATTACCAAAAACTATCACTTTAAACTTTCAAAAGCATCCACTCAGTCCAGGTAGAGATCACAAATCAAGACAAGATAACGCCACAAAGTGGGCAAGACCTCATGGTGTCAAGGGTTTTTCAGGTCCAATTGCATCCATAATTCCACATGAAGCTAGAAGAAAGTCCAAAGATATTAATGGAATTGATTATGAAGAACCCACTTCACCAAAAATA
The DNA here is from genome assembly GCA_018208015.1 of Medicago ruthenica. Lineage (NCBI taxonomy): Eukaryota > Viridiplantae > Streptophyta > Magnoliopsida > Fabales > Fabaceae > Medicago > Medicago ruthenica. Next base: position 102,915,225 of record CM031373.1, on the reverse strand, counting down.
TCGTGCATGGGACAAATCAAGCACAAGAAGAAACAAATAAAAAAATCGAAAGACATAGAGGTGAAGAAACATGTGACCACATTTCAAAAGATGTTGTTTCATGTCGGGAAAACAAAACCTGAGGGAAGAAGGAAATCAGATGCATGTGCAGTTCAAGATAACAAGTATGCAATTGAGGAAAGAGCAACACATGTGAGTCAAATGAAACGTTTTGCAAGTGGACGTGAGACTTTTGCTAATTTTGATTGGAAGGCTCAGGTAGCACCAGAAGAAATAGATAGTTACTATTCAGATGAAGAGAGAATGCAAAGTGACGATGATGATAATGATGATGAAGAAGAGGAGTTTAAGATCCCTTTCTCTGCACCTCTTGGTGGTGGTGTTGCTGCTTGTAGTGGTGGACTTGATTTGAAGCCACGAAAAGAAATTAATCTATGGAAGAGAAGGACCATGGCTCCACCTAGGCCTCTACAACTGGATCCAGTAAATTAAATCAAACTTGGTTCTTAATTGCTCATTAAAATGAAGACTCGTTCTTTCGATTATTTTTTATATTTGATTAATTAGTTGAATAGAACATTTTGTAAAGAAATGCCGCCAGATTTGTGTACAAACATATGTAAGTGTGGACATTAATTAGTTGTGTCAAAAAATTATTTCAATTTTTTTATAACAGATTATTGAGATATATACTAGTATGTCGAGATGAGTGGCGAAACTTAGGTCTAACATACATCTAAATTACAATCTCAAGATAAAATTTACTTATTGATGAAGTCACAAATTTTTGCTACCAATTTATTTAATAAAAAACAATTTAAGTTGGGAGATTTCATCACATTGTTTTGCAATATTATTTTTTCAATAATATTATTAGTAAATAGTTATTTGGTATTTGAACATGTCATGTGTTGTAATTATAATCATTGAATATATCAAAATAACAAAAACAATTATGAATTTATTTTTTCTTAACGAATTTGGTATCTTAATATGTCTTTTTTTTTTAAATAATATTAACATTCATCACCTCCCCTTAATTTTGTTTAAATGACATTAACAGTCCCTCTAATTTTCTAAAAACCTATGCATCTTTGAACCTTCCTCCCCTTGCTAATAATATACTCCTAACCGCCTGGACTTCTAAAGCATCTCATTCTCATCATTGTGGCTCTTAGTCACACCCATGCCTTCAAATAAATTCCATTCGGGGTCTTAAAACGTCCACCTAGAATTGTATCAATGTAACACTTCCTGCATTTTTTTTAAGCAAACGATAATTAAATTAATAAAAAAACAAAAGAGTACAAAAGTTGGGGCGTAAAACTTGACCCAATAAATCCACACAAAAAGTGTAGGACAATCTGAACGGGTAATTAAGACAATTAAAACGATGAGTCTAACGCAAAAAAAGATGATGTTTGAATGATTGGAGCACTAACCAACGGTCTAAAAGACTGGTGTATAGACAAGTCGTCAATACGGAACGGTTCTAAGAACCAATAACTCTCTGCAACGAACGACAACAAGAAAAACGACTCTTTCGAGTCAAACAGTCCAACATCACACAAAGAGAATCATAAGGATATCAAACCGGTCCGAAAATAAATCTCAAGACTAATACAAATACTAATAGTTAATACTTGTAGATCTCAACAAATATAGAAACATCAAAGAATTAAAGAATTTGAATACCAATTAGGTACCAAGACAGTACGCCGGAGAGCCACCTCGACGACGGATTCGGGCAGATCACAACAACCATCCGCACCAAACTGGAAGAATTTTAGGATAAGAATATTATAATTTTTTTGGTAATAACTCAGTGAAGGAATTTAATAACAACGGCTAAATTAATAGTTAAGAGTTGGAATATTTGAGAAACTCATCCCCGACTTATTTCTCATATTATAAATTTCAGTTAATTTTTACTTTTGATTTTTTTTTGAAGGAAGTTAATTTTTACTTTTGATATTTTGTGATAAAACGATCAATCAAGAACATTTTGATCAATTAGTAGTCCAAAAACCCGCAATAGTAAAAGGCAACCACTGAATTGGACACTTCGTATTTTATCAAATATTACTTGCAATGATTTAGTAGACTTACTGAATCGCTATTATTGATCAGCAACACAACTGAAACAAAGTAATTAGAAAATAAAACAACAGTTGTTTTTTTTCTTTTTAAGGATGAAACTACAGTTGTTGTTGTACTTATTTTTTGAAGGAACAGTTGTTGTTGTGCTTTTTTTAGGGTAGTTGTTGTTGTGCTTGTATGCGTACGTATTTTGTTCGTATCTTGGCAGTGGTAGAGCCAAAAAAAATCTCGGATGGATCGCTAAAATAAACAATAAAATACAATATAATTTTTTTTGGTAAATCTTTTATAGTTTTATTTTAGTTGTCTTTAACAAGAAATGCAATATGGTAACTCATATAGTCATAACAATTCCAAAACATACTTTACCCTTAACTAGCGAAAAGACGAGCACTCACGTGTCTGTCTTTCCGCTCTTTTTATTGCACTAATGCGTGTAGATTATCAACGATATTTTATAAAAAAAAAAATTATGTGTAAATTACAAACGATATTTTATATAAATTTTTTTATATAACTTTAAATTATAAACATAAATATTTGTGACTTTCAGATGTAACAAACTCAAAAAACCATATTTATCTTTTTCAATGACAACAATAATATAAAAAAAAATCATATCTTTTCAATAACACCAACAATATAACATTATTATAGAAATTTTTTGTTTAATGGTATAATTGGAATAACAAAAAAGTCAACCCGAAATCCTTCCAAAGTCCCCATATTCTCTTTATATATAGCATAGATATAAGTAATTGTCATATATGTATGAAAGGTCGTTTTTTTATACTTTATAAATACCAAATTATTTGGCCACTTTGTTTTTACTTCTTATAACATTTATCTTCAAGAAAAAAGAAAGGGAAATCATCAAGAGCTAGCTGAAACATTTATCTTCCGTTGTATCTTTAATTATATTCTCATTTTGTTTCGTTACTAAAGGTTAAGAAATTAGTTTGCACTTTGCAATTAAGGCAAGCGGGAATAGATTAATCAAATTAGAAATGCTAATGAAGGATGTTTGAAGAAGCAGTGAAGACGACGAAAAAGCAAATCAACAAAGACATAGACATACAACAACAAAACACCTATCAATTAAAAAATCAACAAGAGATAAGAAATTGACTTTCGAATTCGAAGTGAAATAACTGAGACAGGAAGTGAGAGAGAGAGAGAGAGAGAGACTACGAAGAGGGCTTTCACCTCGGCTATGGCAACGCCGATTGGGTAGATTGAAAGCGGAACAGGCAGTGACAGTAAAAGAACTGAAGAGGGAAGTTGAAGTTGAAAATTGCGTGCGTTAGAAGAGCCTGAGAGAAGGAAAGGCCATGCTTGAGTAGTGGAGAGGGTGGACCATTTTGTATTTTTCTTTAACAACAAGGGGTGTTTGTGCTTTTGGGTGGGTGGGTCGTGGCCCACCTTAGCCCATACAAAGCTCCGCCACTGCATCTTGGGGTGGTGTGGTACCTAAGGTATTACTTTTTCCACTCTATGAGGTTTTCCCACGCCCTTTTTTTTTTTTACAGTTTCACTTTCACTTTCTCTCTCTTCTTATCCCAAAATCAGAAAATCAACAAATCGGTCGAATCTTGGCTTTTCTTTTGCTCTAAATCATCACATTTCAAGTTTTATCAAACATCAAAGTTAAGGTTAGGTCTCATTCCTGCTATGTGGATGTTCCCTACTTGAGGTACTTCATAGACTTGTCTCTGAAGTATGCATGGGGAGCTGCTGCTCTTGCACACATGTACATGGAGCTGAACAATGCCTGTCATTACAAGACCAGACATCTTGCATGCTAATTTGAAGGTGAGAAAAAACACACAAGAAGGGGGGGTTGAATTGTGTGGGCTGTTTTTCCTTTCTCAAAAACTTATGTTAGATTCAGAATTGGATTCTGAACCTTTTTCAGAGTGTTATAGCAGCGGATTAAAAAGTAAAGAGATAAGGAAAGAAGAACACAAAGGTTTTTATACTAGTTCCTTCCACAAACCGGAAGTAGTCTAGTCCCCCTGTCACTTACAGGAGATTTAACTATAATCAAACTGATTACAATTGCTCAAAACACAAAGTTAAGAGACTTCAATGCTCAAACACCTAGTAAGAGACTTCTAATGCTCAAGACACAAAGTCAAGAGACTTCTCTGCTCAAAGCACAAAGCTAAGAGACTTCTAATTGCTCAATACACAAAGTAAAGAGACTTCTGATTGCTCAGCACGCAGACTGAGACTTTGGTTCAAACTGATTTACAAAGAAAGAAGTTTGAGTTGAACACTTGATCAAATATCAGAGGTGTTCACAAAATACAACTCAGGTTTAAGACTCTAAACTTAAGAAATTTTAAGATGAATAATTTGTAAGAATTTCTAAGAGTTTTAACTGACTTTCAGTTTTGACAGATTTATGTTCGTAAAACATAGCAGAATTTCAGTTCATTTGTTTCTTGAGTCTTAGCAATTTTCTTCTTCAAATATTCACCCTTTTATAGAAAATAAAAGAGCTGTTGAGAATTGCCCAGATTTGTAGCAAAGAGCCGTTGCAAGTAGAGAAGCTAGACCAGCTGAAATTGTGTGCTGAACTGCAGAACAGAGCACGCAATTTATGAATAAGTTTTCCTTAAAAGCTGGGGAATGTTTTGGCCAAGGAGACAAATGTTCCATTGAGTTGTTCTGACAGTGCAGACATTAAATGCAGACAGTGACAATTGCTTTTCCTTCCAGGTCAGACTTCAGAAGCTTCTCAGGAACTGTTCATCAGAAGCTCTCTTCAGAAGCAGGTCTTCAGACGCACCTTTCAGAAGCACTGTTCATCAGACGCACTTCTTCAGACGTTGACTTTTGTTGACCTTCAGACTAAGCCTTCAGACGTTGACTTTCGTTGACCTTCAGACTCAGCCTTCAGAAGCACCCTTCAGACTCAGCCTTCAGAAGCACCCTTCAGACGCAGTCTTCAGACTCAGTCTTCAGAAGCTGCTTCAGACCCAGTTTTGCCTCATGCTTGCAACAAAGGCTTCAATGCTTTCTTTCTTGCTCTTAGCTTGTTCTTCCAAAACCAATATTAATTACCAAACAATAAGAACATGGTTCTGCACACTTAGAACAAAGCATTAGCAATTCCAATTTTCTTTTTAACACTTTGTTATCATCAAAACCCAAAAGAGAGTTGTTCATACATTTTGTTCCAACAATCTCCCCTTTTTTGATGATGACAAACACAAGTATTAATAGAAAATTGTTGTTAATTTAATTAACAAGTTGACTACAAGGTATGAGGTTTGTAAGCTCCCCCTGAGTCTGATCCAGGTTAATTAAATTCAGTTTAGATAAAAAATGTGAGAATTTCAGAATTGTAGTTAACTTTAATTAACAAGTTGACTTCAGGATGAGGTTTGCAAGCTCCCCCTTAGTCTGATAATTCACAAGGTAAGGTTTGTAAGCTCCCCTTGAGTTTTTATCCATGTTAATTAAATTTAACTTAAAACAATAAGGTGAAATTTTCACTCAGAATTATAAATAACAAGCTGACTTCAGGTTATGAGGTTTGTAAGCTCTCCCCCTAAGTCTGATAATCCACAGGATGAGGTTTGTAAGCTCCCTGAGTCTTATCCAAGTTATTTAAATTCATTTCAACTCAATAAAGAGTAATGTATCTCACAAAAATTAAAGCAGAGGCTAAGAGATAATAAACTGTTCTCATAAGTTAATTTTAATTAGAAATTAACTTATATTCTGAGCTTAGGAGTCTTAAAACTAGTTTACTTTTACTCCCCTTCATAAGTTAATTAACTGACAGAAATTAACTTATATTCTGAGCTCAGGAGCCTTAATACTTGTTTACTTTTACTCCCCCTTTTGTCATCAACAAAAAGAAAATTTCCAAAATTTTAAGAGAGTTTGAAAACATGTGAGATAAAAATGTTCAGAGCATTTTTGTTCAGTACTTTCTGTCCTGTATCACTGAACTATTTTAGACAAAATTGTTCAGATCATATACCAACTGAAGGTTTTAGCACAACTGAACTCTTTTCAGAAAACTAAAAAAAATAGCATTTAGCTCAGTGCTTCTGAACCCTTTTCAGACATAACTGTTCAGAGTTTTTTAAATAGGTTTGAAAAGCTGAACATGTCTGATACCAAAATGAGACTCATATTTTCAAAAAGCTGTGTTCAATAAACCAGTTTATACAAAAAGGTTTGTAAAGCTGAACATGTTTGATATCAATTTGAACATGTATGATGAAAATATGAAAGAGTGTATGTGTTTTTGTTAAAACATTTCAGAACTGAAATCAGAAAAACACATTTGCAAATTGATGACTTTGGGAGGGACAAAGTGTAACTTTCAAAGCTTAATTCATCATTGCCCAGAGTTATAACTTATCAGATTCTGACCAAAAGTTAGATAACTATGCAGATTCAGAAGTCAGAAATCCAGGTTCTGAAACTCAGACTCTGAAGTTTTTCAGATGCTTAACTTTCTTCAGACTCTCAAAATGAGTGACTGATAAGCCTTAGCTTCTGATGAACTTTAGAATCTCAGTTTCTATTCAGATTCAAGCATATTTTTCAAGAGATGAAGTGCATGTTCAGATTCTTTTTAATAAAGTTAAATCTGTCTTCTATGATGGGTTTTGTGAATATGTCAGCCCATTGATGATCAGTATCAATGAACTGAATATCTAAAACACCATTCTGAACATAATCTCTTATAAAATGATGTTTAATTTCTATATGTTTGGCTCTAGAATGCAGAATTGGATTTTTAGACAAACAGATTGCAGCAGTATTATCACAATAAATAGGAATGTTGTTTTCATGAATCTGAAAGTCCTCCAACTGATGTTTCATCCAGAGCAGTTGTGTTCAACAACTTACAGTTGAGATGTATTCTGCTTCTGTTGTTGACAAAGCAATAGTTGCTTGTCTTTTGCTGGCCCAGGATATCATATTCTCACCAAGAAATTGACAATTTCCACTGGTGGATTTTCTTTCAATCATGTCCCCAGCATAATCAGCATCACAGAATCCAACTAGCTTATAATCTAAGGATTTCTTATACAGAAGTCTCAGATTAGTTGTTCCTTTCAGATACCTAAAGATTCTCTAAACAGCAGTCATATGAGATTCTCTAGGATCTGACTGGAATCTAGCACACAGACATACACTAAATAAAATATCTGGCCTAGAAGCAGTTAAGTATAACAGAGAACCTATCATACCTTTATAGAGCTTCTGATCTACTTTTGAGCCATTGTCCTCTTTGCTTAAGGTGCAGGTTGGATGCATTGGTGTTGTCATCAGTTTACAATCATCAAGCTGGAACTTCTTCAGAAGCTCCTTTGTATATTTGGACTAATGAACATACACACCATCTTTGCATTGGTTGATTTGAATTCCAAGAAAGAATTTCAATTCTCCCATCATGCTCATTTCAAATTCATCGTGCATTAACTTGGAAAATTCTTTGCAAAGAGAAGCATTAGTAAAACCAAATATGATATCATCAACATAAATTTGCACAATTAAGATGTCTTTCTTAAGAGTTTTTCTAAAGAGTGTATTGTCAACTTGACCTCTTACAAAATCATTTTTAAGTAAGAAGTTACTTAGTCTTTCATACCAAGCTCTGGGAGCTTGTTTCAGACCATATAAAGACTTCTTAAGTTAAAAAACAAAATCTGGATGTTTAATATCTTCAAAACCAGGAGGCTGTTTGACATAAACTTCTTCAGAAATAACTCCATTTAAAAAAGCACTCTTAACATCCATTTGATATAAGATGATATCATGATTAACTGCATAGGAAAGAAGTAACCTGATTGCTTCCAGTCTTGCAACTGGAGCAAATGTCTCAGTGTAGTCTATTCCTTCCTGCTGACTGTAGCCTTGAGCAACCATTCTTGCTTTGTTTCTGATCACTTCTCCTTGTTCATTAAGCTTGTTTCTGAACACCCATTTTGTTCCAATGATGTTCTTGTTATCTGGTTTAGCAACTAAATCCCAGACATCATTTCTTTGAAACTGGTTCAGTTCTTCTTGCATAGCTACAATCCATCCATCATCTGCAAGTGCTTCATCAGCTGTTGTGGGCTCAATCATTGATAGAAGTCCAATCATAGAATCATTCTGACAGAATGCTGATCTTGTTTTCCTTGGACTGTTCTTGTTCCCAATAATCAGCTCCTCAAGATGTGAAGACTTGTACTTAAATGAAGTTCTGGGTGGATTAGCTTCTGAAGAATCATCAGGGGCTTGTTCAGAACCATTTTGATCTTGATTATCTTCAGGAGGAGTGTCAGCATCTGAGAGTTTTTCAGCTTCTTCAGTATTTCCAGCTTCTGAACTTTCTTCAGACTTTGAACTCTGTTCAGGTTCTGAAGGTTCTTCTGAGAGTCTGAAATCTGCAAAACTCTCAACCAGCTCTGGTATTTCATTACCAGGCTTCTTATCATCAAATCTAATGTGTATTGATTCTTCAACAACATGTGTTTCAGAATTATACACCTTGTATGCTTTAGATCTCTCTGAGTATCCTAAAAAATACCCTTTTGAGCCTTAGCATCAAATTTCTTTAGGTGGATCTTATTGTTCAGAATGTAACAAGTACAACCAAACTGATGAAAATAAGAAATGCTTGGTTTTCTTCCTTTAAAAAGTTTATATGTTGTTTTATTCAGAATAGGTCTTATATAGATTCTGTTCTGAATATAGCATGTTGTGTTAACAGCTTCTGCCCAAAAATACTTTGCAATTTTGGATTCATGGATCATGGTTCTGGCCATTTCTTGCAAAGATCTGTTCTTTCTCTCTACAACTCCATTTTGTTGTGGAGTTCTAGGAGAAGAGAACTCATGGAGAATTCCATGATCTTCACAAAAATTTTCAAATGGTTCGTTTTCAAATTCACCACCATGATCACTTCTGACTTTTAAAATTTTCAAATCAGTTTCATTTTGTACTTGTTTGCAGAATTTATTAAACACATCATATGTTTCATTTTTGGTTCTAAGGAATTTAACCCAAGTCCACCTACCGTAATCATCAACAATTACAAGCCCATACTTCTTCACATTGATTGAAGCTGTTCCAACAGGACCAAACAAATCAATGTGAAGCAGTTCTAAAGGTCTTGAAGTGGAAACAATGTTTTTGGATTTAAAAGATGTTTTAGAAATTTTTCCAATTTGGCATGCTCCACAAAGAGCATCTGAGTGATAGTCAATGTTTGGCAGGCCTCTGACCAATTGCAACTTGCTAAGCTTAGAGATGAGTCTCCAGTTAGCATGTCCCAACCTTTTGTGCCATACCCATTTCTCATCACTCACAGACAGAAGGCAAACTACCTTCTGCTCAACCAGTTCTGAAAAATTGATTTTATAAACATTGTTTTTCCTATTTCCTTTGAACACAACATATTTATCTTTGTTGTTGATTACAGTGCAAGTGTTCTTATTAAGCAGGACTTCATAATTACTGTCACATAATTGACTTATGCTAAGTAGATTATGTCTCAGTCCATCTACCAACCAAACATCATCAATGTACAGGGAAGAATTACCTTTCTTACCAGTACCAATGATCCTTCCTTTCTGATTTCCTCCAAACCCCACAATTCCTCCCTCTTTCATGTTCAGGGTTTGGAACATAGACTTGTCTCCTGTCATATGTCGCGAGCATCCACTGTCCAGGTACCAAGACCTTTCCTTTTCTTTGGATGACAAGCATATCTGCAACAAAAATTATCTCAGACTTAGGTACCCATATTTTCATGGGTCCTTTATGGTTAGTCTTGAAAGGTTTAGTCTTATGTTGCACCCTATGTCTGGAGTTATAACACTCAGACTTGTTCAGATACTTTGAATATGAATCCTTTAATCTTGAATAAGTCTTAGTTTTAGAAACTGAGTTCTTCAGAACCTGAGTTCTCAATGGTCTTGACTCAGATTTCTTCAGAACCTGAGACTTGAAGGTCTTTAGTTCTGAGTTGTTTAGAGTCTGAACCATTGAACACTTTGGTTCTGATTTCTTCAGAACTCTAGTTTTGCTAGCTCCTGACACAAGGCAAACTTCAGTTTGACCTTTCTTAAAACAATCAGAAACAGATGACATATTGGCTTTCTTTTGTTTGCTTTGCCTGACATTCTGGTTTTGAAATGGTTTCGAATAGACTGGTTTAGTAATTTTTGAAGGTTTCATAAACCCATTCTTAGTAAAATTTGAGTTTGAATTTTTCAAGACTCTGAGACTTACTTGTTTCAGGTTCTGAACTCTTCAGACTCTGGACATTTTCAGGTTTAGAGTCTGATTTTCTCATACTCTTAGGCTTAGGACCTTTTGGTTTAGACTTTGGCAAAGTTTTAACATATGCCTTCATCTTTCCCTTAGGTTCAGAAGCTTTAGAGTCTGAGCAGTTCAGAACTTCAGACTCTGCAGTCTCAGTTTCTACTAAATTCAGTTTCTCAGAACTGTCAGAAGCAGGCACAAAGAATACCTCAGTGCCTTTCAAAATATTTTCAGAACAAGATGATATTTTTTATTCATTTGAAAGATTGAATGAATCATTTTTAAAACCAATACCTTCACCTTTGTTTATGTAAATATTATAAATCATAGAAGCAACCTTACTTCTATTGATTCCAGTTAAAATAAAGTCCTGAAGAGCAATTTCATGTTCATTTGGAATTTCTTCAGGTTTCTTATGAGCCACATCCCTGAGTTCTCTAACTTCTTCATCAATTTCATTGAATTGATTCTGAAGTTTGAGATTCTCCTCAGTCAGCAAGTTATGTTTATTTTTCAAAGATTTTAGTTCACCTAACTTGCTTTTGAGGTGGTTCATAAGATCTTTAACTGTTTCAATCAGTTCAGATCTAGTAAGTTCAGAGTATACCTCATCTTCATCATCAGAGTCTGAACATGATTCTGCATCAGAAAATGTTGTTGCCATTAAAGCCAGATTTGCTTCCTCTTCATCATCAAACTCAGAATCATTGTCAAGATCATCCCATGTTGCCATGAGACTCTTCATAAGTTTGTTTCTGAAGTTGCTAGACTTAGAGCTGGTCTTCTTTGATTTTTCTTTTGACTTGTCCTTCTGAAGTTCAGGACACTCAGCAATAAAATGACCAGGCTTCTTGCAATTGTAGCAACCCTTCTGATCTTCCCTCTTTGAACCAGATCCTTTAAAGTTGTTGCTTCTGTTAGAGAATTTCTTCTGTCTATTCATTAAGTACTGAATTCTTTTGGAAAGCATTGCAAGCTCTTCAGCTTCTGAATCTTCTTCAGAATTTCCCTCAGGAAATTCTTCTTCAGATTCAATAGCTTTCAGAGCTTTTACAGACTTTCTTTTGGATTTCAGTGCTATTGACTTAGACTCTCTAACAGAATCATCTTCGTTAAGTCCCAGTTCATGCACTTTGAGGGAGCTTATAAGATCTTCAATACTTAGAGTATTTAGATCTTTTGCTTCCTCAATAGCAGTTACTTTGGGTCTCCATTTAGATGACAGACTTCTTAGAATTTTGTTCACATGATCAGCAGTGGTATAACTCTTCTTCAGAATCTAAAGTCCAGAAACCAGAGTCTGAAATCTTTAGAACATGGTCTCAATATTTTCATCCTTTCATTCTGAACAGTTCATATTGCTGAACAAGAATATTAGCCTTTGCTTCTCTAACCTTTTTGTTACCTTCATAGTTAGAGTAGAGGGATTTGAAGATGGCTTTGGATGTTGATTTATCACTCAGCTTCTGGCACTCAGTGTGAGGTAGAGAATCCACAATGATACCTCTAACATTGTGGTGCTTTCTGTATATCTTCCTCTCAGCATCACTCAGGCCTCTTCTGTTGACAGCTACACCTTCTTCATCAACTGGAATAGAGATTTCATCTTCTATTATATCCCATAAAGAATCATCAATACCTATGATGTGGCTGTACATCTTGCTTTTCCACCATGAGAACTTTTCTGGATCACCAGTAAACATTGGGGGTTTATTGTGTGACCTAGATTTTCTTTCCTCTGTACCATAGTCATATGATACAGAAGTACCAGTACCTCTTTGATTTCTAGGAGAGGGTGGAGGGGAACTGTTGGATGACATGTTTTTCTCAGGATCTCACTGACTCACTGTTAAGTGATTGAATATCAGAACCGGAGCACTGATACCAACTGAAGGTGAGAAAAAAGACACAAGAAGGGGGGGTTGAATTGTGTGGGCTGTTTTTCCTTTCTCAAAAACCTATGTTAGATTCAGAATTTGATTATGAACCTTTTTCAGAGTGTTATAGCAGCGGATTAAAAAGTAAAGAGATAAGGAAAGAAGAACACAAAGGTTTTTATACTAGTTCCTTCCACAAACCGGAAGTAGTCTAGTCCCCCTGTCACTTACAGGAGATTTAACTATAATCAAACTGATTACAATTGCTCAAAACACAAAGTTAAGAGACTTCAATGCTCAAACACCTAGTAAGAGACTTCTAATGCTCAAGACACAAAGTCAAGAGACTTCTCTGCTCAAAGCACAAAGCTAAGAGACTTCTAATTGCTCAATACACAAAGTAAAGAGACTTCTGATTGCTCAGCACGCAGACTGAGACTTTGGTTCAAAATGATTTACAAAGAAAGAAGTTTGAGTTGAACACTTGATCAAATATCAGAGGTGTTCACAAAATACAACTCAGGTTTGAGACTCTAAACTTAAGAAATTCTAAGATGAATAATTTGTAAGAATTTCTAAGAGTTTTAACTGACTTTCAGTTTTGACAGATTTATGTTCGTAAAACAGAGCAGAATTTCAGTTCATTTGTTTCTTGAGTCTTAGCAATTTTCTTCTTCAAATCTTCACCCTTTTATAGAAAATAAAAGAGCCGTTGAGAATTGCCCAGATTTGTAGCAAAGAGCCGTTGCAAGTAGAGAAGCTAGACCAGCTGAAATTGTGTGCTGAGCTGCAGAACAGAGCACGCAATTTTTGAATAAGTTTTCCTTAAAAGCTGGGGAATGTTTTGACCAAGGAGACAACTATTCCATTGAGTTGTTCTGACAATGCAGGCATTAAATGCAGACAGTGACAGTTGCTTTTCCTTCCATGTCAGACTTCAGAAGCTTCTCAGGAACTGTTCATCAGAAGCTCTCTTCAGAAGCAGGTATTCAGACGCACCCTTCAGAAGCACTATTCATCAGACGCACTTCTTCAGACGTTGACTTTTGTTGACCTTCAGACTCAGCCTTCAGACGTTGACTTTCGTTGACCTTCAGACTCAGCCTTCAGAAGCACCCTTCAGACTCAGCCTTCAGAAGCACCCTTCAGACGCAGTCTTCAGACTCAGTCTTCAGAAGCTGCTTCAGACCCAGTTTTGCTTCATGCTTGCAACAAAGGCTTCAATGCTTTCTTTCTTGCTCTTAGCTTGTTCTTCCAAAACCAATATTAATTACCAAACAATAAGAACATGGTTCTGTACACTTAGAACAAAGCATTAGCAATTCCAATTTTCTTTTTAACACTTTGTTATCATCAAAACCCAAAAGAGAGTTGTTCATACATTTTGTTCCAACATAATTAACTTTGTTGCAAGTATAAATAAATATGTTTGTACATTTATTCATTTTTATGTCTTCATTGTTTGTATATTTATATGTTGTTGACTTTGTTGCAGGCTTGGGTGTTTCAGCATTTCAAGGGCATCGGTGCCAGGGATGCATGGGGTGGTTATGAGGAGGCATGTCCACGTGCTTTGATGTATATGCCGCTCAGAGGTCTGTCTTCACAAGACGAGTACAGGATGCATCTGGATCAGCTGGATCTGGCGGGTGTTATCATGTCCCCTTATGAGGCACGCCGTGAGGTATGTCCCTTCGAGCATGTCAATCTTTACTTTGGATGGCTCAGATACGGTTCTCGTAAGGTGAGATATCTGCCGGAGCGGGTGCTACGCCAGTTAGGGTATCTCCAGACCGTCCCCAGACATCCATGCGACAATGCATCTCCCCAAACGACCTTGACGGAGATCAGTCACAGATATGTGCATTACCTTGATCATATGTTGACTGCTCGGGACTTGGGGCTCGTAGCTGTTAGCCTGTATTTTCGACCAGGGATATTAAATGCGGTCGTCAAGGTTTGACCGAACACGTGGAAGAAAAGCGGAGTTTTTAGCACTTAAAAGACACTACAAGAAATTTGGCATTTTGCGACACTTACTTTGCGACCCTTGGCTTAGAACCGTCGCAGATTACACTTTTGCGACTGTTATTGCGACTGTTAGGCTTAAGGGTCGCAGGTTTTATACATTTTTTTAAACACCCTTCACAAAATATTTTTTGGCCAAATATTCATCATTCCCACCAATTCATTTTCATTCTCCCTCCTACAATTTCATTCTCCCTCCCACAACTCCAAACCCTAAAACCAAATTTTTTTCTCCACCAAATTTCAATATCACTTTCCCTCTTTCTCTACACCCTAACAACTCTCAATATTGCTCCCTCGTATCTCTCTAATCGTTGCCGCCGCCGCTGTTGCCTTGCCTCACTCTCTCATCTCATCTGCGACCAACAGGTCAGTAGCTTATTCGATATGCCGAAATCCTTTCAGATCTGACCTTCCACCACAAACCCATTTCAGTAGCTGATTCAGCCGTTGGAAGTGGGTTTACTCATGAGAGTCTGAGGTCAGCCGTTGGAAGTGGATTCTATTTCAATCCAAAACTCTCTCAGATCTCAATCAAACCCTAACTCTTCTCTCTCACCGGATTCCGTTTCTCTCCGATTCTTCATCTCCGGTTCCGGTTACGTCTCAATTTTCCGGCGAGATTTTACCGTTTAATGATGATGATGTTATAGTAGTTGAAGAAGAAGAAGAAGAAAATGGATGATAGAGGTGCATCATTCGTCGCTGTTCGAAGAGCCAATCCTCATAGCGATACCTGCAATTCAAATTCCGGTAATTATTATTATTCTTTTTCAATTATTTTATTTTATTTTATTTCATTCCATTTTCTTTTTTCTTCGTCCTTTTCGCAACATTTTATTTTCTCTCTCTCTCTAGTTGTACTTGTCCTCCCTCTATATTAGATTCATCATAAACAGTACTACTATATGCTATTTTTATTTTTATACATGTTAAGGAAATGAGTGAAAGTGAAAATTTTGAGGTAGATAGAAAGGAGGGTCCTTTAGATTGGAGGTTTGTGAGTAGCAACCTTGCAAATTCATCTGTAGGTTTGGTTTCCATGGAAAATTCTATGATGGGTTCTTCTTCATGTCCTAATTCAATGGTAGATTCATATGGTCCTAACTTCTTGGACCTTCTTACTAATTCTGAAAACTTGGGTGGTTTTTGTGATGTTAATGGTCAGAGCAATGAAGTGAGAAAAGATGGGTTTGGTTTTGCAAGAGTTGGTTGTGATGATAGAACAGTTGGAATGGGTTGGGACCTTGGTAGTTCTATGATGAAGAGGGATGGTGTTTTAACAAATGGGGCTGAGATATTTCCTCAAAGTTTGTCTCAGTTTTCAACTGATTCTGGATTTGTTGATGCTGCAAGGATGTCATGCTTTAGTGCCGGGAGTTTCGTAGATATGATGAACTCATGTGGGATTCCTCAATCTATGGCTCTACCTCTACATGTGTCTGGGTCTGTTGAGCATCTTGGTAGTGATGGAAGTCCAATCCAGAATGATCGAAGAAGTGATTGTCCTGTAATGTCTCAAGATGAAGGGAAACAAGCTCTTGGAGGGTCTTGTAATGAAGCTGATGGAGATGAATCAAGTGGTGATGATGGTTCCCAAATGTTGGATTGTGCAAGTGGAGAACCTTCTATTAAAGGTCTAAATCCAAAGAAAAGGAAAAGAAATGGGCAGGTATATTTCTTTTAGTTGTTTTTTTAGTATAGTTGATACTATGGTTATCAATTTGAGGTTCAAATCGTGAATCGGACGATCTTTTTTCTGAATCGTGGATTGAATCTTATTATGAATTGTAAGATGCAATACCAATAAAATATGAATTTTTTAAGTAAAATCAAGCGACATAGCAAAATTATAAGCTGTAAATGAACCTCAATATAGTCGTAGGTCCAAGTCATTAATGAAATGACAAAAGGAAAGTGACTAGAGCTACACTAATTTTAGGTTGTGATTCATTAGAAACAATCAAAATTCATCATAGTGAATTGGGATTAAAAATGAGGTTCATATCCAAAATAGATACACTAGGGATTTGTATTGATTGAGTTTAGTTTTGTATCGAATCAAGATACAACTCACATGTATCGTAAGATATTGATAACCATGACTGATACTGTTTCCCCCTTGTCCATGTAAGTTTATTTTATTTTATTTTATTTTCTGTTAGGATGGTGATAAAGCCACCAGAACTCTTGAGCTACCAAGTGAAACCGCAAAGGACAACTGTGAGAGCAGGAAAAAGGGAAAGCAGCAAACAAGTTCAACAACCAAGGCTTCTGGGAAGAATGCCAAACAGGGGTCCCAAGCTTCTGATCCGCCTAACGAGGGATACATACATGTTAGGGCTCGCCGCGGTCAAGCAACAAATAGCCATAGCCTTGCAGAGAGAGTAAGATGTTCTAACTAAATTTATGTGTATGAGAAAAAAAATTGTTTGGATTTACATTTCAAATTATTTAGATTTCAACTGTAGGTGAGGAGAGAAAAGATCAGTGAAAGAATGAAGTTTCTTCAAGATCTTGTACCTGGATGCAACAAGGTACATTTAAAACTTGAGACTGGAAGATTTCACTACCTTATATTCATATGAGGATTTAGAGTGTTGTTTTCTTTTGATATATCATTGTTATTCTGTTTGTAGGTCACTGGCAAGGCAGTGATGCTAGATGAAATCATTAATTATGTACAGTCTCTTCAACGACAAGTTGAGGTATGGATAAAAGCATATTTCTAACCACTGATTATTAAATCATCCAACTGATTTTCCCATATTTTTGGATTCTGCTTCAGTAAGTGTTGTCAATCATGAATCAGAGAAAATAAACATTTGTTCGAATTCCGCTATTCCACAGTGCTATAGCACATGGCTATAGCTTCTATTTGACAACACTTGTCCTAAATAGTGCATCACGAAACAATAGCAATTTGTTCAAATTCTGCTATGCCATTAGCGCTATTGGTGATATAGCTGTTATTTGACAACATAGGCTTCAGTACACTATCAGCATATGTTCCAGTCGAGTTTCTCATTAACATCGTTGACTGTTATAATGTTATTCTACCTGTTTGAAATTGCAATAATTTGAGCGATCACTGCTGATGATTTAAATGCCAGTGTCATCTTTGAATGCGTCAAACTTCACCTTCAATTCAGTTCATGTTTTTATTATCAATTAATATTTGAGACTACAGTTTGTTAAGATTATTCAAGGGTAGGTAGTTAGGTGCAGAGGTTGTTAGAGCAAGTAATGATACATACAGTTACATATCACTTAGTGGTAGGTAATCAGGTCTCAGGACTGTGAACAGAACACTGTAAAACCTGCATTCATAGTTTGCCCAGTTTAAACGCAATAGTTTTGCTTAGTACATATTTGATTGCTTTTAAGTGCTGGAGCAGGAACCACAGTCAATTTGTAATTGCTCATCTGAGAGTACGGTATCTAATCTTTTTCTTCAAGTGGCAGTATTTTCAAAAAGATGTATTGGCATCTCTGTTTACATCAGGCCTTATGGTGGATTTGCTTGCTTTCTATGAAGACATACTTTTCCCATAACACACTGACAAATTCAATTCATAATGTTAGGTCCCCAACTTCGTGAGCTTTTGAATTGGCCTAGACCCCTTCCTTTGGAAGATGAACGCGTTAGGTTACTTCATGAGGTAAAACAAATCATTGCTGCTGAAGTTACCTTTAGTCACAGTTATATGCAATTTTGTAAATGTAACTATGATATTAATAATTGATAAGCATCTCTTAAAATGTCATAGTCATATATCTAATACCGTTCACTTCTATTGCTAGGTTGGAATTGAACTGGAAAGGAATTTTGATGGAAAAGCATCTAATCTTGTTGAGCAGTGTGGAAAATCAGCTATGAATCTTGTTGCCCTTGTTGCACGTCATTTTCCTGGTAGAACATTTTCTTCTTTTTTTTGTCTTTCATTGCTTAAGTTCTGAAATAAATTATGACCAATTTGTTTCACTGACCCTTGGTATGAAATGTTCTAGGCTTTAGAGACCATTCAGTGTACAAAGGCCGTCAAGTATTTTTATATAAAAGAGCTCAGATATTTGCAGCAGATTTATGGGGTGCATTTGGGGGCCAAGGATACGGCGAGTTTAAAGACATCAGCTCTCTGACCATAATGGCAGACTACATTGTTCCAGCTGTGCTTCAGCAGCTTGGCATTTTAAAGCTCAGTCCAACACTTGCCAGTACTATTGAGGCCAGTGGAGAAATCGTTGACATCACTCTTCACTTCACTTATTATTTTTTTCATTTCACAGTTTCACTATCTTTCTGACTTAAATCTGGTATAATGTCATTTCAGGTGCTCAGTGTGGAGCTGGATCTTTGGCTCTGGGCTACTGGAGTTCAGTGTGAATCTCTGAAGCACCACCGAACACTTTCAATCTATTATTAAGCTTATGATATATGGTAGCACACAGTTATCAGCAATTTAGTTTTAGAACAAGAAAATTTTGTCTGGTTTAAGGTAACTACTTTATTGGAGGATGCCAGTTTTTAAGTTATTTTTATTTTACATTTACATTGCCCAAGATGATGGGTGATGATTTGATCTCGTTATAACAACCTTTGATGGATTAGTTTCCTTTGTACATACAGGAAGTTCTGTCGTAGGTCCTTAAAGAAGCTGGCTATACAATGGATTCTTTCTTTGTCTTGTCTAACTTCATGAAGGTATTGAAGCATGTAATATCTAGCATGACTTTTTGCACTTGAATATTTATGTTTGGTAAATGAGTTAGAAAGATTCATGATTTGAACCCAATATTAGAGGATGTAAGTTGTACAGCTATATGTGCATATTTTAAACGTGCATCTGATTTTCATAGGTGTGCAAATTTTAAACGTGCATCTGATTTTCTCCACGTAGTCCTTTCACTTTGATTGGTGATTTTGTTGCATGCTGCGATACATTTATTGTCTTTGGAGGAAGGTTTCTATAGTTTGTAGGTGGGATGGAGATGTCCCTGTTAACACTTGGTCTTTTATGTAGATCTCAATGTCATGACATTTGAGTGTGAATAGAATTTGGAGCATTACCTAGTTTGCCTTGTGGTTGACTTTATTCATTTGCCAATTGTGGTCAAGTTTGGTGTAAAGTGGAATATGTGCTTTTAATTTAGTTGCCTAGTTGCAATGCCAATTCCTTATTATATGTCCTCATGTTTTGCATGATCCCGTGAAGCAAGACAAAACAATGATTCTTTTTAAATTATAATGACTACTATTGTTTGTTCATCAATCATGAACTGTCATTTTATATTGTTCATTTTTAAATTATGATGACTACTATTTTTAAATTATGATTACTACTATTGTTTGTTCATCAATTATGAACTGTCTATTATATCATGTTTATTTTTCCTTACAAATTTTCTTGTTAACAGGAAATCTGGAACTCCTAGACCTCTTTGGAATGCAATATCTCAGATTCTGATGGCTGTTGGCTACATACTCTTAGCCCTGGCTATGCCCGGTTCACTATCGTCGGCATATGTTATGGAGTGCGCCTTGCTGTTACAGTGCCAACAGCATCAGAGTTATTTGGACTCAGATATTACGGTCTCATCTACAATATTCTCATCCTCAACCTTCCACTTGGCTCTTTCCTCTTTTCCGGTCTACTTGCCGGTATACTCTACGATATGGAAGCAACAACAACAGAAGGAGGAGGTAACACGTGCGTCGGAGGTCATTGTTACAAGCTAGTGTTTATTGTCATGGCTGGAGCATGTGTTGTTGGGTTTTTCTTAGATATTCTATTGTCAGTTAGAAATAAAGCCAATGATCCTGAATGGGGGTGTTCACTATATTGTTTAGAACAATTCTGGGATTGATGACATTTTTGTTCAGTGATATCCCACTTTAGCAATCATATAGTTCATTCAATTTTTAAAAATAAAGCCAGTTTGTTTGTTTTTGATTCCATTATGAAATGTAAGCATTCTACTGGCCTCAGTTATTTTGTAAGATGTTAGTAAATTGCAAGGATTAGTAAATTATTTTCAATAGCCAATTCAATTTTGTGTAGTTTTTTATTCTGTGAACTGATCTGAAACCGTAAGTTGTAAGTTATGTTGAATTCTTTAGTCAGTGTTGTTTAGTTGGTCTTTTATGTAGATTTTAAGTATTTATTAATATATTTATTTAAATTGTCAATAAAAATTGCTCCAACCAATTTTTTTTTTAAAAAAAACTAAACATTTGCGACTGTTGTGAGGGGTCGCAAGTCCCTTCAAAACCATGTGAATGCTCTTCCTTTGCGACTGTTCCTAACAGTCGCAATAGCCTTTGCGACTGTTGGTGCGACTGTTGGTTGAACAGTCGCAAAATACCCTTTGCGACCCCAATTTCTGTGTCTGTTGGAGAACAGTCGCAAAGGGATATCTGCGACCCTTCTAACAGTCGCAATCCATGATTTTAGAAGTCGCAAAATGCCTTTTTTCTTGTAGTGAGAGTTTTTAAGATTGTGTGTTCGTTCGACACAATCAAAGGAAGGACGATGGTCGAAGGATATCTCGACAACGCGAGAGTTGATTATTTTCTGAAGAGGTTCCTTTGAAAATTGTCGAAATTCATGGTTGTCGAAGGAATAAGATTTGAATTTCAAATAGGTTATTCTTCCTGTTATTAGACGTTAGTAGCAGTTAGAGTTTGGATAGGATTGTACAGTTATTTTCCTAAGTATAAATAAAAGTTTTCCATGAGGAAAACGGTGTCACAAATCAAATACATAACATTCTACACACTCGAAGTATCCAAGTCACAGCGAGAAAAGAGTCACGAATCATGTATGATCCTTGTGAACAACCTTTATTTCGAATCAGTGCAATTTACTTTACTCTAAGTTAATTCTTGCAATTTTCCTTTATTCTACAAATTTCTATTCGACAAGTTCAAGCAATCGAACTTGAAGATTATTTGTTCTTTTCATACATTCGAAACATATAAAAAATCAACAAAAACATGAAGAGATCTTCAAATAAACTTGACACACAATGGCCTGAGATTACTGGTTGATCTCGCAAGTAATAAATCAATAACCAGCGGTTGTTTACCAAAAACCAGGGTAAACATCAGCTATGACTGGCGTGGAGACTTCACATGGATATATCAGATGGTTTTATACCATCTCACATCCACGCATCATTCTTCAAGACGAGGTTGTTCAGGTCCCGAGGTCACCCGAGCAAGAGGCCCTTGATGAGATTGCTGCTGAGCAGGATGGAGAGCAGGGGTACCTGGCGCTGACCGGAAGGTTGGGTCGTATCAGAGACCGTGTATATGTCGTCATGTCCAGTGGTGTTGTAACACCCATACTAACGTTAACTAGTATATTAGTATGTGCGTTAATCTGATATCGGATACATTAAAATTTACAATAATTAAAATATACAAACCACTGAATGAGTACATTTTGCTCGTTTACATAAATGTCCAAATATCATACATTACATGTTCATATACAAATATAAAATCTGTCAACCTCCTGAGCTTGCCTCGACGAGCATCTGCACTCCATCCAGCGTCCTCCTGAAGATCTTCATGAACCTGCACCAGAAGGATAGGGATGAGACATAATGTCTCAGTGAGCTCCTACCCTACCTACTGTTGGCAACCACGGGGGAAACCTAGGGTCGCCGTGCCTACTCTTAGCGATATTGGGAATACCTACGATCGCTGTCATTCTTTAACATCTATCGCGATCAAGGGGAAACCTAGGATCGCGTCATGTCTTTATCTTTCCTATACTTGTCATATACATATCTTATGCATTTCATACTCTATTCTTATCTTATTCTTATGCGTAGTGATCTTGGGGACGTCCTATGATCACATTGCGTTTACTAGGAACTAGACATCACGTCTCGTATTACATATAAAATATACATATTCATTTCATAATCGTATTCATCTTTTCCATATCATAAGTTAGAAGTTAGCGTTGAACAAACAATTATTATCTTGGTTCATTTTACGGAGTGCATCCGGGTGGAGTAACCCCGAAGTACATCTCCCATCATACCGGTGAAATTCCTATCATATCAGGCTAACACCGGACTCCTCTTATCTTTGTGTAGGCAACCCTCTCGGTGAAGCCCCATCCGGCATAATCCGGAGCCTGCTGGACACAACTTGCATGTAGACAACCCTCTCGGAGAAGTCCCATCCGGCGAATCCCGGAGCCTGCTGGACATGCTTAAATCTTTTAACATACGTGTGGACAATCCTCTCGGAAGAGTCCCATCCGGCGAAACCCGGAGTCTGATGAACACGTTTAACATCGTCTTATAAATTACGTGTGGATAGCCCTTTCGGAGAAATCCCATCCGGCATAATCCGGAGTCTGATGAACACGTTATCATATTCTTTGTCATTAAATTCTTAACTTAAGTCGTAAACATATCTATACATTTCATAATCTTGTGCATATCAAATGCCTACTTGACATATTCATTCTTAAAACTTAACCTATAAATAGGCTCTTTATTCTCATTAATCCTTAACCTTTACACTTAAAGGTACGTCTAACACTTATCATACGCTTTGCATACTTAACGCGTCTCTTAGGGGAAACTAATCCCCAATACATAACCTATGAGGGGTCCTTAATTTAGACGTTATTCTCATCTTGAGTACTTGTGAGCACTTTCTTTACTTTACTATAGTTGGCATAAATTACATTCTTAGGGAGAACCAACTCCCAATACATACTTATGAAATCATAGTCTTAAGGTTATCATTCTCATAAACCTTTGCTTGGTTAGGATTAAACCCAAAACTAGTCCTTTACTCCTCAATATAACTTAGAAGTTGATTAATCATCCTCCAATGTAATACCCTTTAACCATCCTATCTTAAATCCATGCCTAACATCAATAAAAATGAATTTGCATGGAGGGGAAATCGGCGGCCGATTTGCATAAATCGGGCCCCGATTTTTGCCGTGAGTTACATGAAAAATGAGCCATAAAATCGGTGGCCGAACTCATGCAATCGGTGGCCGATTTTGTCATTTGCAGGGTTCAATTTCTTGCTTCCTAGGCCAAACCAATCCATTCCAAACCTCAAAACAACTTATGGGAAGGAATTCCAAAACATATAAGTAGCTAACAACAAGATTAACTAAGGGATTTACCAAGCATAAGGAATTGGGCACTAATTATAAACTTATCCAATAAACAATTTAATCATCAAAACTCAATAAGGTGGGTGCTAAAACCCCTAGGGAACTCACCTTGATTTAGCTAGCTTTCTTTCCAAGCTTTCCTTTGCTTCTTCTCCAACCTTAGTTTAGGTTTTCTTTCCTTCTTGTTCCATTCTTCCTTTCTCTTGTTTCTTCTCTTGTTCTAGCTTCCCACACAAGCTTGCTAGCTCTTTCTCACATGAATTTGGGTTGAAATCTTGATAAGTGAAGAAGGAGAGATGAGGGCGTGTGGGTAGGGAGGAAGAGGGAGAGAATGAGAGTTGAATGAATGAGTGAAAGAGGAAAGGAATGAACAAGAAATATCTTGTTCTTCTTCTTAAACAATCCCTCTTTTCCAAATAATTACTAAAACGCCATGCCACTTATTACAAGTTTGCCATTCTTGCTTAACAAGTTTCTAACGCTGTTAACCATCACATTTAAGCGGAATATTACACTTGTCATATATTTAACCCATTAACTGATAATTTACCAATTTGCCCTTTGCTTAAAACATCTCCGATACATCGTCTCAATGTTAATAATTATTCGAGTCTTGGGCGGGATGTTACAGGTGTGGTGGAGCAGGGGACTGATCAGTGGCGTCATTTGGAGGCTATCCTGGCGGAGGTTCATGGAGGGCAAGTTTATCGTCGTAGGCGTGCTGTTGGGGGGATGGGTGGTGGGGCTTAGTTTTACTTATTTTTGGTTTTGTGGTGTTGTATGGATAATTTTGAATTTTATGTCTGTACAATTGATTTGTAAATTATGGAATTATTTTAGTATTTATGTATGAACAATTGAATTTATTCAATTACAACTTTTTTTTATTCAAGAATGCATGTATCGGAGATTACATAATCAATATGTATCAGAGAAAAAACACAGATTATGTTTCTGAACTTATACATTTCGGATTATATAATCCATAATGTTTAATGACATTCCGTATTATATATCCGAACTGGTCAATTTTTTACCTTTTTTACGCCAAAGTTATGCTTTTCTAGGGGTTTTGGCATGATTCGGATTATATAACACGAAATGTCTAAAATGATTTCGTATTATAAAATTCGAACTGTAGTTTCACAGAGATTTCACAAACTTCTCCAGGGTGCTCCATGTTCTAACGTTTAAGAATGTTTCAGATTTTATAATCCAAACTGTGTCCAAATTATAATATTTGGACAAAGGGTATTTTAGAAAGAAAAAAAATAGGGCGCACGAGAATGCCATAGGGTGGAAAAAGTAAAAGCTGGTACCTAAGGATCTACATAATGTTACACCAAAAGGTTTCATGGCGTTGTATTATTATTAAAAAAAAAATTAGTGATCATCAACCAAAATTATGAACGCCTGGCTGCCCACCACGGTTCAAAGTTCCACCCCCGTAATCCCAACATAACCATCTCAACCAAAAAATACAACATATAATTGTGGAAGAGATACATGATAAGTGCTTAAAAGTTGTTATATTTTGCTAACTTTTAGGGCACTTATGCTTACTTGTTGTACAAGTTACCTTAGGATTAGGGCATAAATGTGTTAGAAATGCAATAAATGTGATCCTAAGCCTTACCCCACTTGATTATACAGGAAATACATGCTTGAACCTGATTGATGCAAAAGATTGAAGGTTTTCTTGATGCCATCGCTACAAGCGCAGGACTCATCGCTAGTAGCGAGGATAGGCAGAGATTTTCAGTGATCCATCGCTTGAAGCGCAGCATCCATCGCTAGAAGCGAGCTTAGGCAGGGATTATCAGGAGTTCATCGCTTGTAGCGATGAACTGGACGCTTGAAGCGAGCCTAGGCAGGGAATTTCAAAGGATGGTCGCTAGTAGCGACAGACCTGGTCGCTGTAGCGACCAAAGGGGCGGTTTAATGCTGATGGTGACGTGGAGCTCTTTGATTGGCCAACTGAAGTCCTCGCTACAAGCGACAGGCTGGTCGCTTGTAGCGAGCGAACATTTTCTCAGCATATAAATAGATTTTTAAGCTCATTTCTTGATATATAGTTTTTTATCAGTTATAATATTTTCCAGAGCTTAGAAAATTTATCATCTTTGAGAGAGAATAGGCATAGAGGGAGAAAAACTTCATATAGCAATTAGATTTGGATTGAAGAAGATCTTAAGAAGCTTTGAGACATCAAGCTCTCACATATCTTCATCTTCCTTTCTTATTTTGCAAGTGTTGTCATGACAATGATCAACCAATCTTCTTTGTTGGGATTGATAGGTAATCAATCACTCATGTTGTAAACTTTTGATTATTCAATATATGATTCTAGCAATTTTTATATACCATTGAATTTCTTCTTGCTTTTCAATCTTATGTTTGATTTAAATGTTGTTGAAAAAGACTTTTGAATCTAGGTTTAGAATGATTTTCTATCAAGATAAGAAATTCTAGAAATGGGATTTGGTTTTGATAATTACATTATAGTATTGGATCATAATGCTTTTGGATCGTTTAATAGATTGAGAAATCATCGATTAAACGATACAATCGATATCACGATGTCATTTGGGAAATCAATGATGTTGTTGAGCAATACGTAATAATGCACTATATAAGAAAACGCTAGAATTCGTATTTGTAATCAATCGGATATTAACGATGTTTTGATTGATGAACGTTAATCCTAACACCCTCTATGTCCTATTACTCTACCATTTATTTATTATGTTTTAAAATTACGAGTAGTGTAGTACAAAAACAAGTAAACCCTAACTTAAAACGATAATCGAAGTTGAACGGTTTATGATATCACATTAATCCCTGTGGAACGATATAAAAACTAATACTTGCTTACGAAGTACTAACAATACACAACGTGTAAGTTTGGATGAAAGGTGAATTGGACAAATCATGGTGACATGTAGGGGTGGAAATGGATTAGGCCGGCCTGAGCTTTGTAAGGCCTAAGTCACGTTGAGCCAACTCAAGCTGGCTCAACTTGAGTTAACTCACGTTGACCCCCAACACAAGTTAACTTGAGTTGGTTTTAGGTAGGGGTGGGAATAGGTCAGGCCAGACTTTGATAGGTCCGAGTCTGGCCTACGAAATTTTTTGCAAGCCTGAGCCTGGCTTATGGCCTTTCGTATGCCTATTTTTGGCCTGGCATGGCCTATTTAAAAGTCTGACCTAGCTTGAAAGCCTATGTATAGGTCTACTTCAAATTAAAGTTATTAAATAGTCCATTTTATCTACTTTTAAATAGGTCAAATTGGTCTTAAAGCCTATTTAATTGTAAGGTTTGTCTATCACTATAAGGCCTTAAAAGCATATTTCACTGTAAGGTCTTAAAGCCTATTTAAAAAGTCAATTATTTGAGTTTTTTTCTTGATTTTTATGTTTAATATAAATTATATCTTAATATAAATAAAAAATAAATTTTAATAATATGCATAAATATGCCGGTCTATCAGGCTTCGTAGACTTTTTTGATAGCCTAAGCTTGGCCTATTTACTTAAAAAAGCTTTTTAGAAAGCCTAAGCCTGACCTTTTTCATAAACAGGCCAGACTGTAGGCCCCTGTAGGTCGGCCTGGCCTATTTTCAACACTAGTTTTAGGTAAGCTAACAATCCATCAATTATTGTCAGAGACGTTGTTTTTTAAGCCCCTAAACGTGCATTTTGTAGAATATGTTATGTTCATTTATTCATTCACAATACGTTATGTTTATTTTTTCAAAAACATTCGCTACATTTTTTAAAAACATTCATTTGCTAAATTTTTAAAAAACATGATCCAAAATAAATCATAACTTAAAAATACACAAGTACGCAACAAAATTTATTTAAATTCATTTAGTTTTAAAAACATTGCCTGATTGATTGAATGAATGGATTGGATGAATGAAAATGAATGAGACTGGCAAATTTTTAGACTAAGTATAAGACAATTCAATGTCAACATTTTCGGTAAACTTCTATGAATTTAATTTAAACTCAACATGAAGATAATACAACATCCTTAGGGAGAATGTAATGTAATATAACACAACGCTTTGTTTATTGTCCGATTTGAACGAAGATGAAATTAAAACTAAATAAATTTTGTGCTCGTTCTTCCCCTGCACAATAGCTTCGAGGGACGCCACAGTTTTGGGTTGGGTCCTCGATGCCGTGAAATGTGCAGTAAATTCGTGGCACTGGTCGTCCCAAGAGTCGATGGAGTTCCTCCTGAGGTTCTTGTATCAAGTCATAGCTCCTCGTCGGAGGGAAGTGACGAAGAGCTTGCACTTTACTGCGCCCCACACCATTCTGTATGTGAGGACGACTTCAATATTCTTGATGTGCTTGTCAGGATCGGTTGTCCCATCGTACGAGTCCATCTGTGGTTGTCCTTGTGAAAGGGTCGTATGTTGGGCGGTCATCATCAGACGCGTAAGTGGATAACGAGCGTCTGTTTCGCCTTGGTGGGGTCCTTCTCTCGGTAGATCGTTTGGAGGATCTTCTATTGAGCGATCCCCTGCTTGGTGATCTCCTGCTTGAAGACCTTCTGCTGATAAAATGTCTAGGCGACCTGGATCTGGAAGGACGCAGACTCTTTCCCCTTCTTTTACACGGTGAGGAGGGGGAGTCTTCTAGGCGAGGCATGCTTCTTCCTTGGACGTTCTTGTTCAATTTCTATCA
The DNA here is from genome assembly GCA_018208015.1 of Medicago ruthenica. NCBI lineage: Eukaryota > Viridiplantae > Streptophyta > Magnoliopsida > Fabales > Fabaceae > Medicago > Medicago ruthenica. Next base: position 102,887,072 of record CM031373.1, on the reverse strand, counting down.
AGCGCCGATTTTGCTCCTCGATAATCAACGTTTGACGTTGTACTGTGCGAAGAATGTTGGAGAGCATGGCATCCACAGGGGATGCATTGTGTTACCTCCCTGTTAGGTCGCGGAGGACCGAGGAGGGGTTGCTCCTGCAGAGGTATCGCTGCGTGGGGGATATGTTGGGAGGCTTCCTCCATGGGGCTATCTGCAGGAGACGGCGTGGAGGTCTGTCCGTCGCGGTAAACGCGGTGGACTTCACTCCTGACGTGTGAACTGACATCGTTGGTAGTCATGGTATGTGTGTGTGTGTGTGTGTGTGTGTATTACCACAGACGGCATCACTGATCGTACCTGATCAGAAATAGACTACCAGTGCAGTTGTATGTGGAGGTTGTAGGCTTCTTGCAGTTGACTGGAACAACCGGGGGGGGTGTGCACCTACAGACACTCTGACGCTCATGTCAGTATTAAGTAGAAGTGAGGGGTTTAGAGAATAGAGAGAATCTAACCGTGGGGTGTTTGCAGGTGTCGTTGTATGACAAACGTGTGGTTCGGCGGTTACGGATTCGTGGGAACGAGGGGGAGACGTTACTGTTCAGTTTGAATGAGTCTCTGTTGCTCCGAGCTCCCCCTTCGCGGGGAGGAGGCGTGTTACGAGTAATTTATCAGATGTTAGATCTGAGAGTTTTTGCATTGAACTTAAGCAAATGGGTCTTATTGAGTTTGCTCGATCCAGAACAATTATGTTCATTTATTCATTCACAATACTTTATGTTTATTTTTTAAAAAACATTCGCTACATTTTTTAAAAACATTTATTTGCTAAATTTTTAAAAAACATAATCCAAAATAAATCATAATTTAAAAATACACAAGTACGCAACAAAATTTATTAGAACTAAAAGTTGATGTAGTAAAAGGAGTGTTTGTGCCCAAATCTTAGATGAGATATGCGTAACTTTTCCCACTCATTAAAATTTTCATAACAAATAATAGTTTTTTTAATAACTGATATAATAATATCTTTTTTAAAAAAAACATTTGTGGTTATGACTTGCTTCACTTTCTATATTTAATTTAATTAAAAAAAATGGAGGTGGCTCACGGAAACTAGATGAGAATGAAACTAAAAACAATTGACAGATCCAACGAAAGTGCCAAGTGCAGGCCAAATGTCGTGACATGTGTGGCCCATAGGAAATATCCACGCACAAATGACATGAGTAAAGCCAAAAAAAGCAACACAACATGCATCAAAGTCTAGATCCAGATTCTAAAGGTAAGGTAAAGCATAATCACGTTAGTTTACCACAAAATCTAGGCAATAGTGGTCGCCACCTAATCACAGGCTAATATAGCCCATCTTAACATGTGCTGTTTGTCCAAAACTCCACCTCATCATCTTCTTTTTCATGGAATTGAATGGAACCTCGCCCACTTCGGATTTTGGATTGAAATGCATCTCCACTAGGAAAATTAAAAGTAAAATTTCTTTATTGAGAATAATAATTTTAAATTATAAAAAACTGGAGTATTTGTGTCCTAAGACAAATATCCAATTTCCAATCTTGAATTTTGAAATATCCAATTTTGATGAGACCAATTCAAGTGACTCGCTGAAAGTCACAACCAAACCTTGTATCCGACCCCAAAAAAAATGTCTTTGGATCCTCTCTCAAACTCTTAGAAGAGAAAAAAAAAAGTATTATAATTTAGTGATTAAAACATTACCAACACATTTCAACTGTTTAGTCTAGATTTTTAGCACTTATTGTTCCCTAAAAAAAAGCTAGTCATTATTTTTTAAATTTTAAAAAAATGAGCTTAAAAATTAGACTATCCAATAAATTGAACGGTTTAGACGTGGCTCACTATAGTGCAGTTGCCTGCACACAACCCACGTCACCCCACACACTTTGAATTTTTATAACTTTATAACTAGTGTAATATAAATAAGAAAATGATTAAAATAGAATTATTGATAAGATAGAATTAATGATTAAAAGAGAGATAAAGATAAAATTACCAAAGTCACATCTTAAAGTCACCCAAGGGAGCAACCGCATTTTAATTTTTTAACCCAATCAAATTAATACATAGTCGGTAGTTTCACACACTGTGAGACTCGGCTGTTCATTCCGAATCGGAAGGTCCAATTACTAGGTCTACGCAAAAGCAGTAACTATATTAAATCCAAACCCCCCAAAGAATTCTTTCGATCCGTAAGATATGCATATCAATCAATTCCGCCAAAACACAATAAAGTAAGCTTTTCCCTTTCGTTCTCCACCGTTTAATACGCAAATCAATATCAAAAGTTCTCATTCTTTTTTTGCTTTCCACTAATACCAATCAAATCATACATGGTAACCATCAAAATTCAAAACAACCCACTTTAAACTAAATAAATCCCATTAAATAAATAAAAAACGCAACTAAAGACTAAATTAGAATCCATACAGCAATTGCTACTGAGGCATAGGAAAATTAAAAACAAAACTACATTGCAAAAATTAAAAAAAAAAAACGAAATTACATCCAGTTCAAAAGTAACAAGTTAAACTCAAAATAGAATAAAAATTATAGAATTTTATTTTAATTAAGATACCTTAACTTCACCACCGCCTCAAGTTAAGTTGAATTTTCTTCTGCTTTTGGTTTTCTGCAGAGAATCATGTGCATAGGAGAGAAAATTCCAGTATCACCCCCTCTGGTCAAAAAGTCAGCAGTCTTGAACAGCATCTCATGAACATCAACGGTTCCTTTAGGTGCAATTCCCAAAGCAGACAGAACCGTTACCACAATATGGTTACGCCAATAAGCAAGCCGACCCATTTTCAAACGGGTCCACCATGGATGAGACGGTGGCTGAGCCAGATCCCGTTCCTTAACAACCTCAAACCCAACTTTCTTAGCCGCTTCAGCTATATCAGCGTAGGTTCTAAGCCCAGGAAGCGCATCACCTCTTTCAATCCCTTGAATAATCTCAACATGTTCAGCGTTTTCAGCTTCAAATTTCTCAGTTGTGACCCATTCATATGAAACGTATAGAGCACCAGGTTTCAAAACCCTAAAAATTTCAGCGTAAACTTCTTCAAGATTAGGCGCGTGGCACGTGGCTTCAATTGAATACGCGCCGTCGAAGCTGTTATTGGGAAACGGCATCTTAAGAAAATTACCACAAACAACATCGCATAGAGAATCTAAACCAGCTTTTTTGTTGTGTAATTTTGCACGATTCACTTGATACTCGTTGATCGTGATACCAACAACGTTAGCGCGTGAGTGAGACGCGATAGCTCTCATGGGCCCACCAACACCGCAACCTACATCGAGAATTTTATCACCAGATTTAACCTCGATTAGATCTACGGCCATTTCTTCATGGAGGCGCGTGGCATCACGGTCAGATTTACCGGGAATTGCGGGTGAAAAATGGAAGGATTGACCCCAACCCCATTCGTAAATATCGGTAACGAGATTGTAAAATGTGTCGACGAAATCTGGAACTTTCTCAGCGGTTTCGATCTCTTTTGGGCGACGGAAGAAAGACCAGTATTTATCGTAACTGTCTTGGACTTTTTCAGCGGAAATTGAACCGCCAGATAGATCGGTGGCGCGTTTGCCTTTTCGTTCGGCGGGGCCGAGGATGCAGACGAACCAGTAAAGGCCTCCGGCGAGGAGAGCTCCGGTGCAGAAGAGAGAGAGGGTATCCATTGAAAAAAAAGAGAGACTAGAGAGAGGAGAGTGTTTTTTGTTCTCACCCTACTACGTTGGGAACTGTGTTGTTGGGTTTGTTTCCCTTGTACCTGTTCTTAAGTGAAGTGAGAAACTGATGTGTGGTGTGGTGTTGTGTTGTGTTGGTGTCTTTTTTTTTTTATTTTAAATAAATTGGTGCTGTTTTTATTATTTTAGTGAGCAGCATCTTTCCATCCACGTGCTTCGCACGTGAATCCCGCTTATTTCTTATCATCATTTGTTTAATTAATTTTTAAAGATCGGGACAGCTCAAACATACAGCACATTTCTTGTTTTCTTTTGGTTTCCACATCTCTTGTTGTATTTTTATCCTTTCATGAATCGAAGTAGTGGTAAACAGTTCTCCTTCCTAGAGGTGTTAAATAGACCGACCGGGCCCAGTTCGCCCCGGTTTGGTGGGCCACTTTTTTATCATTGAAAAGAACACTTTTTTATCTTTCAAAAAATTAAAATACATAATTTCCTAGACAATATTTCATTTTATAATTGTTAACATTTTTTTTGTGCAGAATGACGTATAAATTAGAACGGAGGGAGTAGTAATATATCCTTTAATTAAAGCTAAAGTGGTCTTCTAGATGCATATATTTTCTTTAGGCCTTTTAGATTGTAAGATGCATTTAGTCTAAATTTCAACCAAATACATGTATTTCTTTTATTTTACCACAGAAGTAATATCTTATAAGTTAGAGTAGAGATTTCTGTAAAAAAAAAAGTGAGAGTAGAGATAAATATTTTGTGATCATTAAAGTTAAATGTATATAACTAGGTAGTCATTTAAATAAATTAGTGATAAATTGATCATTTAAATAATAAAATATGTGTTATATAACATTTTTTATGAGTTTTCTTTCTAATTTTGTTATGTTCTTCAAACTCGTTCATGTTTATGAGTTTTGAGTTTCAAACTCATATTATCCCAGAGAAAATATTGTTTTTGTGTTGGAAACATAAAAACTCGTGAACATGTTTGAAGAACACTAGTTGAGTTGGACTGAAAAATATTAAGAAGAGTAACAATGTACATATTTTATATCTTATAGAATTAATCTGGTACAAAAAAAAAATTAATTTGTTATAAACATCTAACTTAAAGAATCACAAGATATATTTGATTGATACCAAGTAGTTTCTTAAGATTAAATATTGGTTTTAAAAAGTATAGCAAAAGATGACACAATTTTAAGTATTTACTAAGGTTAGAGGTTGGATTATTTAATTAGTAAATATAAAATGACAATTTTTTTGTTTTACTTTTGTTAATAACACAAAAAAAAAAAGTATTTTAACTACTGAAAAATCAGACGCCATAAGTTGTAAGGTTAAATGTTACGTGAAGTAGCATATGGAACAAAATTGTTATAAACTAATGAAAAAGAGTTTTTTTTAGGAGAAAAGCTGAATGGTGTGAGACAATTGCAGACGAATAGCAACGAATGAATACAAAACCGTTGGATTGCATTTTGTTTTTATATCATGATTTACTTTTTATTTATTTTAAAAGTATAATAACACTAGCCACGTTTATGGTGTTAAGTCGTATATGGATTTTTCGCACTATATAGCTATTCCCTTTTCCATTAAAAATCTGATTACGCTCTAAAAAGACTAAAACACCCTTATTTTAAAATTAAATTTTGAGAACTCATCTTCTTCCTTCATTTTCTCACACGGGATCTCTCTACTTCTATTCTTATGCCTCATCTTCTTCATAAACTTACAAGCAACAATATATTGTTGAGATGAGATCCGTTAATGCTGAAGGGATGAAACATAGGGAAAAGGTGAGGAACACTGAAAAGGAAAACATTTGTCCTGCAAATTCCAATATATTTGAGAGTTTTTTTTAGAGATTTGAGAAGTGAAATGGAAAAGTGAGGTTCTGTCTGGGTTATAAATGAACGCAACGTGACTTAAGTCACGCTGACATCTACCGAGCGTGAATTAAGTCACGCAGGTCATACACCAGCGTAACTTAAGTCACACAGGTTATACATCAGCGTGAATTAAGTCACACAGGTTATACGCAAGTGTGAGTTAAGTCACGCAGGGGTATTTTGATAATTTTCTTTAGGAATGAACATTTTTACAGGGAGAAAGAGCAATTTCCTTTGTTTAATTGCTAACTTCAATTTTTCCCTCATATCATCACGCAACGCCTAACTTTGTACAAAAGATAAATCACACCACCTTGAAAAGATTCAAATATATATGCGAGAGTTTGTCTTGTGATGTATTTGATGGGGACAAATCAGGGGGCGATGTATGTGGGAAACAAACAAGGTTTCTTAATTTTCATGAGCTAACACTATATATAAACTTTAAAATTTAAATAAAAAATAAGTTTTTTTATCAATAAAAAACAACTATAGATAAACCGATGAGCTTGACATGAAAGAATTAAAGAATGGAAAGATTGAAAGTAATTAAAGGTTAAAGGCCGATTTTATATCCGAATAGTTTATTTAATACACACTCGCTATACTAACGGAAAACCAACTTTTGACATATATTTTTTTATCTTCAATTTTACCATTTATTTAAACTATTGTATTTATAATTTTTTCCTTTTTACCTAATCAAATAATTGATTTTTTTTTATACTCAAGGGGATACTAAATTTTGGTGTTACAATTTTTCTTCTAATTTTACCATCTATTCAAACTTGTATTTTGTTTTACAATTTTTTAATTTATTACTCAATGAAGGATAAAAGAAGAGTTAAAAAACTAGAGACCGAGAAAAGCATACAAATGGGTATGTTAGTGTTTGTCTCCAAGCTAGTTTACTTAAATAATGAAGTTGTAAAGATATATCAACCACAACTCACATAAACCTTTATAATAAATTAACAAATTAATCTCTCCGAACATAACTCAGGTGATAGATACATTACATTATACATGAACCGAAGTTCGAACCCCATTTATTTATATAATAATTAATTGTTTGAATGCAGAAGAAAAATTATAACAAATTGAAAGACAATCGAAACAAGAGGTGAAGATTTAAGAACTTCTGATTCAATTTTTAATCTTTTATCAAACTTGATCGCTTATTAATGAATGCTTGTGATAGAGATGAAGACAAAGGGCAAGAAAAGAAAAAAAAATTTGAAAGTAAAAAATGGAAAAAGGTAATTTTGACATTATGCTTAAATTTTAATAGATTTGGGTGGAATCGGATATTTTTGGGGTGTTGCTGGAAAAAATCAATGAAAAATAATATAAACTTGTGGGAGAATAATCATTACAAAGAAAAACTTTAATATGATCATACAAACTTATACACTATAAGATTTCCTATAAGTTAAAGGTTTGACATTTTCAAACATATTCTAACTTGAGCCTATAATTTTTTGGCTAGACCAAATCTCGGCCTTACAAAGTCTAACTTGAGTTAGACTATTTTTGCATCTAAAGCTAAAAAGTAAAATAATTTACTTCCCATAAGAAACAAAAATAAACAAAAGACAACTCACAATAATTTTTTCTATTACTCAACTTGCAGCTTTTGCAAGGAGAAAATTACACACACTCTTATGAAACACAATAAACCGAGCTCCCAATTCAACCCAAAATTCAATGTTGTTGTGGTGAATAAAACTCAAAGTAATTATTCATATTTCATGATACCACTCTATTTTTGTTTCCTTTCCACAACTCAATCATCCTCTTCAACTTTTAGGTATTCTCTTTTAGGTTTTGTAAATCCTCCATGAATTTTAGGGTGACATTTGTGATGGGAAAGGAGAAAGCTTTCCCACCATGGGAAAGACTTTTCTAAGGGTTAGATTGTTGAGGAACACGACTTTTATCATGGACTGTCTATACCAAATTTTTTTCCTTTCTCTTTTACACTCTTATATTTTTGTTTAGATCTGGAATACACGATTTTTATCATAGACTGCCTACATCATATTTTTTTCTTTTCTCTTTTACACTCTTATATTTTTGTTTAGATCTGGAATTTTTTTCTTTTCTTGATCTGGAAACAATTGGTCGGATTTTCTCGCTCGCGCGCATCCGCGTGCGCGCGCGCACTCGTATTATAAGAGTGACTTAGAAGTTGAATTTTTTCACAATTTTTTGCAGGCATGTTTAGGACATAAAAACAACATCGCCCACAAAAAACAAGAATTTTCCGACAACGGACGGATTAAATATGAATTTTTTAGGCGCCAAAAACTCAAGAACGCGAAACAACAAAACATGCACCTAGAAAACGAATTTTGAGCTGGTTTTTTGCAGATCCTCTATATGTATTTTTATAGAGGTGTCTGCAAAAAATCAGCTCAAAAATCGTTTTCTAGGTGCATGTTTTGTTGTTTCGCGTTCTTGAGTTTTTGGCGCGTAAAAAATTCATATTTAATCCGTCCCTTGTCGGAAAATTCTCGTTTTTTGCGGGCGATGTTGTTTTTATGTCCTAAACATGCCTGCAAAAAATCGTGAAAGAATTCAACTTCTAAGTCACTCTTATAATACGCGCGCGCGCACGCGGATGCGCGCGAGCGAGAAAATCCGACCAATTGTTTCCAGATCAAGAAAAGAAAAAAAATTTCAGATCTAAACAAAATTATAAGAGTGTAAAAGAGAAAAGAAAAAAATTTGGTGTAGGCAGTCTATGATAAAAATCGTGTATTCCAGATCTAAACAAAAATATAAGAGTGTAAAAGAGAAAGGAAAAAAATTTGGTGTAGACAGTCCATAATAAAAATCGTGTTCCTCAACAATCTAACCCTTAGAAAAGTCTTTCCCATGGTGGAAAAGCTTTCTCCTTTCCCATCACAAATGCCACGGAATTTTAGACATTTAACTTGTATGTGAACAAACAATTCATAGTAATGGAACTTGACAATACTCATATATCTTGGTTGAAATCTTCTGTCATATTTATCAATTATCATAATACTTTTTTCCGCGCTCACCTTTAGGGACTAGTAGTAATAGATTGTCTTTGAAATATTTATCAACACCCATAATTTGTTAACTCATCTTCAATGTTCTCACTACCTCGTCTAGTCGCATTGTATTTTTCCCTGCTAACGTTGATTGTACTTATGAGTTATATGAAATTTGAATAATGAAGCCAACAAAAATAACATTTGCTCTAATTTTTTTTTATATTTTCCCAGAAATTCATAAGTCTAGATACGAACTCATTAAACTTATCAATATGACCAAGCACATAAACTTCATTTCCATCTTCTGTGGACTCTTTTTTTTTTTTTTGTCAAGAATACAAACTCATTTTTTATGATCAATAAATTGGTTATTATTGTCGACACAAACTTACATTCGAACAAATTCAATTATTTACTTGGAAATCTTTCTTTCAATATAGTCACTTTAGTATGTGGTGCAAGTGTCAGTCAAATTGTTGATAGTCTGCAATTATGCATGATTTCTAATGCGTAATAAAAGTATAGATCCAAAGGGAACTATAGTTGATTACCAATTTCTTTTTCTAATTTGATTAGCTAAAAATATTTGATTTTTTTTAGTGGTTGAATTTGATAGAGGTTTAACAATAATAATAAAAACATCTTAGGATTGTGTCTTTCATCACAAAGATAGAAACTCTAATCCCATTTTCTTATACCTAATGTGACGAGTCATACTGAAGTTGATCCTATTCCTCAAATCACCAATAAAAAAAATCAATAAGATACTCATGGTTAGTTAATGAAATGCTTCCCCACATTAGAGGCTTTAGGATAATCTCTAAGCACATGTAAAATAGTTTCGTCCCACTGACCACAATGAGAACAAAACGGCTCACGGATCCATTGTCAAAGTGAGGAGGGATAGTGGCATGCAATCTGCTAGTATATAATACATCATCGGGAAGAACTGCTTGCAAAACCTCATAGTTCCAGTCTCCCATATCATTCACCACATTTTCAAAGTCCAGTTTGTAGCATCTACAGGGTTCTCATGACTATCTCTTCCAAATCAAGTTTCACCATCAGTCCACTTGTCATTCCAAAACCCAATCTGATCACCATCACCTATTGCCCACAACACATGTTCATGTATTATTATTTTAGGCCAAAGTCTAACAATTGAATTCCAAAGAGCTAGGAATAAGGGACGAACTCATTGATTGGTTTTTACATATAATTTGCTAAATAGTTTTAAGGGACTTGATAAACAAAAAACAAGGATGTTATTAAAGGGACAACTTTGACCCTGACGAGGATTCATCTATTGTTTAACTATTCACCACTATTTTTTTTTGTAGTGTTTCTTGATTGTAGCAACCTTAGACTAGTGCCTCCTACTCCTAGTTTGATTATATTTCTCCTATTTATTTCTATTTAACTGTCTTGATTTTAGATTATTGTTGTTTGTGGTGTTCCCGTCTTCATAAAAAATGTCATTTTTCCATTTACTACTTTCATGGTCTTTCTTCTCTTAGTTTCTTTTTGTTGGTCCCCTTTTATTTACATCCCGAATCTCACATTTGTTTATTGTCCTCACTTTCGACCGTATTCTACTATTTTTTTATACTGTACTTCTTCATCAAACTAATAATGACCAACTGCAATTTGAGATACCCCACCAGGTCTTCAATGAAGGAATGAACAAAAAGATGATACTCCTCCAAAAATAAATGTCACATTTGTAAAAACATGTGAAATTTTTAGTTTTTAATGCAATTTCATATATTTTTTCCAATTGTCCATTTTAATTAATATCATGTAAACCGCTCTCAATTAATTATTATTTGGGTCATGCTAAAATGTGTCCTTATAACACATGTTAGCATTTTCCCTATTCTTTTCATACTATCTTCTTTCAATTCTCTCTCTTCCTCTTTCATTTACTCGATCCTTGCCAAATTATAAGTTGTTTTGGTCATTTTACAAAAGTATTCTTAATTAGTGGTATGAGAAAGGTTAACTAAAGATTTGAAAGAAGGTAGTGTAACAAATAATTAAGGATCTGATAAAAAAATAACATTAATGTTTTATTGATATTGTAAAAAGACTTATAATTTAGGACATACTTTTTACCAAAACGGATAGTTTGAAACGGAGGAAGTATCGTATTTTCTTAATCTTTGTGAATAATTAAATGATAAGTTTAGGAGACCTAATCATTCCATTTAATTATTTTCAGATACTAAATTATTCTTAATAAATACCAAAATCTAAGATTTAACCATAGAGATGATAAGTAATCCAATCTAATTTAATCAGAGATCTAAGATCTTAGTCCAACTCATTACAGTCACTCGAACAATTAGTTTTTAGAGAGTCACACATAATCACCCGATTAAAAAAAATACATCAAACAACCTTGTTGGATGAGGGATTTGGATCCTTCTCAACCATTTCTCTCATGTTGTTTGTCATGTCATAATCTAAGTCAGTCATTCACCTTTTTTCTCTATCTTTGGTTCTGTTTTTTGTTCATTTATGAGTCACTCAACCATTGGATCAGAAAAGGTGAGTGGACTGTACAAAAAAGGCAGGAGAGGATCTACTTCTTCGGATGAATCAAATTTTTTATTTATTTTTTTGGTACAAAAGATGAGTCAAATTTTTAAACAATGAACAATATATTTTTAATTATTTTTCTCAACACAAGATATTTTTTTGTGGACCAACGTGAATTCCTCATTTTTTTTCCTCATGGACCCGATGGATCTTCGCGCTCTTTTTTTTAAGCCGGATCTTCGTCCTTTTAAAAATGTTAAAAAGACGTATTTTTTTCCCTTTTTTTTTTAAGAAAAAAGACATAAGTTAGTGAGCTACTGATTTTTTAACATGTGATATATCTATTTTTTTTTCAGAGGACATGTGATAGATCTATGTTAATGTTTTTTAATGCTTCAAATTATGATTAGGACAATATCCAACCTGGTCTGACTTGTCAATAGTTTACGATTTCTAATTTCTTTTACAAAGAAAGTTGGGACGAATTTTTTTTGACAAAAAAATTGAAACGAATTTCTTTATTCATTTTTTAGTATATAATTACAGTTAACATGTGCGCAATATGTCAACATGTGCGCAATTCATATAAGGATTTTAAAAAGCTTAGTGTGGATCGAATGGTAATCTCAATTCTATTCTATAATTAAGTAGGAGATACTATGGAGTTTTTTTTTTTTTTTAGGAAAGAAGATACTATATAAGGAGTTAAAAGCATATATAATGGCGGGTACCACTAAAAAAAATTGTAATGGTAAGTGTTGCACTAGCATCAATCTACATAGACACTTTTATTGAAGAGAATAAATTTTAAGAGGATGAATTTTGATTGCTTACGGAGAAGGATGTATGTGAAAAGACACTCTCTCTCTCTCTACTTTTTCGCGAGCCCGATTTAATAAATTGGTTTAAAATAAATTAGCGTTGTTGAAATGTAGTGATATAATGTTATTTGTGAGACTCCTTTAGTAAATTACACTTCTTTCATCTCTTGAGAGAAACTTGAATTAGACTCCTCTCCAACCATGAAATTCACAAGTTCTTGTTGACATGATACACAAAGACTTGTGAATCTCAATGTTACCCCTTTTCTTCCTAAGTATGCAAGTAAAAAGTATTTTTAAATTTTGTGAGATGAATGGTTGAAAATTGTTTTAGAAATATGCAATTGATTGAACACATCTCAGAAACATTGGAGTTCATTACTATACAAAGAACTTTTTAAATCCTATTTCTCTATTCTATCTTAATAATGCAAGCCTAAGGATGATGTTTTCTCTTTTGTATCAATCAATCTATCTCTAGCAATAAATTAAGTGTCTCGCCAGCAAGACTTCCTATTATCATGGTTTTCATGTCAGTTCGACCCATTAAGCACGAATACCCATTACATCCCAAACGTTTGTTAGGCTTTTCCCATGTTTTGAACCTTTTGTCCAGCTTTATAAGTCTAACAACTATCTTCACCTTTCGGTCCTTCAGTCGTCGCCTAAGATTTTAGTGAATTATGGTGTGTAAGATCTTTAATCCTTTCATTATCAGCTTCAATTCTCGTTCCTTCATTGATAACATCGACTATTTTTTTTATTTTGAAAAAGCTAAACTAGTCCACCTAAATTGACATCGGGGAGAATCGAACATGAGACCTTAAGGAGGCGCACACTCCAAGGTATAAACCATCACCGCCAGACCAACCTAAGTGTGTTTAACATCGACTAATTATTATTTCATCTTGTTATGTTTATATAAATTTCTTGATTAACCAAGTTTTGACGATCAGACTATAATCCGTTTTAAAAAGCAATAAAGCTAGATTACGTGAATACATTTTCTTAACAAAAGAAAAGAATTGAGATTATGGAAAGCTTTTATAGGACTATTTTCCAATAGAGGAGTGTTATTTGAACAACCGTTTAGTTGACAACTTATGTGACAACCATAATTTACAAAGAAAAAATAGAGAGATAAATAATAAATAATGTTAATATGAGATGGAAAGTTGTCACCAAAGTTGTCAAAAAATGGATGTTCAAATATCATTTCTCTTTCCAACACCCCAAGATTTAGGAAAACTACTTACTCATCATAAAGATGAGCTACCTAATGAAATATAAAAGAAAAAGAGAAGTAAAACTAAAAATACTTTATTGAAATATCAAGGACAATGCAAGAGTTTTGTTATGTATAACGTGGGGTGAGGTTTAGTATGGGAAAAAGAAGTTCTTTCCCATAATGGGAAAGTTTAACTACATCCATAGATTTAATAGTTTTTAATTCGGATGGCTAAGATCTCTCTTACTTGGTAAGGGTTGTAACTTTTTGATGGGTATTGGGAAACAAAAAAGTGTACCCCACCAAATGATTAAATAACAATTTTGCATTTGTTTGATTTAGTGGTTTTTTTTTTGTAATAATCCATTGGCCTTTGCAATTACCTTTAGGGGAAACTGGGTATTTTTTGTTAAATAAATATTTGCTATTAGAATTATTTTCATGTAAAGAATAATAATGGGAGTACTTAATTGATCTTGAAATTTTGTTGATTATATTTGATTAACTGATTATCATTGAAATTATTGAATTATTTCAAATTAAAAAATACTACATCTTGCAGTTTGTATAATACACAAGCATTTCCACTAATGGATTCTTTTGTCTTGTGGTTCTGGGTACATCTTTGCATGTGCATAAAATCGATCAGAATAGCTTGCACCGTAGTGTTGTCATAGAACTGTAAATTTCAATCATGGTACTTAATTATCACACGTTTTTTATAGAACAAAAAATTTTATAAACCGTGATTTCATCATGAATCACCCCCAACGAAATCAATCTTTGGTGGCTCAGCTTGATTTTTTTCATAATTTCTTCTATACCATCATCATCGTCATCATCATCATCATCATTTCTGTTTGAGATGCAACTTGATAACTGCTTCATTCCAGATAAATGTAAAAGCTTTACCTTTCTTTGACTGGGAATGATAGCCGCCCCATATCTGATTTGTTTTGCTTGTTAGAACAACAAACTTTAAGTTAATGATTATATTGCCATTGTCGAAAATCTCAGTGACTGAAAGCAAGATTGTTGTTGTGTGGGAAACTTTCCTAGAACAATCTTAGAAGAGTATTCTATTTTTTATTTTGTTTTTTGCTGGGTTTTACCATGAACAACTTGAACTGAGATAAAACACACACTAAATCTGAAATGTTATTCAAACGGTGGTGTATTAGATTGTTATTGAAAAGTAACTTCTAATAAAAAGTAGGTCAATAAGTAATGGGACATAAAATATTAAAATATAAAAGCTAATTTTTTTTTATTTGGACTAAACCAGTGGCAACCGCCACCTGTCCTTTAAAGTTGAATTTTCCCATGGTGGGAAACAACTTTGGTTTCCCAGGCTAAATATGGCACCGTAACGTGGTACCAAGTACAATGTCTATAAGTCTATTGATAGGCACAAAGAGTACTTATTTCGTGCAATTTCAGTAGTAGCGATGCTTAAGTGTGGCAATTATACAAGACCATTGGATTATACATAGTGTCGCAACAATAATTTATGATCACAAGCCTGTTACGACCATAATGACCCGTTACTGACAACCGCATCAGACTACATTCCAACACTTGTGATTTTTTCAGCTTTAAACAACACTTTACGGTGACGGTTTCGGGTCCTTTGACAGTATTTATGAAGTGTTACAAATTTATTTTCCACTATTTTTACATTGAAGAAAGCATTCGATGTCACAAATCCAATCTTGATTCTCTCCATCATAATTCTATCATTTCTTCATATTCTCTTGATTCATCCTATTTATTTGAAATTAAACATAAAATAGTAAAATACTCCTAAAAAATATAATTAAAAATAGTAATTTATTTAAGACAATATATTAATAAAGGGAATTGTTATCGTGAAAGATTATCTCAGACGATTTCACGACCATGTACTTCCCTCCGTCCCAAAATATAAGCAAAAATTGGTCAACAAAAGTTAATGTATTTGGTTCAAAATTTGTACCAAATACATCAACTTATGTTGACTCATTTTTGCTTATATTTTGGGACGAAGTAGTATTTTTTAAATATCATTCTTAAATTACACCAACAACTTCCCTTGTTTTCCAGCCGGAATGAAATTTAATTGGCTAAAAGCCCTTTCGCGATCCAGTTCGGGATTGTCTGGACGAATAGCATTGCTCATTAATAAAATAGGTTAATAGTCATGTTATTAGCGGCTCAACTATATGTGGCTAAAAATCTTTATCTCACCATCGCTGATCACATAGTATTAATTAGAGTGTGTAATTGAAAGAAAAAATATGTACTATATCATTTATTCATAAAAGTTATTAGGTCTAGCAACACCTAAACATAATTTTTTTTCCTCTAATTGTAATGCATTAAATGCTAAATATTGCAACCCTAAAAATCTTCCCTCCACTCTAATTTCAAATTTGAATTTTGTTGCACATTTATTGTTATTTATTTAGTCAATTATGTAATGTTAACCTTTGTAAGTTATATAACCTTTGTATTTTTCTATGTGTACTAATGACATTCAAACCGTTTTTGGAAGTTACATAACAAAATAATTAATTAGCATTGGAAATAGGCATGCACATTAAGTATCATTATTAGTGATGAATGCCTATGAGGAACACAAAAGGAATGAGCTCAATGGACAATTGACTTATTTCAAGTACTATATATATATATATATATATATATATACACACACACACTGAGAATTGTTTTGTCATAACAACAAAGATATTACCCTTCACATAAAAGGTTGTCATGATGGACAGCCAATCTGCAATAAATGTCACAAAATTCTCCATTCACTGCCAAAGAAGTTTTTTTTCCTCAAACGAGGCTATCTTTATCTGCATTTTCGTTTTCATGAGTTGAGGTTTTGCTATCTGTATCTAATGTCTTTCTTATGATTTTGGCTTTTACAGATGTGGCTTTATGAGAATATGAACCCACAGATCCAGCTTATATTCATCTCTTGAGGCTTAAATAGCGTACCTATTCTTAAAGCTTATTAGGTCTAGCAACACATAAACCTAATAATCCTTTATTCTTAAAAGTTATTAGGTCTAGCAACACCTAAACCTATTTTTTTGCCTCTAATTGTAATGCATTAAATGCTAAAGATTGCAACCCTAAAAATCTTCCCTCCACTCTAATTTCAAATTTGAATTTTGTTGCACATTTATTGTTATTTATTTAGTCAACCATGTACTGTTTGTACTAATGACATTCAAACCGTTTTTGGAAGTTACATAACAAAATAATTAATTAGCATTGAAAATAGACATGCACATTAAGTATCATTATTAGTGATGAATACCTATGAGGAACACAAAAGGAAAGAGCTTAATGCACAATTGACTTATTTCAAGTATTATATATACACACACTGAGAATTGTTTTGCCATAACAACAAAGATATCACACTTCACATAAAAGGTAGCCATGATGGACAGCCAATCTGCCATAAATGTCACAAAATTCTTCATTCACTGCCAAAGAAGTTTTTTTTTCCTCAAACGAGGTTATCTTTATCTGCATTTTCGTTTTCATGAGTTGAGGTTTTGTTATCTGTATCTGATGTCTTTCTTATGATTTTGGCTTTTACAGATGTGACTTATTGGGAATATAAACCAACAAATCCAGCTTATATTCATCTCTTGAGGCTTAAATAGCGTACCTATTCTTAAAGCTTATTAGGTCTCGCAACACCTAAACCTAAAAATCCTTTATTCTTAAAAGTTATTAGGTCTAGCAACACCTAAACCTAATTTTTTTCCCTCTCATTGTAATGCATTAAATGTTAAAGATTGCAACCCTAAAAATCTTCCTTCCACTCTAATTTTAAATTTGAATTTTGTTGCACATTTATTGTTATTTATTTAGTCAACCATGTAATGTTCACCTTTGGAAGTTACATAACCTTTGTATTTTCCTATGTGTACTAATGACATTTAAACCGTTTTTGGAAGTTACATAACAATAATTAATTAGCATTGGAAATAGACATGCATATTAAATATCATTATTAGTGATGAATGCCTATGAGGAACACAAAAAGAATGAGCTTAATGAACAATTGACTTATTTCAAGTACTATATATATATATATATAGGGATAGGATCAAATGACACCAAGGTGTCAAATTAAATTTGACACCAAATCCTAGCCATTAATACAGTTTTAATCTAACGGCTCTCATCAATTCATTAAATGCTCACATGCTTGATAAGTGACCCACCTTTTAATTTTAGAAATAATTTATTCTTTCTTCTCTTGGTTAATTCCTTTCTAAAAATTCTATGATTCTATAGAGTATCTCTTATTATTATGGCTCCCTTGCACATGCTTCATCCTTATTTCATTAGTCCAACTAACCCTTATTTGTGTGGCTCTTCCAAAACCTAATTGCCGTTTTTTTTTCTATACCAGTATGTTTTGCCTCACTTCCCAAGCTATTCACCATCACAACTTCCATCTTCTCTTGTTTTTTCGTATACCAGTTGACTCTATCTTCCCCTACACCACTTTTGATAAGAAGAAAAGTCACATAACAATGGATAATGCAAAATCAAATGTCGAAGAAGATAGTCATAACATAGAGGACATGGAGGTATTATGAATTAATTCTTCAATTACATTTAGTTTATGTCTTTTATATATGTCTTAACAAGTGGTTCAGGCCCTAACCTGGCTTCTTTTATTTTAATGACTTGATCAAAAAAAATCCTATGCATTTCATAGAATTTTTATTTTGAAGACTTTACAATGTTTTTTATTTTTTATATATAGTGCAATGAAAATTCTCAAGAAAAGAAACTCTGAGCATGTCTTAGGTGTTCATGAGCATCAAAATATTGATCCTTGGATTGATATGGAATTTGACTCTCTTGAAGATGTTAAAAATTTAGACACATCATTTGCTAAAAAAGAAGGTTTTGGAATTCGTACACGTTCAACTAAGACAAATTTGTGCATATTTGTTTGCTCTAATGCTGGTCAACATGTTAATAGTAATGACAAAGAAGAAAGCAATACAATAACATGAAAAAGTAAAAAAAGATGTTCAACATCAAGAACTGATTGTAAGGAAACACTTGTTGTTTCAAAAGCAAAAATGAGGCCCAAATGGACTATCATTACATTTAACAATACTCATAATCATGCAATGGTTAGCCCCAAGAGTATAAACTATCTTAGGTGCCATAAAAACATGGGCGGGGCAGCAAAGAATCTAGTTGAACAGTTTGATCAAGAGGGCTTGCCTACCGGAAAAGTCGCTACTATGTCTAGCAATGAAGGTTCACCTTTCTCTAATAGAGATTGTTGGAATCATCTTAGAGATCTCCGATCTAAAAATTTGGATGTTGGAGATGCTCAAGCAGTGTTAAACTTTTGTAAGCAAAAACAAGCAGAGAACCCAAATTTCTTTTATGCAATACAAGTTGATAATGATGATAGAATGATTAATTTTTTTTGGGTTGATGCAAGGTCGAGGTTGGCCTATAATTTTTTTTCGAGATGTTGTTACATTTGATACAACATATAAGACCAACAAGTATATTATGCCATTTGCGCCTTTTACTGGATTTTATTCAAGATGAAACAGAGAAGTCTTTTACATGGTTGTTCGAAACTTGACTAATGGCAATGGGTGGAAAGAGTCCTGTTTCAAAAATTACAGATCAAGATAAGGCAATGGGTGTTGCAATATCTAAGGTATTTCCTAATACTCGGCATCGTTTATGTTTGTGGCACATTAGAAAAAAGTTTGATGAGAAGCTTTCACACATATACCATAAAAGTTCGAATTTCAAGCATGAGCTGAAAAAGTGTATACATGATTCATTATGCATTAATGATTTTGAGGAAGATTGGCACCAAATAATGGTTAAATATGATTTGGAAAAAAAATGAATGGCTCCAAGGTTTGTATAATATTAGAGAGTCATGGATTCCTATTTATAATATGAAGACCTTTTTTGCTGGGATGAATACAACACAGAGGAGTGAGAGCATAAATGCATTTTTTGATTCTTTTGTTGATTCTTCAACCACACTGCAAGATTTTGTAGTAAAGTTTGACAAAGCAGTGGATAGTCGCTATAAGAAAGAAAAAAAAGAAGATTTTGAGTCGCGACATCGATCACGTCTCTTAAGCGTTGGATCAAAAACTGAAAAGCAAGCTGCAACTATTTATACTAGAAACATCTTTAAGAAGTTTCAGGACGAGCTTGCAAAGGTTAGCCACTTCATCAAGGAGAAAATTGAGAAAAATGGGTCTCAATATACATATAAAGTATCTAGTTGTGATAATACTCGAGAGTCATAAACTGTTTGTGTGGACCTTGATACAAGGGCTGCCAAATGTGGTTGTCAACATTATGAATTTATGGGGATATTATGCAGGCACATCTTGATGGTTTTTCAATCAAAAAATATTGTTGAAATTCCAAATGAATATATTTTAAAGCGTTGGACAAAGGATGCTAATATCAGCATTATATTTGGTGTTAGTGATAACAATTCAGTACGTGAGAGTACTAAATCAGCAACTCTTCGAAGTATGCATGTGCTTAGTCAAGCAAGTTTATTATCTGACCTTCCAAAATTTGAGAACATATATGAGTTTATATCTCCAGAGCTTGAAAAGATCATCAAAAAGGCAGAATGATGGACTCCGAAAGACAAACTAGAGTTTCAGAAACAAGGTTTGAAGATGAGAGCATGTGTGATCCAGCAACTGAAGAAGCTGTGTTTAATATTCGAGATCCAATAATGGCACAAACTAAAGGAAGACAAAAGGACAGTGCTCGAGTTTCTCAACCTAGAAGAATCAAAAGCAGACTGGAGTTATCAATGAATCGTATCTCAGCAAAAAGAAGAATGTGTCAAATATGTGGAGAAGAAGGTCATAATCGACGAAGTTGCAAGCAAAAAATAAGCGACGAAGAAACTAATTTCTCTCGTTAAATTAGAGGTAAGAGTTTAAAAATGTTTTTGTGTATATGTTTCATGTTATTTTCTACATGTACTTATTTAGTTTTTTTTTTGAATCAGAGGTAACATGCTGCTTGGGTGGCACTGGTTGGAGTTCTAGTAGTCAACAATTTACAATTACTCTCTTTCCTTTTCTTTTTTAATTTATGCTTTGACGTTACTATGAAAGTGATTTAAGAAAAGTGTACTTTTCTGATTTTTATTTGAATAATACTTTGAAGTGAACAATTGCCATTTGACTCCAATGATCCATTGAGTTCCTAATACATGTTTTTACAAGAAATCACAGATTATAGCTTATCTTTTGAGGTTGTGCTTCTCTAAATCAATCATGTATGTTGTTATGTTTTGTATGTTATTTTTATTATTATATACTAGTAATGATCTTTTACAATTGGTCCAAGATGATAATACCAATACATGTTGTGCTGCTCACATACCTCTTTCTCTCTTTATCGCTCTGGTGTTAACAATTTTTATATGGACTTGATTTTGTAGTTATTGGCTTCGTGTAATTCCTTTGGTAAAAATTAAATTGAACTTTAGACGAAGACAATACTTTAGTTAAATTGAGTGTTGTCTATTTCTATATCGGGTGGTTTTTGTTGCATTATCTTTGTCTATGGTTTGTCTCGGCCAAACTTTTAAATAACGGTCGCGGTGGCCTAAAGGATTTTGCGATTTCGGTTGGTACTGATGTTGCGTTACGGATTACGGTCGTCACATTAAATTACTCACAACATTCCACAAAGAACTTAAATTATAGAATTAGTCATTATACACTTTGTTAATGTTTTTGGCATCCGTGACCCTTCTTTAAAACAATTTTCTTAAGGCTCTTCTAAAAAATAGTTAATAGGAATAAACTCAATAAAGAAATAAGGTTGATAGTGTTATAGGATCAGCAAAACGACAATTAAGTTTTGGACAACAACCACACAAATAAGGGTTAATTGGAGTAATGAAATAGGGATAAAGCAAGTGCAAGAGAATCCTAATAATAAGCGATGTAGAATCCTTTAATAAAAGAAGATATAAAATGAGAGAATTTTTGGAAAGGAATTAACCAAAAGAAGAAAGAATAAATTATTTCTAAAATTAAAAGGTGGGTCACTTATCAAGCATGTGAGCACTTAATGAATTGATGGGAGCCGTTAGATTAAAACTGTATTAATGGCTAGGATTTGGTGTCAAATTTAATTTGACACCTTGGTGTCATTTGATCCTACCCCATATATATATATATATATATATATATATATATATATATATATATATATACACTGAGAATTGTTTTACCATAACAACAAAGATATCGCCCTTCACATAAGAGGTAGCCATGATGGACAACCAATCTGCTATAAATGTCACAAAATTCTCCATTCACTTCCAAAGAGATTTTTTTTCCTCAAACGATGCTATCTTTATCTGCATTTTCATTTTTATGAGTTGAGGTTTTACTATCTATATCTGATGTTTTGCTTATGATTTTGGCTTTTACAGATGTGGCTTTATGGGAATATGAACCAACAAATTCAGCTTATATTCATCTCTTGAAGCTTAAATGGCGTACCTATTCTTAAAACTTATTAGGTCTAGCAACACCTAAACCTAAAAATCATTTATTCTTAAAAGTTATTAGGTCTAGCAACGCCTAAACCTAATTTTTCCCTCTAATTGTAATGCATTAAATGTAAAAGATTGCAAGCCTAAAAATCTTTCCTCCACTCTAATTTTAAATTTGAATTTGTTTCACATTTATTGTTATCTATTTAGTCAACCATGTAATGTTAACCTTTGGAAGTTACATAACCTTTGTATTTTCCTATGTGTACTAATGACATTCAAACCGTTTTTGGAAGTTACATAACAAAATAATTAATTAGCATTGGAAATAAGACATGCACATTAAATATCATTATTAGTGATGAATGCCTATGAGGAACACGAAATGAATGAGCTTAATAGACAATTGACTTATTTCAAGTATTATATATATACACACACTGAGAATTGTTCTGCCATAACAACAAAGATATCGCCCTTCACATTAGAGGTAGCCATGATGGACAACCAATCTGCCATAAATGTCATAAGATTCTCCATTCACTGCCAAAGAGTTTTTTTTTCCTCAAACGATGCTATCTTTATATGCATTTTCGTTTTCATGAGTTGAGGTTTTGCTATCTATTTCTTATGTCTTTCTTATGATTTTGGCTTTTACAGATGTGACTACAGATGTGACTTTATGGGAATATGAACCAACAGATCTAGATTATATTCATCTCTTGAGGCTTAAATAGCGTATCTATTCTTAAAGCTTATTAGGTCTAGCAACACCTAAACCTAAAAATCCTCTATTCTTAAATGTTATTAGGTCTAGCAACACCTAAACCTAATTTTTTTCCCTCTAATTGTAATGCATTAAATGCTAAAGATTGTAACCCTAAAAATCTTCCTTCCACTCTAATTTCAAATTTGAATTTTGTTGCACATTTATTGTTATTTATTTAGTCAACCATGTAATGTTGACCTTTAGAAGTTACATAACCTTTGTATTTTCCTATGTGTACTAATGGCATTCAAACCGTTTTTGGAAGTTACATAACAAAATAATTAATTAGCATTGGAAATAGACATGCACATTAAGTATCATTATTAGTGATGAATGCCTATGAGGAACACAAATGGAATGAGCTTAGCGGACAATTGACTTATTTCAAATACTATATATATACACACACTGAGAATTGTTTTGCCATAACAACAAAGATATCGCCTTTCACATAAGAGGTAGCCATGATGGACAGTCAATCTGCCATAAATGTCACAAAATTCTCCATTCACTTCCAAAGAGGTTTTTTTTCCTCAAACGATGCTATCTTTATCTGCATTTTCGTTTTCATGAGTTGAGATTTTGCTATCTGTATCTGATGTGTTTCTTATGATTTTGGCTTTTACAGATGTGACATTATGGGAATATGAACCAACATATCCAACTTATATTCCTTTCTTGAGGCTTAAATGGCGTACATATTTTAAAGCTTATTAGGTCTAGTAACACCAAAACCTAAAAATTCTTTATTCTTAAAAGTTATTAGGTCTAGCAACACCTAAACCATATTTTTTTCTCTGTAATTGTAATGCATTAAATGCTAAAGATTGCAACCCTAAAAATCTTCCCTCCACTCTAATTTCAAATTTGAATTTTGTTGCACATTTATTGTTATTTATTTAGTCAACCATGTAATGTTAACCTTTGGAAGTTACATAACCTTTGTATTTTCCTATGTGTACTAATGACATTCAAACCGTTTTTGGAAGTTTCATAACAAAATAATTAATTAGCATTGGAAATAGACATGCACATTAAATATCATTATTAGTGATGAATGCCTATGAGGAACAAGAAAACAATGAGCTTAATGGACAATTGACTTATTTCAAGTACTATATATATACACACACACTGAGAATTGTTTTGCCATAACAACAAAGATATTGCCCTTCGTATAAGAGGTAGCCATGATGGACAGTCAATCTGCCATAAATGTCACAAAATTCTCCATTCACTGCCAAAGAGGTTTTTTTTCCTCAAACTGTGGTATCTTTATCTGCATTTTCGTTTTCATGAGTTGAGGTTTTGCTATCTATATCTGATGTCTTTCTTATGATTTTGGCTTTTATAGATGTGGCTTTATGGGAATATGAACCAACAGATTCATCTTATGTTCAAATGGCGTACCTATTTTTAAATTTATTAGGTCTAGCAACACCTAAACCTAAAAATCCTTTATTCTTAAAAGTTATTAGGTCCACCAACACCAAAACCTAATTTTTTTCCCTCTAATTGTAATGTATTAAATGCTAAAGATTGCAACCCTAAAAATCTTTCCTCCACTCTAATTTTAAATTTGAATTTTGTTGCACATTTATTGTTATTTATTTAGTCAACCATGTCATGTTAACCTTTGGAAGTTACATAACCTTTGTATTTTCCTATGTATACTCATGTCATTCAAACCGTTTTTGGAAGTAACATAACAAAATAATTAATTAGCATTGGAAATAGACATGCACATAAAGTATCATTATTAGTGATGAATGCCTATGAGGAATACGAAAAGAATGAGCTTAATGGACAATTGACTTATTTTAAGTACTATATATATACACACTGAGAATTGTTTTGCCATAACAACAAAGATATCTCCCTACACATAAGAGGTAGCCCTGATGGACACCTAGTCTGCCAAAAATGTCACAAAATTCTCCATTCACTGCCAAAGAGCTTTTTTTTCCTCAAACGATGTTATCTTTATCTGCATTTTCGTTTTCATGCGTTGAGGTTTTGCTATCTGTATCTGATGTTTTTTTTATGATTTTCGCTTTTACAGATGTGACTTTATGGGAATATGAACCAACAGATTCAACTTATATTCATCTCTTGAGGCTTAAACGGTGTACCTATCACGTAGAGTACCATCCAAAAGAGATATGTTTGATAACATGACCTGATTTTGTAAAGCCAATATTTGTCATATTTGATGTCCTTTGTTCAAATTGATGTTATGTAGCATTTGTAAAAGAAAAAATTTTATAAATCAACCATTCATATCATGATTGTAAACCAGACACATTTTGATATGTATTATTATAACTTTGTACTCTACTACTCCGTCCTAAAATATAAGCAAAAATTGTTCAACAAAAGTCAATGTATTTGGTTCAAAATTTGAACCAAATACATTGACTTTTGTTGACCAATTTTTGCTTATATTTTGGGACGGAGGAAGTATATAATTAGTTTTTATTCAATTTTTTAAGCTGCAATTTGACCACATTTTTTAGTTCGAACTTTAATAATTGTGATGCAATTTGTCCACATTTACTATTTTCATGATTTATATTGCTATAAATTGGTTTTACTCTAAATTAGGTAATAGTTCTGCTTATTTTTCTTTTTTGTTATCAAATGCAAGCAAATCATTTTAATAAATTATGTTTTCAAATACGTGACAAATTTGGTACGATTCATATGTCGTTGAAGGACATATTAAGACACATTTTATCGCGATATTGTATATCTAATAAGGGTTTGTCTAACATGTGCAACATTGCACATGTTAAAACAACTAAAAGTAACAATTTTTTTATTAAAAAGTTATATATTTAATATAAAATGTACAAGTTTAAATACAAACTTACTATTTTAAACTTCTTAATATGTGTACATTTACACATGATAGAAAAATCATATACATGTTTGTGTTTATCGATAGACACGTACATGACACATGTCAAAGATAACTTATTGTTCATTATAACAGTGGATAGGACCCGTACGTCGCACGGGTCGAAAGTCTAGGTTAGTTTCAAAGAAGGCAGTTTCCTTTGGCTGTATCATTTGCAATGACTATTAACAAGAGTCAAGACCATACACTTAAAAATGTGGGCATATATCTTCCAACGCCTGTATTTTCACATCTGCAATTGTATGTTGTTGTATCGAGGGTGACTTCAAGAGAAGGGTTGAAGACATTAATCACAGACGAAAATGGTGAAGATACTGATTTTACCTCTAATGTCGTCTATGAGGAAGTATTTCGTAGTGTTTAATGTAAAACATATCATGTAGGTGATGATCAAACCACACTTACTATCTGTGCCATTTTAGTATTTCATACAATATTATCTCCCGTGTTGTACTTTTTAAAAAAAAAACCATTTCATTTGATTTTTATCGATTGTATTCCAGCTCATAAGACCCTTGCGGCGCACGGGTCATCAATCTAGTTGAAAGTTAAAAGTCACACTTATTTGGTGATGTTTTTTTTTTTTTTTACAAAGGTGTTAATTATTGTGGAATTTGAGGTATAGTAGTTGCTTGCTCCTAGTCTTTAGAGATTGACATACACACTTGCAATGTAAAGCAATCGCAAGAGTACACTACACCATGCTTGCTGTTGTGATGAACTCGGAGGTCCCACACACACATATAGGGTATCGTATATTATAAGTTATAGTACATATTGGCGCTTCTAAGTGAATCTTGCATTCCAGTATTGTACATGGCTTATCATGTTATATAGAGAGGGTGGTGGCTTATCATGCAAGACACACACAAAAATTAACATATAATGAGTGGGAGAATTATGGAGAAATTGAATATGTATGGGTTGAGCCATCTCTTCATGACAGTCTTTCTTCATAACTTATCGACATTCATGGTGCAACCAGCAATCACCGATGTAACAATGGCTGCTCTTTGTCCTGGACAAGATGAATGCTCACTTGCCATCTATCTCACTGGTTTTCAACAAGCGGTACGTTATATAGTTTCACCAGTATATATCAATATTTTTTGCATATATATACAAAAGAAACACAATCGTCTTCATCATTTTTGGTTCTGTCAATGTTTTGCATTCATTCAATAAATTAGTTATATTGTGTCATTTCTTATACATGCTTTAAGCATTCGATCTAAACCAGCCTTTTCCCTTTATTAATTTGGAGAATCTGAATTTGTGTATTAAGAATAAGCACTCCCATAATCTAGAGTTTGATTGGATATTTATTCATCATCTAATTAATCATATAATCTTATGTTATTTTATATTTAATTATTTTAAAATAAATTTAAATTTTAAATAGTTTTGTATACTCGATATCCATCCGTATCCAACAAAACTCTAAGATATTAAAGAATTCTTTTATTTAATCTTATATGTTAAAAAGACTCAACAAATTCATTTGATTTTTTTATCAATCAAATATGGTAGTTAGAACTTTACAATACCCACACACCAATCAAAATTGTGGTGATTTGGTATTAGTTTGATTAATAAAAGAAATATGCAAGAAACAATTTATGAATATAACTTGTATACATTGACAATGATGTAAACTTTTTTACACATGCATCTAATTACATTATGCTATAATATTATAAAAATATATCTTATTATATCCACTTTTCGTGATTTGATTGAAATTGATTACATTTCAAGTCATCTCAAATTTCCATAAAATAGATAAATGGTCATGAGTTGGCGATGCTTGATATTTCACCTTTACTTATATGTAATTTTTTGAAACAACCTTTACTTATATGTAATGATATATAATTAAAGTTATTGATATTTTGTTCTTCCAAGATTATATGGATAATCCTCTCAAAAAGATAATATGGATATTGTTAGTGAATTTATTTATTTTTTTCAATCGAATTATTAATAAAATTATAAATAAAAATTCTGAAATGTATTTACAATAAATTATTAAAAAACATTTATTGTTGAATTAGGTATCAAATGTTCACTTTTTTTTTCTTCATGGTAATAAAATTAAGATGTAAAATTATGTTTTTATAAAAAAAAATCAGGCCCGTGACTATTTTGAAAGAAAACTGATGTGTTTAATTTTTTCAAAATATATATGAACATGGACTATTTTCAAATACACATTTAATGTTGCTTGCTAGTGACTATGATATGTATCAAATATGGAATTTATAAGTATTTAAATTTTCTTTTTTTTAAGAGGATAACTGGATGGGGAATTAAAGAACGAAATGATAAAGATATTAATGATTTGATCCTCACTTTCCTCTCCCAATGTAATACTAGCAGTGATGGTTTAACAAAATAAAAATTTCCACTCCTTTGTTGTGGTACCAAATTTCCAATTATTGTGTTGTAGATTTGGTCCCTAAAAATAACCCAAAATAACCCCATTCATTGAGGGAAAAAAAAGAAGCAAACTTTGAGTTATTAACATCCGTTTGTCTGTGTTGGTAAGTTTGTCCCCACTCAACCAAAGAACTTTCCTTCTGGTTTCGATAGTCTTAATAATTTGACTCCGGTTTTTCTTTAACTTATTTTATTGGCCCACTGCTTGGACGTTCCAGTGTGATTCATTGCTTTGTTTTTTCCTCGATTTTTCGTGTTTTTTTTTTTTCACTTTATCGGTTGTCTTGTTTTATGCATTGTGGTTTTACGTTGATGGACAACTCTTTTATGTTCATCGTCAATAATAGACAAAAGAGTAGTCTTCCTCCAAACCAGCAAAAACAAAATATTCACAAAGATGGGAAACAAGACTACAGCAACAGAAATTTCCTTGATAGCAATACTATAGAAAGAGCATGGTATTTTGTTGGGCTACCTATTTGATCAAGCGTAGGTAGTTTCCAACTTACATTTTATTGGGCCCCAGTGGAAATATCAAACCAAAAACACAAGATAAATGTACTCCATACCCCCAAACTTATTCTTCCACCCCCAATTAAAAATACACTACCCTATTGTACTTTTTTTTGAATAAAATGAGGGCCCACACGTAGAAAAAAGAAGAAATACAACTTAATCAAACAACTAGTGGAAAATCTCATACAGTCAGCTGATAACAAGTGTCTAACTAAAACTGGGCAAAAATTCATATGTAATTAAAAGGCAAACCACCGAACATTTGCCGAAACATCTACACAAAAATTCTCTTTACGATACAAATGACAAACATTTTAACTAACCCTTTCTAAATTTTTTCCATTTATAAAAATAATGAGTTTTCATTTTTTTTTTTTCAGTTTCAAAAAATTTAAAAATTGAATTTTGCAAAAAAATTAATAATCTAGAATGTGATACTTTATCAATTTTTATCACTTAGCCATGATCGAACTTCTAGACAATTGAATTTTCTGAAGTTCTTAAAAATCTTCTAATCATGTGATCAAAACCAGCATTCAAGAAAGATCACCAACTCCATTGGTCCATTTCTCCTCGATTGAGGCATGGAATGGGATCCCTCTTGATTCTTTAATTCTTTAATATATTTGTAGCAATTTATGTCCTTGTTCATGTGAGTAAATAAATCTGTGAAGTTTTGCAGATGATAGGAGTGGGAACGCTTGTGATGATGCCCATTTTGGGTGATCTCTCTGATAAGTACGGGAGGAAGGCCATTCTCACGCTCCCTATGACCCTCATGATTATCCCCTTGGGTACTTCTACTTTCAGTTTATTCAATTTGTTTAATTGAATTTGACATTGTTTTATGGAACAACAACCTACAATTTTTTATAAAAGAAAAAGTTTTATTTTAGATGTGCTTTTGTGTTGTTGACAAGATGTGTTTAATATAAAACACAAATCTATGGTTTTTAAGTACATAATGCAAGTGTTAGCTCTATAATCTCCAACTTTTTATTATTGAGTGAAAATCCTTAGGTCATACTAGTAGGTTCCATTTGGTTCATTTTCAAAGTGGTAAGATTCCTATAAATTTCATATAATTATAGAGTGAATGTTGAAAAACTTATTACTAGTTAAAGAGGTTGGGTTCAAGTGACTAGACCCCACAATATGATGAATTAATGTTCGAATCTCAGTTTTGAGAGGTGCCTATATTTGGTTCTCAGTAAACAACATATCGAATATAATTATTTCTAGTAGAGGGATGCTATGGAAAATATTAAAAAAAATGTATTTTAGAATCTAGCATTCACCATTGAATATATGTATAAGAGAAATTATTTTCTACAATTTTCATAACTTTTCAAATGGTTAATGCAGAAAAAATATATGGTTAATTATGTTCAATATATGGTTAAACATAACTTCATTAACCATATATTTGAACGTGATTAACCACAGTTTTCATATGTTTAAACTGAGACACGGAGATGAACACCTTACGTTAATGGTTGACAAGTTTTAACATGTGTATCTTTTAATCATATAATGTACTATTGATCACCTATTTGAAATGCGTTAACCAATAAAAAAATTTGGTCAAATTTTAGTTGTTTAAATGTCACAATTGCGTGGATGGGTGTAAATACAAATTACTTAACCATGGCACAAATTAATGGCTTTAATGGTAAGGATCAAACTAATAATGCTTGAAATGTACTGCCTCTGGATGATTCGCAGGCATATTGGCTTACAGCAGAACGAAAACATTCTTCTATGTGTACTATGTGTTTAAGATCATCATTAACATGATTTGCGATGGATGTGTTCCTTGCCTCGCTCTAGCTTACGTCGTAAGTACAGCTAAACTCCAATTTCTCTGCATTTTCTTTTTCCAAACAACAAACATTTCAGAAATATGTATCCAAATTCAAAATGAACAATATGTGCATAACAATTAAATTTAACTAACTTAGATTTATTTGTTTTATAAATATAATGTAGGCAGATAATGTTCCAGAAGGTCGAAGAAGCAGTGCATTTGGAGTTCTTTCAGGGATAGGATCCTCAGCGTTTGTGTGTGGGACAGTTGCAGCTCGTTTTCTATCCACTGCTCAAACTTTTCAGGTGCTTAGTTTCCTCTTTTAAATGCTACTTTCTGATTTTGTTGGTTACTTGCCACCAAATCCCAATTTATGTTTTATCAATTGTGTTTTCTCCTACAATTAGGTTTCCACTTTTGTTGCGGTGCTCGGAGCAGTGTACATGCAATTTTTCCTTGGGGATTCAGTCGCCGATGAAAACCAACTTTATACCCCAATCATTTCACAAGGAAAGTCCCCAATTGCTAAAATCAACGGAAAATCAAAAGCTAACATGCCGCTTTTGAAAGCATTGAGCTCTATACAAGATTTAACCTCCTTCCTCAATAGTAGGTGTGACAATTTTCATTCTTATACTATTAAGTTTATTTTTTAGGACTAAGTTTATTTGCTTGTTTTGCACAGTAAATTGGAATAAGTATTGAAGCAACAATATAATTTTCCTCCAAATGAGATATTTATTAAATTTTTAAAAATGTGGAATTTAAGGATAACCTGGACTATCATGTTAACCAAAATTTTATTTCTATTAAAAAACTTAATATTATTACAAACTATTAATAACGTAAATAAAACTTGTTGTAACAAGCCAACCGATGAGGTCCATCTTTGGACCAAGACCATTACAGTGCCATCTACCTTGTTGCTATAAAATAAATTTTGATTAATTATGGAACAAAATATAATTTTTGTGATTAACAACTGGTTTTTCAATTACATGTGATATGCTTTGATATCGACGATCACGAAGATAAGCATATATTAGTCGAATGTTAAGTATTGTCGGTTTAATGTTTGTAGAACAGGAACAATTAGGTCCTTTAATGTTATTTATGAATAGGCTAAATTACACAAAAGGTCCTTTAAATTATTTATTGTAACAAATTGGTCCTTTAAGTTTCTTTCGTACCACTTAGGTCCTTTATGTTAATAAATTGTAACAAGTTGGTCCTTTAAGTTTTTTCCGTACCAATTAAGTCCTTTAAGTTATTTAACTGTAATAATTTGGTGTATTTTAGATTTTAAAAGACCTAAGCGTTACAAAAAATACTTAAAGGACCAACTTGTTACAATTAAATAACTTAAAGGACGTAAGTGGTACGAAAAAAACTTAAAGACTAATTTGTTACAATTAAAAAAGTTAAAAGACTTTTGGTGTAATTTAGCCTTATGAATATGTATTTTAGTTTTGTATGTTATAATTGTTATCCATGCATATTCTAATTTGCAGCAAGATTATCACTCAAGCATCAATTGTTGCGTTCTTCAGCAACCTTGCAGATGTTGGCCTTCATGGTTCAATGATGGTATTTTATGATTTGTTTTATCATAAAAGTTAGATATCATGTATTTTTTAACCTTAACTTAGTTTGTGATGACACTCTATTTTTTGTGTGCAGTATTACTTAAAGGCTCGGTTTCATTTTGATAAGAATCACTTTGCCGACTTAATGATCATTTCTGGTATTGCAGGGACTGTGTCACAGGTAATTTTTGTAAGGCTTGATTTTAGTTGTCGAATATCAACTATGTTTAGTTTACCTTTTTTTCTTGTCAAAGCTTCAATTTATTTGAGTTTATAGTATAAATATTAATATTGAACATTGTTGATCACAGCTTTTTCTTATGCCTATTTTTGCTCCTACTTTGGGCGAGGCAAGGCTTCTATCGGTTGGACTCTTTTTTCACTGTGTACATGTAAGCATTTTGCCTTCTGTAATTTTTTTTAAAAAAAATACACATTTTTGCAAATTCTAAATTAGTTGTAATCAAATTGAATGCAGATGTTCATTTACAGCATAGCATGGTCCCCTTGGGTATGTCTTTTGCTACGTTCTATTGCTAATTACAAGTTCATCTCTGTCAAGTATTATTCAACGTGTAGTAAATTATTTTATAAGTGGAATTTGTATATGTATGCTTCTAATGTGTATACTCACTTATACCTTCTCATTTTATGTTCTATTAATTTTTAAGGTATACATGTTTACAGGTTCCTTATGCTGCTGCAATGTTCTCAATTTTGTTTGTTTTTTCACAGCCGTGTGTGAGTTTTATTCCTCATTCTATATAACTTTGGTTATCCTTTTAAATATGCTTTCCCCTTTAACCGTCAATGGGTTATTTGTTCAAAATATAATTTTAATTAATTTACTTTGGCATTTTTGCAGATACGAAGTATTGTTTCTAAACAAGTTGATCCCCGTGAGCAGGTATCATCTTAATAGTATTGGTTAGTGGTAATATATTTGCTAGGAAAATAGGAAAAAGTTATACATAAAATATATTGATTAGGAAAAAAATTGAATGGCACCTAAGAACACAATAAAAGGAAGACATGATTCGAACATTGTCAACTTCTAATGGATGAAGAACAACTTGATTTTGCATGATTGAATGCTATTTAATTTCTTTTTTTATTTTTGGTAGAATGCTTATTATATATTAAGTTGGTTTTTTCTCACTTATCTTCTTCTTTCAGGGAAGGGCTCAAGGTTGCATCTCAGGCATATGTTCGATTGCACATATTGTATCTCCCTTGGCTTTCTCTCCATTAACGGGTGAGTGGAAAGTCATAATGTCCCATCATATTCATATTACTACAGAAAATTATTAACAAACACCTATTCTCTTTTTTTCAGCTCTATTTCTATCTGAAAAGGCACCTTTTAATTTTCCTGGCTTCAGTATAATGTGTATTGGAATTGCTTCGGTAAGAACTTACTTTAATCAAAGTTCTCCATGCTCTCTATGTTTATTTCTTTTTTATAATATTGTTGAATATTTTGTCCATAATTTGTATGATTCTTTCTTGTCTAATTATATGGCAATTTATATGATTAATTTTTGTCTGCAGATGGTATCTTTTGTTCAGAGTATGATGCTTAGAGTGGTTCCTTCCATTTTGAGTTAGATGGACATAGTTGATCAGAAATCTAATTTAAAAGATCGTCAATATTTGCTCAAAGTGGAATCCTTCTTTATCTATAGAAACTGTATTTAATTGTGCTTTTGATGAGGAAGAAAGATGTTGTTGAATAAGCATACTCTCACAAGTATTGATATGCTTTTGGCTTATTTGGTCTATTGGTCCCCTAATTAATTTTCAGTTTTTATTTTGGTCCCATAACTAATAAAACTCACGTTTTGGTCCCTGAAGTTCATCTCCGTTTGTCAAAAAAATTCACGTCTGTTAAGTTTAACCTCAAATATGTAAAGTGGACCAACATTGTAGGTGGTCCACCTTAAACCTTATTAATTTTTCCAATTTTAACCTTTTGATCTTTTTTTAAGAAAGAGAACCGTTGGATCGTGAAGGTCCATTATATCTTACGGTGGACTACCAACAATTTATTTTTTTCCATTTCTTCAACTTCTTCATTCCTCCTCTTCATCATCATCCTCGTAATCTTCATACAAAAGCCCAGAATGAAATTCAAAAACAACAACAACCCTCCAAAAATTAAAATCTAATCATTTGCATCACAATTTTTCTTTATTTTACTTCTCCAAATTCATTCATCACAAAAACCATTCAATTCATTAAACTCATTTTCCAGTAACAGATCCAATCCAATCCAAATGTCTCTTTCATGATTCTCATCCTCCCAACTCGGATCCACCCTCCATAAACAGACCACATAAAACATAAACACAAACAACAAATTCAACAATAACTGTAGCTGAAATTTATTTTCAACAAATTCACACCCCTCCCCTTCTTGTTCCTCTCTCAAAACGTGTTTGACTCTCATACATTTGTATTTTTCAGAATTCCTTTTTTGTAAATTCTCCTCTTTACAAAATACTTTTCCTTCATAACTGTAGCTGAAATTTATTTATAAAAATTGAAGAAATTAAAAAACATTTATATTTATTCTTGAGTTTGAGGCTTGAGCTTGTGAAATTGAAAACCCTAATTCCTAAATTGAAAAAGAAGAAGAAGATCATTCTCATCCTCATCAGATTTAGAGTCCAGTTTTGGTTTTTCAGTGTCATGTTTCGTGTAGCAGTAGCATCGATGTCGGTGCTGGTACCGGAACAGTTTGATCGGGGAGGGGAACTACAAGTGGTGGGTTTTTTTTATGGGTTTGTGAGAAGTGCTTTGGGTTCTTCTTGTTTGAATTATGATTCTACTGGTGTTAGATTACACGATGGTGGTGGTGAATTTGATGGTGTTGGATTGTTGGTGGTGGTTCTGGAATTGATGAGTTGACTTTTAATTTGAAAGATACTTTTGTGGACGGTTGTGTTGGAATTGAGGTTGAGCCTTATGCTAAGAAATTGTTGATGTTTTATGTGATGTTTTGTGTTGTTAATAGTTGTTGTTGTTGTTTTTTCGATTTTTTTATGGGTTTTTTTTATGAATATTGTTGAAGATTATGTGAAGATGATGAAGAAGTTGAGAGAAGAAGATGAAGAAAGAGAAACAATAAATTGCTGGTAGTTCACTGTAAGATACAATGGACCTTCACGATCTAACGGTCATCTTTCTTAAAAAATGATCAAAGGGTTAAAATTAGAAAAATTAATAAGGTTTATGGTGGACCACCTACAATGTTGGTCCACCTTACATATTTGAGGTTAAACTTAACAGACGTGGATTTTTTTGACAAACGGAGATGAACTTCAGGGACTAAAACGTGAGTTTTATTAGTTATGGAACCAAAATGAAAACTGGAAATTAATTAGTAGACCAATAGAGCAAATAAGCCTAAGCTTTTCTATAGCTTCATAGTAGTAGACATTTTGTTTGTTTATACTTTATAGGCCGTCTTTTTCTTAATTTTAGTTCAAAAGACACAAAATGTAAACTCTGATTTTTGCTGTTATTATTAAACTTTGATTTTTGCTGTTATTTAATTTTTTTATCTCTTAACAATTTAGAAACAGTTATGAGAGGTGTAGTACATGTATGTGGTTATGTCTCAAAACTCTCTATGTAGATCATTGTTATGTAGGTGAAATGTGTATACTAAAGTTTATCAGTGCATCTTTTCCCAAATATAGATATATTTCTTTTTTTAATTATTGTCCAATTTTATAAGATTTTTTTAAAAAAAATCAATTGTATAAATTATTTTATAAAAATGTCTTTAATTATTTTACATTTTTTTTGAAAAAAAAATGTATCGATAAATTACAAAATAACATTTAAAAAAAACAATTCAAACTTCGTTCAATGAGAATATTTTTTTTAACTTTGTGATGGGTAAGGGGCATAGCCCTTACCAAGTATTTGATTAAAAATCATGTGAGAAGAGGACAGAGTAAACATTCTCACAAGAGATTTAGCAACATGGCAATGCGGAATGTAAATGTTAAAAATTTCATGCCAAATTTTTTAGATCACAAATATATAGATAGTGACTTTTTTGTTTGAAATAAAATATATTATTTTTTTAAGCAATATAGATAAGTGACTTAGCAATAAATAAATTCAACACTTCAATTAAGAATGAGAGAGACCTTTAACTCTTTTTTGATAAAAGGAAGACTTTTTACTTATTAACCAAACTCAATCACTTAGAAATGAGTCTATTATAATTGTGTCACACAAATTACCATTATCAGTCTGAACAATCTCTAAATCAATGATAAAGAAGGTTTAAAATTAATTTTTTGAATACATAATTAAACTATTCAATCTCTGACCAAATTTCTCTTTTTATTTTAGTAAAAAATTAATGACCAAAATTATTTACGTCCTACCTTTCTTAGAGCAAGGAGATCCAAATCTCGACCAAATTAAGAGAGACTCAAGTCCCCAATAACAGTTGCATAGTGTACTTGTTTCTCCTTTAAATCTACCAGTCTTTAGAGCTGCTGCATTATGGTACTATTGCTGTAGGGGATCAACACCCGATAAAGAGATGATTGGATTTGGATGGAGGTTCATTGAATGACCATGTTGCGTATATAGTATGAACATGTGAAGGATGGAGGCTCTTCATTAGTAGGGTAGCACAATTAATCGTCTACCACTTTTGAACTCACAGTCGACATCACCTAAGCCAAAAATAGTCAAAGAACCAAAGCCGTTTTAACTTTATTTGGCTGTATTATTAATTAATTACCAAGTAAAACACAAGTAGACAACACGGATTTGAATACTCTAAATTGTAGAAAAACTCAAAAGAGTTATATACATTTTAATGGTGAGATTATTCACATAAATTCTTTTAAGTTTTGAGAGGATCCAAGTCTACCGGCAACAACTTGCGATCCCATTTCCCGCTACCTACACGTGTTTATAATTAATTAAGTTCAAATCTAGACGCTAATCTTGCAACTTTCTCTCCCGCTACACCAAATTCATTTCCCAATCCATTGAACATCACATTATTATTATTTCTATATTTATCATTTCATTTTTCTCCTGCACAGACGGAATTCCGTTTCTCCGCCGGAGTATTTATTTCAACAACAATGCTGTAATCGTCGCCGTCCGTAACGGCGATCCGTGATAGCGAGCGTTTCATCTTTCTCATTCAACAACGCTCCCTATCACATTTCTTCTCTAAATCTCGTTAACGATTTCCGTCACCGGCAACAATGGCTCCTAGTCCGAAATCTGACGCCGTCGTTTACCTTCACGGTAACCTCGATTTGAAAATCGTTGAAGCTCGTTATCTACCAAACATGGATATGCTTTCAGAGCGTTTTCGAAGATTCTTCTCCGCTTTCAACACATGCAGGGCTAACATCACCGCT
Organism: Medicago ruthenica; assembly: GCA_018208015.1. NCBI lineage: Eukaryota > Viridiplantae > Streptophyta > Magnoliopsida > Fabales > Fabaceae > Medicago > Medicago ruthenica. The sequence goes on along the minus strand of CM031373.1, from coordinate 102,849,830 downwards.
AAAGGAAAAAACCATCATACACGTCATCGTCACCATAAAATCATCACCAGCGATCCTTACGTCACCGTTTGTCTCGCCGGTGCTACCGTGGCGCGTACGCGCGTTATCTCAAACTCACAATCACCGAAATGGGAAGAGCATTTCAAGATTCCTCTTGCTCATCCTGTTTCTCAGGTTGAATTCTACGTCAAAGATAACGACATGTTCGGCGCTGATTTGATCGGAATCGCAACCGTTTCTGCGAAGAGGATCTTATCAGGTGAAGATATAAGCGATTGGTTTCCAATTATAGGTTCATTCGGTAAACCTCCAAAACCTGATTGCGCTGTTTTTCTCGAAATGAAATTCACGAGTTGCGATGAAAATCCTCTGTATCGTTCCGGTGTTGTTCCCGGTCCTGATAGGTTTGCAGTTCGGGATTCGTATTTTCCGGTTCGGCGAGGAGGATCGGTGACGCTGTATCAAGATGCACACGTTCCAGATTCGATGTTACCGGAGATTGAATTGGATGATGGTGTTGAGTTTCAGCAGGGGAAGTGTTGGGAAGATATTTGTCACGCAATATTGGAAGCGCATCATTTGGTGTATATTGTTGGTTGGTCGATTTTCCATAAGGTGAAGCTTGTTAGAGAACCAACAAAGCCTTTACCTAATGGCGGGAATTTGAATTTGGGGGAATTACTCAAGTATAAGTCACAAGAAGGTTTAAGAGTTTTACTCTTGGTTTGGGATGATAAAACTTCACACAGCAAATTTTTCATTAACACGGTAAGATAGTATTGATTAATATGATACATTGATGTTATGCAGTAAAATTGTTTAGTAATAGTTTGTAAGACATAGGTCAATTCACAATGCCAAGATTGTTGGACTGAAGGTTACTTGGTTTGAACCTGGGATCTCTCCTTTGTGCGTGTGTGTGTGTGTGAGTTTTCAAGTGATGTTTGTCACGTCTTCAGAATAATTTGATAATTAAGCAAATTAAAAGTAGTTGTCCCACTTCTTTCTTTTTTCCAAAAAAGGAAAATAGACTTTTATGGTCAATATCAGGTAATTAAGTAAATCCAATTACTTTACCTTATAGGAACAGTTTGATGATCTTACCTACTTTAAAATTGAATTTCAGTATTCAATTTGGATTATACTCCATTCCACATCTTCAATAGAGATCTAAATACCTGATGATAGTTTTTAGTTTTTCTAGCATTGATGTTGAGTGACATGTACCTAATAGAAACATGTTGATTTCTTATATAGGCTAGTATCTAGATTGCAATGTTGTAAAATTAAGAACAACTAAAAACAGTTTCTGATTTTTTCTAGCATTGATGTTGTGTGTCATGCCAATAATATGTAAGTAGAGTTTCTATACTAGGACATGTTCTTAAGACAAATAGTGGTAAACTGTGGGACCCTTTAAGGTAAATTAGAACGCAACTATTATTCTTGTATTGTAAATATAGGTGAATGTTCTTAAATCACATGTGAAAACTTGGGGCCCAGTAAAAGTAACTTAATAACATCAAACATTGTTCTCTAATCTACTTGCTCCGGAGATGCTCTACTGAGTCCACACTCAGCTATTGTTACCTTCATTTTACATTAATTTTTACTGTTAATGGATTTTATACATACAAGTTACTTGAACAGAGTTACTGGTTTGGCCGTTTGGGCAGATTTACTTTGTTTGGCATGCTGCCAAGTTTCATTTGGTGTTTGTTGAGCTTTTTCCAAACCTTACTAGTTAATAATTTTGTTGCAGAATGGAATAATGCAAACTCACGATGAAGAAACTCGAAAGTTTTTCAAGCATTCTTCAGTTTCATGTGTGTTGTCACCTCGATATGCCAGCAGTAAGCTTAGCATTTTCAAGCAGCAGGCATGCTTTATGCTATGGATTAGTAGCTTTCCTAGACTTTTTTATGTTTCTTTTAAGAAGTTATGCATACTATATCATTATTTCCATTCTTTCATTACCCCACTCTAGTTTTAATATATTATTGGCGATACAGGATGAATTGGATACTCTAATCTGAGATGCTCACATGCATAACAAGTTTTTCATGTGAAAATCTAACATGTTTCCCATGTACGGGATAAGCTTTTTGAATCTTTGCATTAATATTATTAAAATATATGAAATAAAACTCATGTTATATGGATTGTATCTTAGAATAATTTAGAATATCATAATTTATTTTCTTACTTTCCGTCAAAAAAAATCCGTTTTAAGTTAGAATACGGCAAACCAAAATATGGTGTGGCACGAGTGAGAGATACTCTAGTTTACAAAAAAGAAAACAACATCGTCTATTTATTTGTTTTGAGAAACGCCATCATCTATTGATTTTAGTAGAGTTTCATGCTTATTTTTTTTCTTATTACAGCATATCACATCAAATTACATGAGAATATTACATTTCTTTTATCCATCCAATCCTCTTTCCTTGCCTCAATTCTTATAATGTCAACAGATGTGATACTGGATTGGTGGCCATCCTTTCCTTTTGTATGGCCTAATAGTTGAAAGCAAAAAAAAAGAACTGTTTTCTTTCATAATCAATAATTGACTTTTTATCAATCCCAACATGAACTTTTGAAAGAAAAAAATGTTGTTTTGTTTTTAAAAAAAATTGGAAGACCTGTTGACTATATTACATTGCACCAAACTTCAGGTTGTTGGGACGCTTTTTACGCACCACCAAAAATGTGTGATCGTTGATAGCCAAGCACATGGAAATAATCGGAAGATAACTGCATTTATAGGTGGTCTAGATCTTTGTGATGGCCGTTATGATACACCTGAGCATAGACTTTTCCATGATCTTGACACCGTGTATAAGGATGATTATCATAATCCCACATTTTCTGTAAGTTAATAATCTCTGACAATCCTTCATATTAACATTCCAAATGGCATCATTATGGCCTTTTCTTTTTTAACATGACATGTGCAGTTTCTGCTTCCTTCCCTAATAAGCAGAAGAAAAAAAAATCCTTTGATTAAAACCTGGAAGTTTTTTTTTGTTCTGAGGTCTCAATATTCATATGTGGCATTGGTTTAGCATGTAATGGTTAACATGTTAAAGTAGAGACCAAAACTTTCGTGATACTACCCTTCCAATCATTCAGCTTTCAGCAAGTTTGACACACTAGAATTCTAGCAGTGTTATTGGTACTCTGAATCTAGTAGCAAATGAAAGAACTCAAGAAACACAGAGTTTCAAAGAGAATGAATATGACTGCATAATACATTCATTTAATCTTTAGGCTCTGTTTGCGAGTTTGGAGGGGAAGGGAGGGGAGAGCTTTGAAAAAAAGGAAGGAGCAAGTGGGAGAAATAGAGGACCTTGAGAGGGGAGGGCTTTGGGGGGTTCATAATACAAAATCTTTCAAAAATTGTATTGAATGAGGATTTTAGAGGGTTTATATGAATTCTTCAAATTAAGATTATAATATTCTTAAAATTAAAAAACATACTAATTGTAAGCATTAATTTATCATTCTCTAAAAAAACACTCTTTCAAAAAATGTGAAAGATTTCTCAATTTTTTTCTATATTACCCCCCACAAACAAAGCCTTAGGAAATTATTGCAAGACAAAACTGATCAAAACATGAGTTAGATATTTATATACTTGATGAGGGGTTAGTGAGTGTCTAACTAACTCAACTAATCGCAAACTAACTTAACAGTCGGTAACTACAACAGCTTAAGTGCAGATTTCTATGTAATTGATACATATTTCATAAACATAAATTGTTTTATGATTTTTTAAATATTGAGATTGAGATCACCAGGGTACTCTCTTACCAACTGAAATTTCTTTTTATCTTCCATTTTAATAATAGGCAGGAACCATGGGTCCAAGGCAACCATGGCATGATCTACATTGCAAAATTGAAGGGCCTGCTGCATATGATATACTCACTAATTTTGAGCAGCGCTGGAAGAAAGCCACGAAATGGTCTGAGTTGGGTCAAAAATTGAAAAGAGTATCTTCTTGGCATGATGATTCTTTGATCAAGTTAGAACGCATCTCTTGGATTCTTAGTCCTTCTGAATCAATGTCAAATGATGATCCTGAGTTATGGGTTTCAAAGGAAGATGACCCTGAAAATTGGCATATTCAGGTTACCAGTTCACTTTCTTTAAAGTATAGTTTCTATTTACATTTTTTTTTGTTCTTTACAGATAATTTGATTACTTTATTTTTGTTTTCACAGGTTTTTCGATCCATAGATTCAGGCTCTTTGAAAGGATTTCCTAAGAATACATATGAAGCCGGGGCTCAGGTAACTTACCTTTAAAAAGATGAACATAGAGCTGATCTATGGCTATATGTTACAGAGCCTTGTGTTTTCCCACTTTCACTAATTAAAAATTTTGTCAACCACTCATTGCAGAATCTTGTTTGTGCTAAAAATTTGGTCATAGACAAGAGTATTCAAACAGCTTACATACATGCCATCAGATCTGCTCAGCATTTTATTTATATCGAGAATCAATACTTCATTGGATCATCCTTTGCTTGGCCATCTTACAAAGAAGCAGGTTTTGGCAGAATATTGATATTTACTCATGTAACTTGTTGCATCTGCTTACAGTTTTGATTGCTCATACTTAGCGTTTGCAAAACCCATGTGTTAGAGTATATAGTAATAAGGCTTTATGCTTATGTTATAGATAGCTTATGTAATAGATAGCTGAATAATAACTGTAAATAGCTAAGCACACAGCTGGCCACTAACAGAGTGCCAGCTGTCCCTATCTAGGCTTGTGCCTATAAATACATGTACTCTGTCCAGATTCATTCACAATGAAATACAAACAAGTTTGTTACAATTCTGTTATTTTCCCTCTCTCTCTTTCTCTCTCTTTCTCTTCTCAAGCTTTCTCACCTTCATCAATGGTGGATTTCTAACATGGTATCATAGAGCTTCTGTTCGATCCTGAGCCATGGCTTCTTCTGCGCCTTCTCCTACGCAAACGAACACGTCTGAAGCGCAACGCATCACTGCAGCAGCTTCGAAAACGTTCAAACAAGTCGTCTCCGTCAAGCTTGATGACACAAACTATCTCCAATGGAAGCAACAAGTAGAAGGAGTATTACGCGGTACGAAAATGGTGAAGTATGTTCTCTCACCTCAGATTCCTCCAGTTTTTCTTACGGATGCTGCGCGCGAAGCCGGAAATGAGAATCCGGCGTATACGGAGTGGGAGGAACAAGACTCTTTACTTTGCACTTGGATTCTCTCCACAATTTCATCTTCTCTGCTTTCGCGCTTCGTTCGTCTGCGCCATTCGTATCAGGTTTGGGATGAAATTCACAATTACTGTTTTACGCAAATGCGAACACGCTCCAGGCAACTCAGATCTGAGCTTCGTGCTATTTCCAAGGGTTCGCGCTCAATTGCTGAGTTCATAGCGCGCATTCGCACCATCTCAGAATCTCTCATGTCAATTGGTGATCCTGTAGCGCACCGTGACCTAATTGAGGTTGTGCTTGAAGCTTTGCCTGAGGAATTCAATCCTATAGTTGCAACTGTTAATAGTCAGGCTGAAATCATATCCTTAGATGAACTTGAGTCTCAGTTACTCACTCAAGAAGCACGCAATGAAAGATTCAAGAAAGCCTTAGGTGGAGACTCTATTTCTGTTAACCTGACTCAGTCTGTTACTCCTGATGAAAAGAGTCCAGGCAATCAGTCTCAACCTGGTTCCTACTATGATCAGAATCCTGCTTTTCCTTCAAATCCTACTGGAAACAATGCTTCTCAGTTTTTTAATCCCAATTTTGGTGGAAGGAATGGTAACTTCAGAGGCAGGGGACCTCGTGGAGGACGTTTTAGAGGAAGAGGTGGACGTAATTTTGGCAGAGGATCTGTTCAATGTCAAATTTGCTATAAGACTGGACATGATGCTAGCATCTGTTACCACAGGCTCTCTGTTCCACCTCAGTTTGAAGGATATGGCTCTTATGGTGGACCTTTTGGTGGCTATGGATCTGCAGGTGGCTATGGTGTGCCTCCCAATGTCTGGATGCAGGGTGCTCCACAGAGAATTCCAACTGCTCCTGCACCCAGACCTTCCTTCCCACCTCAGTTTGGCAATGTCAGGCCTCCACCTCCTCAAGCCTACCTGACTGGCAATGAGTCAACTAGCTCCAATTCCTGGTACCCTGATTCTGGTGCCACACATCATGTCACCCCTGATGCTCACAACCTCATGGATGCTGTCTCTCTTTCAGGATCTGACCAGGTGCAAATTGGAAATGGTCAAGGTCTGTCCATCAACTCAGTAGGCTCAATGAGTTTTTCTTCTCCCTTTTCTCCCTCTACTACTCTCAAACTTAATAACCTGCTTCATGTACCTTCCATAACTAAGAATCTTGTCAGTGTCAGTCAGTTTTCCAAAGATAATAATGTGTTTTTTGAGTTTCATCCTAATGTTTGCTATGTTAAATCTCAGGGTACTTCTAAGATTCTTCTAAGAGGATACCTTGGAGTTGATGGTCTCTACCAGTTTGAGCACCATTCTGTGTCCAAGCCAGTTGCTGGTCCTGTCTCCACAAATTCTGCAAGTTCTGCTGTCAACTTCAGCTGTCATGACAATACTTGTTTCTCATATTCTAGTTTTCCTTTGTCTAGGTCTCAATGTAATAATGTTGATAGTGCTTACTCTTCATCTAATAGCAGTAGTAGTGCTAGTAGTACTGCTTGCCAGAATCCTGTTTCTTTGTACAAAATCTGGCATAGTAGGCTTGGTCATCCTCATCATGAGGTTCTCAAAAATGTAATGAAATTGTGTAATCAACATTTACCTAATAAAAATCCTTTGGATTTCTGTTCAGCTTGTTGTTTGGGGAAGTCCCATAGACTTCCTTCAGTCACTTCTTCTGCATCCTATACTCAACCTCTTGAATTAATATTTTGTGATCTGTGGGGTCCAGCACCTGTTGAATCTCATGGAGGCTATTCCTATTTTCTGACCTGTGTGGATGCTTATTCCAGATATACCTGGATCTTTCCTATCAAACTTAAGTCTCACACACTCACCACATTTCAGAACTTCAAAGCCATGGTTGAACTTCAATATCAACTTCCTATTAAATCTGTACAAACTGATGGTGGGGGTGAATTTCGCCCTCTTACTCAGCTTTTACAAACCTTAGGCATCACACATAGGCTGACCTGCCCTCACACCCATCATCAGAATGGTTCTGTGGAAAGGAAACATAGACATATAGTTGAAACTGGTTTGACATTACTAGCTTATGCTAAGCTGCCCCTATACCTTTGGGACCATGCCTTCCTAACAGCCACCTATCTCATTAATAGGTTACCTTCCCCAACTCTTGACAATAAATCTCCCTTCTTCCTTCTTCATCTTCAGTTTCCTGACTATAAATTTTTGAAGAGCTTTGGTTGTGCTTGCTTTCCCTTTACCAGACCCTATAATAGTCAGAAGCTGGAATTTCGCTCCAAGGAGTGTGTGTTCCTTGGTTATTCCCCATCCCACAAGGGGTACAAATGCTTGGATCCCACAGGCAAAATTTTCATTTCAAAGGATGTTGTCTTCAATGAGTATAGGTTTCCCTATGCTGAACTGTTTTTGTCTGAGTCATCTCCTGCTCCCAGTGACTGTTCCATCTCCCCAACATCTCTTCCCTTTGTTGTTTCCTCATCCAGTACCTCTTCTCCTGAGACTTCTCAGTTCCCTACTTTTTCCCCTACTCCTGCTCTTGCTACTAGCACTCAGTCTGTGTCAGCTACTGCATCTCATTCACATCCCATTACTCCTCCTGAGTCACCTTTAAATCCAACTCCTATCACTGTTATCTCTCCTTCACCATCTGGTAGTCCTTCTCCCTCTACTGAGTCCAGCAGTGGCCAGTCTGTTTCCATCCCTGTGCCTCACCGTATTCACCCTAATAACACTCATTCTATGGCTACCAGAGGCAAGCATGGGATTGTCCAAAAGAGGCTTCAGCCTACTCTTCTTCTTACTCACATTGAGCCTACTAGTTACAAGCAAGCAATGAAGAATCCTGAGTCGTTGCAGGCCATGAAACTTGAGTATGAGGCTCTATTGAAAAACAACACCTGGACTCTTGTGTCTCTTCCTGCTGACAGACAGGCTGTAGGGTGCAAGTGGGTGTTCAGGTTGAAACAAAATCCTGATGGCAGTGTGAATAAGTACAAGGCAAGGCTGGTTGCAAAAGGCTTTCATCAAATGCCTGGCTTTGACTATAAGGAAACCTTTTCCCCTGTTGTTAAACCTGTTACTGTCAGGTCTGTGCTCACCTTGGCTGTGACTCATAAGTGGTGCATTCAACAACTTGATGTGAACAATGCCTTCTTAAATGGTTTTTTGGAAGAAGAGGTGTACATGACCCAGCCTCCTGGCTTTGAAGGGCATGATACTTCTCTTGTTTGCAAGTTAAATAAAGCCTTGTATGGCCTGAAACAAGCCCCTAGGGCCTGGTTTGAGAGGCTGAGATCCACTCTGGTCAGGCTAGGTTTCACCCCCAGCAGGTGTGATCCCTCCCTGTTTATTCTGCATGCTAATCAGCACAGCACATTTATTCTGGTTTATGTTGATGATATAATAATTACTGGGAGCTCTAAACAGCTGATTCAGCAACTAGTTCAGAAGTTACATTCAGAATTTTCTCTCAAGGACCTAGGCAATCTTGATTATTTTCTGGGTATTGAGGTGCATCATACCTCCACTGGTTCTCTTCTTCTCTCTCAGACCAAGTACATTCATGATCTGTTAACTAAGGCCAATATGGCAAATGCTAATGGTGTTGCTTCTCCTATGGCCTCCAGTACCAAGCTGTCTAAATATGGCTCTAACCCTGTCTCTGATCCTACATTTTTTAGGTCTATAGTGGGTGGCTTACAGTATGCTACAGTCACCAGACCTGAGATTTCATTCTCTGTCAACAAGGTTTGCCAGTTTCTCTCTGCCCCTTTGGAAGACCACTGGAAAGCTGTAAGGATCCTCAGATACCTGCAGGGTACCATCCATCATGGTTTACTTCTCAGCCCTGCTCCTGTGCCTGAGCCCTTGTCTCTTACTGGTTTTTGTGATGCTGACTGGGCTTCTGACCCTGATGACAGAAGAAGCACCTCAGGTGCTTGCATTTTTCTGGGTCCTAATCTCATCTCCTGGTGGGCCAAGAAACAAACCCTTGTTGCTAGGTCCAGTGCTGAAGCAGAATACAGGAGTTTGGCTCAGGCTTCTGCTGAAATTTTGTGGCTTCAGTCTCTTCTCAAAGAACTTAGGGTGCCTACCAAAGTTCCTAAGATATTCTGTGATAACCTGAGTGCTGTGTCTCTAGCCCACAATCCTGTCTTGCACTCCAGAACCAAACACATGGAACTGGACATCTTTTTTGTGAGGGAAAAGGTCATCAACAACAGCCTGGTTGTTTCCCATATCCCAGCACAGGACCAGTGGGCTGATATTCTCACCAAACCTCTTTCAGCATCAAGGTTTTTGGAACTCAGGAACAAACTGAGAGTCTCTGACCCCATCAGTTTGAGGGGGGAATGTTAGAGTATATAGTAATAAGGCTTTATGCTTATGTTATAGATAGCTTATGTAATAGATAGCTGAATAATAACTGTAAATAACTAAGCACACAGCTGGCCACTAACAGAGTGCCAGCTGTCCCTATCTAGGCTTGTGCCTATAAATACATGTACTCTGTCCAGATTCATTCACAATGAAATACAAACAAGTTTGTTACAATTCTGTTATTTTCCCTCTCTCTCTTTCTCTCTCTTTCTCTTCTCAAGCTTTCTCACCTTCATCAATGGTGGATTTCTAACACCATGCTTGTGCTCTTCTGCTTAAATATAGTGTCATCATGCAACTCCATAATACCACGGGGAATTATAAGCTATTTTTTGTTATTGTGTGGCTGAACTAACTATATCACTTGAAAATTAACATGTCCATAATACCACGGGGAATTATAAGCTATTTAGCGTTTGTCCAAGCCATGCTCTTTTGCTTACAATGTATTTTGAGCAACTGCCTAATGGGAGAATACTGACGAGGAATGTCAAACTGACTCAATAATTATAAGCTATATACCGTGATTGTATATCCAAAATATTTGAAATGTCCATTTTTTATCATAGTTTTACCTTCAAAACTGTCCAGTGGGATAAGGTTTGTCTTTTAATGTTGATACTTATTAGTATTTTATTATAATATTTTTTACTAATTCTAATAATTAATTCTATGATCAGGTGCTGATAACTTGATTCCTATGGAGTTGGCGCTGAAGATTGTCAGTAAGATCAGATCTCGGGAGAGATTTACAGTTTATATCGTCATTCCAATGTGGCCTGAAGGTGTCCCTTCTTCTGGCACGGTGCAAGAGATTCTCTATTTTCAGGTAATATAGTGTGAAAAAATGTGGTAAGCATAGTATATAAAATTTTAAAATAGTAGATAACTTTTACGTCAGTCAATTGTTTGTTCTGCTTACTTACAAAGAGGAATTCACATTTCCAGGGACAAACTATGCAAATGATGTATGAAATCATAGCTCGGGAACTAAAATTTATGAAACTTTACAATAGCCATCCACAAGACTACCTCAATTTTTACTGTCTTGGTAACCGAGAGAAGTTTGCAACTGAAGTTTCAAGTCCAAATAGTTCACATTCAGATAATGGCGACACGGTAATTGTTATAATGTTGACCTATGCATTAATAATGAAATTAATCATCTTACAGGTGAATATGTGTTAGGCCCTATATTCATATATTATGGTGCATTCAAAAATAATTAAATAATACTATTTAAAAACAATTGTGTGATTGACCAAAAAAAAAAACAATTGTGTGAGGAACCGGTTAAACAGTATGTAAAGCACAGCACCTAAGTATTCTCCTAAATTTATTATTTGTTTTTGCTCCTACCGCTCTTGTGCTCCTAGAGCATGCCATTAGTAGTTGGCCCTTTTTACCCTTTTATTTTATTTATTTAAAGGAGAAAGGAATTGGAACTTATATTAAAAAAAGAGAGGGTTCTCAAAAAAAAGTGGAAGGAAAAATATTAATTTTAGGCCGTAATTAAATACTCAAGGTCGTAAGTTTTATGGAGTTCAAACTTCAAATAGTTTGTCCATTATTTATTATAGTTCTAGCTGGCTACATTTCTCTAAGTACTATTGCATTGTGATTGTGAGGCAAACGACCAATCTGCTTGCTGGTAGATATGTAGTTCAGGGTTGGTATTTTTATTTTGATAGCATTAGGCTGATATTTTCTTGCAAATATCATCAGGTTTCAGCTTCACAAAAGTTCCAACGGTTTATGATTTATGTACATGCCAAGGGAATGGTTGTGGACGATGAATATGCGATGGTTGGATCTGCCAATATCAACCAACGATCTTTGGCTGGATCAAGAGATACCGAGATAGCAATGGGTGCATACCAACCCCATCATACATGGAGTAAGAAAAATGGACATCCTCGCGGTCAGGTTTGGAAAATAAAACTCACTAAATATAGTACTACAAATCTATCTACACGGAGTTATAATTCCCTCATGAGTCATGAGAGCTTCTTTTCGCCCAGCGTGTCCAGAAGTATACTTTTAGATGAAACAAAAAACTATGATTTTGTTTGGAAGATGAAAGTATACATCCGAGGTGGCATAAAAATGACATTTTTTTTTGAATGTATACTTCCGAACATCCGAGGTGACCTTCAGGTGGGAAAAGAAACTCCGCCCTCCATCTCTCTAGGCCTTCTAGTGGCTGGAGAAAATTTTCCATTTATCCCTTTCACAAAGACTTGTTTAATTGAGATATTTGCAGGTATATGGGTATAGAATGTCCTTGTGGGCAGAGCACTTGGGGACCATACATGAATGCTTCAAGGAGCCCGAAAGTTTAGAATGTGTGGAGAGTGTGAACAAGATTGCTGAAGACAACTGGAAGAAGTTTACGGATGATGATTTTAAGCCATTGCAAGGGCACATTATGAAGTACCCCATCAAAGTGAATGCAAATGGGAAAGTAAGTTCTTTACCTGGATTTGAGTCTTTCCCGGACGTCGGCGGCAAAGTGCTTGGTTCCCGTTCTACCCTTCCTGATGCTCTAACTACATAGGCATAACCTTATAAATTCTAATCAAATTTGACTCTAGTGAGCATCTAAAACCCTACTCACCTAAACTATTTTTTATCAAAAAAAAAAATATCTACCTAAGATAAGTACCCGTTCTCAAATAAGGTAGAGAATTGGATCGCAGGACGTGCTGGGCAAAACTTTAACGACTCCTTGCCCCTGGATTTTTTTTTACTATCTACATGCAATAGTCTGCATATACCACAGCCGCACTGTATGTTAGTTTGTATTGATTTTTTGCTACATAAAGTTTGGGGTTGGGGCTTCAAGTGCTTAACAACACCCATCATTTCTTAGCCCCACACCAATTCCGACGGTCATTGATTTCAAGGATGTTATTCATAATTGTTCCAATGATAACTTCACTTTTGAGGTAAAATATTGTTTGAAATTTTATACTTTGGTGTTTTATTTTTATATTCAAAAGTCGTGTTAAGATCAAGCTGAAATGAATGTTCATCCTCGGACATTATAATAGTGTACCATATGTTTCCTTCATAATTGGTGTGTCATTTATCAAAGGGGGCGATATAAAATTCCGGTTAACTGCATCTAAATTCGTAGTTAATAACGTTAAGTTGATTGTTAATGAATTTTGATAACTGATATTTCCATTAATTATATATTGAATTTAATTAACCATATATTTGAACTATATTAACCACTTATAAAGTTGTGACAAAAGATGTTCGGTTTAATTGTTCAAATAAGACAATTGTACGCGGCAGGTCTTCTTGTCTAGTTAGTTATGGAGGAAACATTCTGACTCCACTTAAGTAAATGAATTACATTACACCAGTTCATCATCTCATACAAATAGTATTTCATAACAACAACGATTAATTAAGCTCTTCTACAAGAACAAAATTAACAATAACAAACCATATTATAAATAGGAGACGAAGCATTTTAATTTAATTAACAGTGACTTGTCCAACCATACCAGCTCCTGCGTGAGGTGAACAGTAGAATTTATAGGTTCCCTTGGCATCCAAAGTAACGCTGTAAGTCTCCCCAGGAGCATTGAGAAGATCTTCTTCAGGCATGGAAATTTTGGCTGCATCAACCCCGCTTGGAATCTCGTCTTCATCGAAGATAACGTTGTGAGGAAAACCAGCATTGTTCTTGAATACAATGGTGTCTCCAGCGTTCACTGAGAAATTGTTTGGAACAAAAGCCAAACCCCCATCACTAGCACCAAGCAACACTTCAACGGCAAGGGCATTGCTAGCTAGCAATGCACTTGCAGCAGTGGCAACAACAGCAACTCCAAAGTCTTTGAGGGAAGCTCTGACACAAAGCCTTGGCAATTGGGAAGTTGAAGTTGGAACCTTAGCTATGGCACTAACTTTGCTTGCGTTTGCCTTGAGGCCTGTGAATGATGGAATAGCAACGGTGGTGGAAGTAACGGTGGCCATTTTCTCTCAAGATTAATTAGTCTCTTCTCTTTGTATGTGTTTGAAGGGAATCAAAGTGTAGACTCACAAAGGGTGATTTTTTATAGAATGGATGATAAAAGATGTGGATTGGTTTTTGTGTGGCTCAGATGTGTGGAAGAATGTGTGATTTAGATAATGTAGATGTGCCACAGAGTGCGTTGGGCTTAAAGTGGGTTATCTCATGAAGATTGTTGTGATTGGTTGGATTGGATGTTATCCTCCTACGTGGCTTAGATTTTTTTTAGTAATATACCGTTTTTTTGTTGTTGAAGGGATTGAAATACCGTTATTTTTCCTATTTGATATATGAAATATTAAAATGAGTTTTTTTTTTTAAACCAAAGGAAGCAGGGAGCTCCCTAAGCAAATATTAAACCAAAAAGAAAGTTACAAAAGGAGAGGGGGGGCAAGACCAAACCCTCTCAATGAGTGAATCTAAAACAAGGAAGACCTAGTCTATTCCTATTGAAATCAGCTGCCAAATCCCTATGAACATGATCTAACCAAGTAAATTGTTGAGCACCAAGACCTAAATTAGCCAGTCTGTCAGCACAGTGATTACCTTCTCTGAAAATATGAGTTAACATGAATACCATGGATTGGGCTAAGTGCAGACAATTAAACCACCTGTTTCTTAGCCTCCAAGGAGCCATATGGGGATTCTGAAAAGCCTGGACAACAAGTTTGGAGTCAGTTTCCAACCAAAATTTTCTCCAATTCATTCTATCTGCAACTTCTATTGCAAGCATAGCACCAGCTAATTCAGCTTGAAAAGCATTCCCAATTCTAATGTTTATGAAAAAGCTTCCTAAGCGTTCAGCATTTGAGTTTCTAAACATCCCACCACAAGCAGCTGAACCTGGGACTCCTTGAGCAGCACCATCAGAGTTACATTTTATCCAATCTCTCAAGGGGGCAGCCAAAAGACCACTTTGATTTTGGGAGCATTTAGAGGGTGAATAGCAACATTGAAAGTCTTCAGAATAGAAAAATCTGCCATTGAGGAGAAGGAGGCCTTTTTTGTGGAGTTACCAGATAGGGAAACTTCTGAAATGATTCTGGCTATAGAGGATCTCCAATGAATGTTGCTGTTGTTAAATCTCTTTTGGTTCCTAGCATACCAGATTGCATTTATAGAGTTGATGATAGCATATAGGACCACAATTTTGCATTAGGGACTTTTTTGGATGCCTAAGATCTGCCAAACATCTAGCAGGGAGGTGATCTGGTAATGATAACTAACAGAGGAAGCAATCCATCTCCATATATTGGATGCATATTCACAATCAAACATCAAGTGTTGGCTATTTTCCTCTTTCTTGTAACACAAGCTACAACAGGAAGGCATATACATTCCCCTAAGCATCAAATTTTCATCTGTTGGCAGTTTGTTGTGAAGGAACCTCCACATGAGTAGAGATTTGGAGGGGGAACATATATATTCCAAATAACTTTGCCCCAAAATAGATTGTTGGTGGCAGGAGAGCAATGAGAATAAGCAACTTTAAGAGTTAAGATGCATGTGTCCACTGGAGCCCACATTCTAGAGTCTTTATGCTCCCCATAAGGAATAATCACTCCTTGAACAAGGTTAAGCAAATTAGGGAACATATGTTGGAGATTCTGTGGAATAAACCATCTGTTTTCTCTGATGAAATGTCTGACCTTAGAGATCAAGTGTGAATGAATAATGTCTGGTATTTGAAGAGCCTCCACTAATGGGACACCACACCATCTGTCAGTCCAAAAATCTATATCATTACCATTTCCAAGCATCCAGTTAGTATGATCTTTGAAGTCTGCAAATTTGTTCTTGAAACTGCTCCATAGAGATGAGAATATGTGATGACTGATGATATTATTTCCTCTAATGACTCTATCTTTGAGAAGCTTTGCCCATTGATCATCTGAATTGATGAGATCCCAGCACATTTTCAAATTAGAAGCATCATGTAAAGTTGCAATAGATCTTAGACCAAGCCCCCTTGAGAATAGGGCAAGCAGCACTTGTGCCAGGCAACAGTCACCATATAAAAATGAGTTAACTCTATGGTGCAATATATATATATATATATATATATATAGGATAAGATCAAGTGTCAAATTAAATTAACACCAAATTTTAACTATTAATACAATTTTAATCCAACGTTTCTCATCAATTCATTAAATAATCACATGTTTAATCAAATGACTCAACTTTTAATTTTAAAAATAATTTATTCTTTCTTTTTAATGACTTACCAAAAAATTCACTGATGGTACATCTCTCTTATTATTATGGTTCCCTTGCACCTGCTTCATCCTTTTATTTATTTACAGCAATTAACCATTATTTTTGTGGCTTTTGTCAAATTCCTCAATGCCGTTTTGTTGTTCCAACACCACTATCATTCTTATTATCCATATTTCTTTATTCCTATTAACCATTTATTTTTATTTTTTAGAAGAGCCCAAATAAAATTGATTTGAAACGGGCACTAGGGATACCAAAACATGACCAAAATGTATAACAAATGAACATATGCACCCAAAGTCAAAAAGCACATATGCTCCTAGACAAAAAAAAAGGCACAAATGTTAAAACACTCGATACAAGAATTGCTTCATCTCAGTTTCAGCGACTCACAATTTCAACTATGCAACACTCTGATTTCGCAATTTGTTGTTGGTGTCAAATGACTATAATTTAGTTTGAGCTATTCAACTTGAAGCAACGCCTCCACTTGAAGCAATTCAATTTCAATACGAATGATAGCAATGTGGAGCAGTAAAACTGCATTTAGGAATTTGACAAGAGTTGTACAAAATAAGGGTTAATCGGAGTTAAAAAAAGGATGAAGCATGTGCAAGAGAACCATAATAATAAGAAATATAGCATCAAAGAAATTTTGGTACGTAATTAACCAGAAGAAGAAGAGAGAATAAATTATTTATAAAATTAAAAGGTATGTTATTTGATTAAGTATGTGAGCACTTGATGAATTGGTGGGAGACGTTGGATTTAAATTGTATAAATGGCTAGAATTTGATGTCAAAATTTAATTTGACACCTTTGTGTCATTTGATCTTATATATATATATATATACTTGCTAATTTAGACCAACAAAAAACGTGAAGGTCCAAGTTAGCAAATGTGCACCTTTTTATTTGGACAAAAATATTATTCATCTTTATTATTTAAAACTATTTACATGAGGGTTACTTTAGTAATTTTCATTATAAAATATTTGTTAACTTACACCAAATTGCTAACTTAGACCCACTTTTGTTATGAACATATTTATGTCACAATTACAAACATTAAACAACCCAAAGAAAAAAAGACAAAACGGTTTTAACAAACTTAAAAAAAAAAAAAAGACAAACATTACTCAAATAGTCATTTAAAAAGCTATTTTGACAACAAAAGTTATTTGACAACATATAAATATAATTTTTTAATAATTTCTTTCTCCACCTACTTAACTGGTCCACTATTTGTATAGGAAAAAAAAAATGCAAGAGAAAGACAACCTACACGTACGCGTTTTCAGAGAAGAAGGGACAAGCCCATTTGATTCTATTCTATAAAGGTTAGCTGAGATTCTATTAAAAAAATTAGCTCAGCTTAGTAGAAAACCTTTTTTTATTTTAGAGAGAACTTGGTAGAAAAACTAAATTCTAAAGGCAAGGTCACCATTGTTGATTTGAAGATGAAGCAAGACAGATATAGATCCTCGGCAGCATTACACTATTACATGATTTTTAGCGGCTAATGGTTTACTTTCTTTGATGTGTGGGATTGTTTAAATCATATGATTTAGCGAAATAATTAGAATTGATGTGTGGGATTGTTTACAACACATGGTTTAGCGAAATAATTAGAATACGTTCAATCATGATATCTCTAGTTTTGAATAAGTAAAAACTGGGTCAATCCTAGCATTTTACGGACTTAGATATTAGCCATTTTCTTCTTAATTTTCATAAATAATTGGCATATGAGAAAGGATAAAACTTAGGTACAATTTTTTGGGTGCTTTTCGTATGGTTCTTAACTAAAAATATATATTTTTTGGATATAACAAACCTTGAGAAAATTATGGATTTAAGGAAATCATGGTGAATATAGTTAAGAACCATACGAAAAGCACCCAAAGAATTGTACCTAAGTTTTTTCCTATGAGAAATACCTAAAATATTTGTCATTAGGAAAATTAAGATTCATTTCTTTAGTAGACTCATTTAACTAGAATATTTTTTGACGTCTTATCAAGATTCTCCCAATTTTTTGGATCATAACTATCAAAATGAGCTATTTCAATGTTAGATGCATTTGACACATCATCATCAAGATAGGAGACGAAGGATTTCACACTCTTGATGCGTTATGCCGATTTTGCGTTTCTGCAGAGTTTTCATTTCTTAGTTTTGTTGTGTTGCGTTTCAGCTTGCTAAAGTTTTGAATTGCTATACAAACCCCCTTTTGCATTGGTATGGTCCCTTTTAATGAAAAAACCATTTTAAGGTTGTTGGGTTGAAGCTTTGATACTGCTGACTTTTGGGCCATTTTGGTTTATTTACTATACACCCCCCATATAATTTTTTGGGGCCCCTACAAACATGGGTTCTAGGCCATCGCACCCGGAACCTATGCCCATGACTAGGCCTGAGTAAAGATCATATCCACTTCTCATAAGAAATTGAGAGAACAACACATAAATTTTAAAAAATATAATCATAATGCAACCCATTAATGAAGGAAGCTCGTTAAACTCATTTAAATAGGTTTGTCTAACATATGCAATATTGTACGTTTTAAAACAAATAAAAGTAGTATTTTTTATTGAAAAACAACAATTATTTATTAAAAAACTACATATTTAATATAGAATGTACAAATTCCAAGAAAAACTTCCTATTTTGAACTTCTTAACATGTGCAAATCTGCACATGATAGAAAAAACACATAATACTATGCTATAGAAGTACAAAACGAAATTGCGACCTTTATGATCTATGAAAACTAGATGAACAAGAGATAATGAAGAAAGATGAGTAGTTAAGTACTTGAAGTATGTAATTTGTAGGCTTAATTGCATGTTTGATCTCTTATGTTTATTTTAGGTTTCAAGTTGGTCCAAAACGTTACTCACATTGGAATAAGTTAGTTCCTTCCACGACATGATATTGGGTTTAATAAAACAAAAAAAAATTAAAAAAAATGTTTTAAAATTGATTTTCTAAATACGTTAAATTTCATCACCCATATTGTCAACCTCAATCTTTAAAATGTCAAGTGATGAAGGGACTAATTTATTCCAATGTGAGTAACGTTTTGAACCAACTTGAAACTTTTAAAACATAAAGGACCAACTTGAAACTTTTAAAACATAAGGGATCAACTTGAAACCTAAAATAAACATAAGGGACCAAACATGGAATTAAGCCTAATTAGTAAATAGTTGTACATAAATAATAGATGCTCTCTTAATTTTTAGGGCCATTTCAATCCCTGAAAAACAATGACTTTTTGTAGCCTGGAATATAACCTTATATAAAGACCTTAGTGATTCATGATTGCATGCATTTTTAATTATTGTGCTTAAGATGTATTGCAACACTTGATTGTTGTATATGCATTGTATATATTGAGGGAAACACCAACCAATGGGTGTATATAGTTGTGAGGATAATGATTCTTAATTGATTGATTGTGGATTTAAACATGCATATCCATGATTTGATTTGAGGTTATTAATGATATTTTATTTTTATCTTGCATTTTTCATGAATCATGCAAACTTTTAAAAAGTTTATTTAAAATGTTTTGATTCATCGTGTTGGATATTTGGTTGTTGGCTTCATTTTTGTTAAAATCAAATATACAAGTAAGATGTACGTCTTCAGAAACAGAATCTCAGAAGCTGAACCTTCATAAGCTGATCCTTCATAAGCTGAACCTTCAGACGCTGAACCTTCAGAAGCTGAACTTCAGACGCTGAACCTTCAGAAGCTGAACTTCAGACGTTGAACCTTCAGAAGCTGAACCTTCAGACGCTGAATCTTCAGAAGTACTTTTAGAAGCAGTCTTGTTTTCGCACCTTGGAGCTGTTTATTATCTCACCTGATCTTTTAAAGATTTGATTGAAGAATTCGTTCATGTTACTTGATCTCCAAGCTGCGTGTGTTTCTAGAAGGAAGATATTTTCGTGAGATATATTTTGAAGATTGAATATTTTTATTTGTGAATATATTTTCAAAGAGATCTTTGGAAAATATATATTTCTGAAGAATATTTGTTCCAATATTTTTCTGAGAATAATATTTGATTCAAATATATGTTGTTGCTGAAGGCTATAAATAGAAGACGCCACTATGGAAGAAATCAACTCAACCAAAGCCATCATTAAAAGAGTATTCTTAGGTTTTGAGTCTGTTAATTGTGAGTCTTTCTTGTGTCACCTTGATGCAAGCTTAGGACTGTGTTTATTGAGTTGTAATTGTAGATCACTTGAAGCTTTTAAGCAAGAGTGATTTTTGTGTGTTTGGAGTGTGTCTCTGTCTTTGATTGTTATTTGAGTCTAAAATCACTGGGGCAGTGATTGTATGAGGGGAAGTGAGAGGGGTCTCATATCTAGGAGTTCCTAGGTAGAAATACCACTAGTAGTGATTAAGTGAGAAGGCGGTGAACCAGAGGTTGTTCACATAGGACTTTGAATTGATACTATTATAGTGGATTTCCTTCCTGGCTTGGTAGCCTCCAGACGTAGGTGTGTTTGTCACCGAACTGGGTTAACAAACATCTTGTGCCTTTACCTTTCTGTCTGTTATTTCTTTCCTTGTTATTTGTATTGATCAGTAGCTCAACGTTGAAATTGTGTACTTCGCATTACGCTCAACGTCAAGATTTTACTGCGCCAGAATTTCAATTGGCATCAGAGCAGGCACCCTGTTCTGTTTTTGGGTGAGCTCCAAGGATAAATCAATTCTGGTCATATGGACAACTCAAAGGAAGGAGGAGCTATCAATGATAAAACTGTGAAGATGAATAAAAGCATAGCTTTCATATCCAACACTAATGAGGAAGTTGTTCAATGTGAAATAGATACTGAAGAAAGCATCTCAGATGCAATTGTGCTTAGGCAATTCAATAAAGTTTTGAAGAGGTTGGACAGAAAGCCAAGACCTAATGTCAAGAACATGTCGTTCGACATCAGTAAGCAACAAAATAATTTGGAGAAAACAAGAACTGATGAGAAGAGCAATCAATCCAAGGGAGTTCAGTGTCATGAATGTGAATGATATGGTCACATTAGAACAGAATATGCCACATACCTCAAGAGACAGAAGAAAAGCTTGGTTGTTTCTTGGTTTGATAAAGATGACTTAGAAGGAGAAGTGGAGAATGAGTCTGCTAAGCTTGTCACTGCTTTTACTGGTAGGTGCATGTCTGATGATAAAGTTAAGGCTTCAGAAACACCATCAGGTTCTGAGGCTTCAGAAGCACCATCTGATACTGAATCCAGTGATGAAGAATTGTCTTATGAAGAACTGGCTAACTCTTACAAAGATCTGTACATCAGAAGCGAAGAAGTTTGCAAGTTACTAGTGAATCAGAAGAAGACTATCAGTCAATTGCATGCTGAAAGAAGTGACCATTTAGCAAAAATTTCTGATCTCAATGATGAGGTAACCTAACTGAACTCTCAACTTGAACATATGAAGAAGCAAGTCAGAATGTTGAACATTGGTACTGATATGCTAGAAGAGATATTGGAGAGTCAGAACCAAGGGAAACCAAAAGGAATAGGGTTTGATTATGGGACCTTGAACAACAAACAGCAAAATTCAGCTAAAAGGTTCATTGCAGCTGTTGGAACATATGATACAATGATGGGCAAACCTAAATTGGAACATCAGAACGAACCTCAGGGATCTAAGAGCAGGAGGGCATCTCGTCCTTGGATATGTCATTACTGTGGTAGAAAGGGGCACATAAAGCCATTCTGTTTCAAACTGTATGGATACCCCAAGCACTTTCAACAAAGAAAAGTGGAACCCATTGTAAACAAAATCAATGTCAAGAAGGAATGGAGACCCAAATGTGATAATGTTGGCTTAATTGCTCACACATCTCTAAGAGCATCATCTAGGGAAGACTGGTACTTTGACAGTGGATGCTCTAGACACATGACTAGAGTTAGTAAATTTCTTGAAAATATAAGACCTTACACCAATAGCTATGTGAATTTTGGTGATGGAGCTAGAGGAGAAATTCTTGGAATTGGAGACTTGATCAGTAATGGACTACCAAGGTTAGACAATGTGCTATTAGTAAAAGGGTTAACTTCTAATTTGATTAGCATAAGCCAGCTGTGTGATCAAGGGATGGAAGTGAACTTTAACAAGACTGAATGTCTGGTAACTGCTGGGAAAAGTGAAGTGATAATGAGAGGTAATATATCTAAGGACAATTGTTATTTGTGGGTACCTCAAGAAGAAGCTCACTTAACCACATGTCTCGTGAGTAAAGAAGAAAATGTTAAACTGTGGCACCAGAAACTTGGTCATTTAAATCATGGCAAGGAATTTGAAAAAGCCAAGTTCTCTGAATTTTACTCTTCTGAAGGAATATTTCTTGGTTACTCCATCAACAGTAAAGCCTACAGAGTATTTAATTCCAGAAATAATACTATGATGGAATCCATAAATGTTGTTGTTGATGATTCAGCAGTTGAAAAAGGGACTAATGTTGAAGACGATGTTGGAACATCATTTCAGCAAGTTGATGCTTCAGATAATGTCCCAGACATTGAGTCCAACATTGAATCAGATTCAGGTGAGGCACAAGCCAGCAAAGGGTCATCAATCAGAATTCAGAAGAATCATCCTGAGGAGATTGTTTATGATATCGGCATGAGGAGTTATAGCAATTACAGGTGTTGAAACGTGCAAACAAATTCTTTCTATTTACTATAACTAGAGTTGCACGAGAAATAAGGGAAATCATTCTCATTCTGAAGACTGCTGTAAATGTGAGTTCTCCTGTTGTTTCACCTGTACCAGTTGCTGTTACCACAAGCCCTTTTGATTCTATGGATATAAATTCTGATGTTACTGAAGCTTTTATTACTTTTGTGAATGTGTTGAAACCAGTTCTGAGATCTCTCAAACTGATTCTGATATGGTTGAGTTTCCTGAGAATCCTCAACCTAATCAACCTGATGTGGGTTGAAATTTTGAGGTTCAAATATGTTAATGCTCAGAGGCATTATGTTCAGATGTGGTTACTATTCCTATGTGTGTCTGAGTGGTTTGCTTTGAAATTGTTTGACTAAAAAGGGGGAGATAAGTATTTCAGAAGCAATACAGAGCACTACAGTAGTTTAGAAGCATTACAGTAGTTCAGAATCAATACAGTTTTTCAGAAGCTGAAGTGTATGTTCCAGGAGTGTATGTTTCAGGGGGAGTGCTTCGTTTGTTCCTGAATGACATATTTCAGGGGGAGTGTATGTGTGGAAACGTAGTATATCTCTTGTTAGGAGATTGTTGGATATGTGCCGCTGCTGACTCTGTTGCTATTTGGTTGCTACGTTTAAGTTCTTCATGGTTGCGTACTTATGATAAGTGAAGAATTTGCCTTGTGATATCTCTCTGATCTCAGATTGATTTTAGCCAAAAATTTGCCAAAGGGGGAGATTGTTGGATATTTGGTTGCTGGCTTCATTTTTGTTAAAATCAAATATACAAGCAAGATGTACGTCTTCAGAAGCAGAACCTCAGAAGTTGCGACTTCAGAAGCAGAACCTCAGAAGCTGAACCTTCAGACGCTGAACCTTCAGAAGCTGAAACTTCAGACGCTGAATCTTCAGAAGTACTTTCAGAAGCAGTCTTGTTTTCGCACCTTGGAGCTGTTTATTATCTCACCTGATCTTTTAAAGATTTGATTGAAGAATTCGTTCATGTTACTTGATCTCCAAGCTGCGTGTGTTTCTAGAAGGAAGATATTTTCGTGAGATATATTTTGAAGATTGGATATTTTTATTTGTGAATATATTTTCAAAGAGATCTT
Organism: Medicago ruthenica; assembly: GCA_018208015.1. NCBI lineage: Eukaryota > Viridiplantae > Streptophyta > Magnoliopsida > Fabales > Fabaceae > Medicago > Medicago ruthenica. The sequence continues at coordinate 102,826,170 of CM031373.1, read as the reverse complement.
TGGAAAATATATATTTCTGAAGAATATTTGTTTCAATATATTTCTGAGAAGAATATTTGATTTAAATATATGTTGCTGCTGAAGGCTATAAATAGAAGACGCCACTATGGAAGAAATCAACTCAACCAAAGCCATCATTAAAAGAGTATTCTTAGGTTTTGAGTCTGTTAATTGTGAGCCTTTCTTGTGTCACCTTGATGCAAGCTTAGGACTGTGTTTATTGAGTTGTAATTGTAGATCACTTGAAGCTTTTAAGCAAGAGTGACTTTTGTGTGTTTGGAGTGTGTCTCCGTCTTTGATTGTTATTTGAGTCTAAAATCACTGGGGCAGTGATTGTATGAGGGGAAGTGAGAGTGGTCTCATATCTAGGAGTTCCTAGGTAGAAATACCACGGGTAGTGATTAAGTGAGAAGGCGGTGAACTAGAGGTTGTTCACATAGGACTTTGAATTGATACTATTATAGTGGATTTCCTTACTGGCTTGGTAGCCTCCAGACGTAGGTGTGTTTGTCACCGAATTGGGTTAACAAACATCTTGTGCCTTTTACTTTCTGTCTGTTATTTCTTTCCTTGTTATTTGTATTGATCAGTAGCTCAACGTTGAAACTGTGTACTTCACATTACGTTCAGCATCAAGATTTTACTGCGCCAGAATTTCACATCGTAAACCTAATGATACATGATCCACCATAGAATTTATTTGGTCTATGCCTTGAACTTAATTTTTGTAGGACTTTGTTGAAGGACAAACAAAGTTCTAGGTTAGGAAGAGTTTATAAGTGTCAAATTGACGTTGATTTACTTATGTATTTCAAAGGAATTATTAACTTATTTTGTAAGAAATCCTATGAAAAAACCCTAATTCTTGTAAATATTATAAATCCAAGTCCATATTGAATTCCTTGTACTTTTACCTTGTTTCCAACACATTACACAGTTGTCGCGTCGAATTTTGGATGTCAAGCTATTGACTAGCATTGAATCACTACATTTAAATCACGACTGAACTTTTAATTTTTCGGGGAAAAAGGAAAAAAGTTCTAAATTACCTTGAGAAAAGATTTTAGGTTCGAAATTCGATTATGCGAGGGGAAGGTATTAGCACCCCTCACATCCGTTGTACTCAACGGGAACCTCTTAGTCGGCTTAGGCTTAAAATGCTTCGATGTTTTACTTGCGTGTTTAAACATATATGAAAGGTAACATAAACATAATGCGAGACGAAGAAAGAGATAAAAACGAACGAAAGGGAAAAAACAGGTTTTTTATTAATGGGCTTGACAAGATGTCGATCTTGCTCCTACGTATCTCCCGGTAGTCGGAGAATTCAAAGCGTACGTAGTTCTTTGGTAGAAAAAGTTTGTATGTTGGTTCGTTTTAGTTAAAAAAAGATTTGATCGCGTCCGAGCGAAAAAAGTTTGAAAAAGAGAAAGTAATGAAAGTAAATGTCAACTGTTCGGGTTGCTGCCGAAATGGCCATTGACGACAATGCATAAAAGTAAATGATTTGATAAAAAGATTTTGCACTTGGACTTGAACAAAGGTTTTAAAACGTACGAAGACGTACAAAGCTTTAACATGATGAAAGATGGACGCTAGGCGATAAACTCGCGCAAGGCGTGAATGTTTTAAAAGAATAAAAAGACAAACGCACAGAGGCGATAAATTCGCGCAAGGCGTAAATGGTAAAAATAAACACGCGAAGGCGCGAGAGGTTCGGATTGACCACGAGGACCAAGAAAAGGGGAAAAATGGCCACAAGGGGCCAAGGGAAGGTTGAGCGTGCTAGACGCGTCAAGGGTGGAATGACGGTTGCCCGAGCGACGAGACATACGTCACGCATTCGTGCAACCGAGGTTTGGGGAGACATACGTCAAGCCATTCCCGTTTCATTCAAGTTTGGTTTCGTCGGGACTCTAAGGAATCTCAAAGGGAACCAAAATATTTAAAAGGAAACTTAAAGAAAAGAAAAGAAACACGAACAAATTTGTTGTTCGAGTTTATTAAAAATCATGAACATTACTTGTTGCTTAAGTTATTGAAACTCAAGAACGAGTATAGTTCAAGTTTGAACGAGAAACAAATTCATAAGACATGCACAAAATTGGAAAGTTCATAAGTTCGGCTCAATTCGAGCTTGGTTTTAAAAGAGTGAGCAAGCTCGGCTTAAATTCGTGTTTGGATTGAAAATCATGAACAACATGGTTATTCAAGTTTGTTTTGAAAATAGACGAACTTAGCTTGTTGCTCAAACTTGGTTTTGAAAATATTAAGAACATAACTTGTTTCACAAGTTACTCAAAATTTGTCGCACGAACTTGTGAAATTTTCAAAGTTGTGCATGATTATGAATTGGGTTTGGACAAAAATGGTTTTAACCCTCTTTAGGTTCTGAATCAAGGGCTGGAACCCCGAAAATTTGACATTTGAATGCCTGATTCATGTTCTGAGTTTCACATACTTCGCAGAGCGGCCAGAACTTGGCTCTGCGAAGTCAGGTTCTGGTGTGTTCGCAGTGCGAGCAATACTTTGCTCTGCGAAGTATGCAAATTTTCAAACTCAGAAGCTGTTTCTGAACAGAAGTTCAGAAACTGCTTCTAAGCAAGCTTCAGAACCTAAAGGGGGTTAAAAAGCTTGACAAAATGGAAGGAAAAGGGATGTAAAAACTCAGTTACAAAGCTTGGCCCCTTTGAGGTCCCTTTTGAGTTTCAAAAGGGGTTTTTGTGCACAAAGCAAAATTGAACAAAACAAAAGATGAAAACAGCAAACACAATGCAAAATAAAGGTTATAGGAGACTTACAGAACTCCTAGCAATGCTTTAGCAAAAGTTTGGAAGTGGCTTGCTTGCTTGATTGATGGTTAAGAACAATGTTCCAATTGGTGTTGGCTTTGTGTATGAACTGACTTGGTGCTGCAATGTGGTGGTTTTTTGTGTGGATTTCGTGTGTATTGGCTCTGGTTTTTCAATGTGTAATGGCTTTCTGAATTGGTTTCTAATCCTTGGGCCTTGGCATTCCTTTTATAGGCCAAAATGCAAATCTATGTAATGATGGCAAATCTCTAGATTCTAGCTGGTTTGTGGGCTAAATCCAGGCTAAAACACTTTGCATTTAATGCTAATGGATAAAACTTGCTTTGCCTTGTGCCAAGGGGCAAGGTCTTGACTGATCTCAGCCACAAATGCCATTAATTCTAGAAGGTAATTATGAGAAAAAACTGTAAAACAGGGCAGCTGCAAAAGGGGTGATTCTTGGGATCAATCCTTGCAATCTTGGAAGGTCAAGCAATGAAAACGTGTACTGCCATGTACAGGGAGATTGGGGGATACAAAATGAGCATGTGGGCTTATGTGTGGGAGGAGAAATCCAGCTCAAAACAGGGCACACCAAACAGCTTTTTTGCAACATAAACCACTTGTGTTTGACTGGTTTTGGCAGATAAAAAGGGAAGGAAAGGGATCAAGCAGCTGGCTGGCAAGCTTAGGTTGGGTGATGGGTCAATTTGGAGGGACAAGAGCTGACCAAGGGCAGCCAATTTGTTTGATCACATGATAGGTTGGAAGAAAATCCTTCTTTCCTTTTACCTTTAATGTCACACATTAATTCTTGCCTTGCTGCACCAAATCAGTCACAAAATAGCAATAATAATAGTAATAATGCTAATGATAACAATTGTAGTTGAAAGCAAAAAGGATAAACCAATATATAAAATTCTGCATAAAATTTCGCAGAGGTCGCAGTGCGAAGGTGATTTCGCACTGCGAACTCCCCTTTTTTTGGAATTTTTGTATTTAAAAATAAAAGGTGGAAAATGAATAATAATAAATAATAATAATAATGATAATGCAAAAATGCAAATGATAATGCTAATGAATAAAATAGTAAATGACAATAATAATGAAAATGATGATAATAAATAAAAAAAAAATAAAAAAGGATAAAAACTTAATAATATTAATTAAAAATAAAACCTTAATAGTAGTAAAAAGAAAATAATGATATTATTAATGAAACATAATAATACTAAAAACATTAATGATAAAAATGATGATAATATTAATAGTAAAGCTAATGGAAAAAATTATTATATGACAAGAATAAAAGGTAAAAATAAGTAATGAGATAATAAAAGATAAAACACCTAAAAAATATAAGTCAAAAAATGGGGTATGACAGATGCCCCTATTTAAGTTTCTTCGTCCCGGAGATTGAAAGAGAAATTTGAAATGGACGGGTTGAAGAGACTTAAATATAGAGTACGCCATTTTTTGACTAAATATTTTTCTGAGTTATAAATGCTATAAATGCATGTATGCAAATGTTATGAATGCTTGTAATGTAAACATGGATGCAAAGACGATAAAAAAGGAAGACCGCACCGGGGATAAGTGTCAGCTGTTCGGGTTGTCGCCGAACTGCCACTGACAACAAAGAATGAAAAGGTAAATGTCAGCTGTTCGGGTTGCTGCCGAACTGGCCACTGACGACAAAAGAATGAAAAGAATGTCAACTGTTCGGGTTGTTGCCGAACTTGCCATTGACGACAGGAAAATAAAATGTCAACTGTTCGGATGTTGCCGAACTTGCCATTGACGACAGAAACATAAAATGTCAACTGTTCGGATGTTGCTGAACTTGCCATTGACGACAGAAAAATAAAATGTCAATTGTTCGGATGTTGCCGAACTTGCCATTGACGACAGGAAAATAAAATGTCAACTGTTCGGATGTTGCCGAACTTGCCATTGACGACAAAAGATAAAATGAAAGATGTCAGCTGTTCGGATGGTCCGAACTTGCCACTGACGATACTGGGGATGCGGCTGACAAACCGTTCCTTACAGAAATGCCCCTTGAATCGGGGAGAAAGAATGCACAAGCTGTTCATTGAAGAACTTGCCACTTGGCACAACACTGGGGAGTACGCACAAGCTGTTCATTAAAGAACTGCCACTTGGCGTAAGGACATGACAAAAAGACGCGCAAGCTGTTCGTTTGAACTGCCACTTGGCGGAAAAGGGTGACATCTCTGAACCAGGCAGACTGGGGATGACACTTGGAAAAAAGAATTCACGAATTGCTCGCGATTGTTTGGTGAGACTCATGATGGTTAGAAATAACCATGTATGATATGTAATATGTTGTATGCATATGTATGAATGTATGAATGCATGACTGTCACTGAGGACGTCGTGTGAGAGATGGACTCGTACTGGGGATACCCAACATGTTTGTTAAGGAATTGCCCCTTGATACGATGAAAAACCTGCGCAAGCTGTTCGTTAAAGAACTACCGCTTGGCGAAAAGGAGATTGATATCCCTAGACCAGATAGACTGGGGATGCCATTCGACTATTTGTAGGGGAAATGCATGATATGAATATGAGATGCATGTTAATGAATGACTATGATATGATGCATGAATTATGCTGACCTGGGGGATGACAGACGTCACGTGGGACGCTGGGGATTATGATTTGAATGCCGAGTAAAGTCGGGCTTGGATGATGTAAGACTCCACTGGGGGGTATGCCAATAAGATTGGGCTTCGCTTGCGAATTCGCTGGGGATACAAGGATCATTTTGGAAGCATGATCGATATCCAGCCTTCAATGCCAATGGTAATTGGGCTTTTGAGAGTAGGACAAAGATTTACTTCCTGGGGAGTTTGGTAGTCCACTGGGGATTGTGCTAATCCGCTGGAGAGAAGAACTGGCGATTCCGCTGGGAATGCTTACGCTTTGGTTGGCAAGTCCTTGCCTGAATTGTCCTTTCGGGCTCTCAACTCACTGGGGAATTTCTGATTAATTCACCGAGGATTCTGTTGGGGAATTCCTTTTTTTGCGATTGACCATGCTCGGCCTGCGAAGCTTTATCTGCTTTAAGGACAAATACCGATGTACACTCCGAATATTCACGAGTTCGAAAAGGAATGTGTTTATTATTGATAAAAATAAAAGACTCATGAAATAAATTTTGAAAAAGTTTTTTTTTTTTTGTTTTTTGAAATACTATCATCAAGAATAAAAATGAAAGAAAGGGATTTGATAAAAATGGTAAAGAATGTTATGTTGGGAAATGAAATTCATTAAAGGGGTGGTAGCCTACCAAAGGCGTGGCTCAACGAATCTTACAAAGTCTAAAAAAGGTAAATATAAAAGGGAAGGGTACATTGAACGCGATGGCCACTAGTATCCCTAATAACTTTGAATTCCTTGTTTGGATGCTTCCGATTCGGAGTCTTCAGACAATTGATGTGCCCCGAGTGGATCACGACCAATCCGATGTAGTTACTTTGTCTTTTGATCCTTAATTTGCATAGGTCATCCTTTCAGATACTTGACCTATCAGGATAGCTATTTCTGTTTTATGTCTCTAATTTTTGCCTGGACCGCCCTTTCAGGTTTTCAGTCCACCGAGACGCTCTTTTTTGCTTAAGCCGCCCTTTCAGGTTTTCGACTTACCGAGCTATTCTTTTGTTTTTAGACAAAGTATTTCTTGACTACATCGGAGTTCATAGGACGCGGAAAATCCTCGCCGTCCATTGTCGTGAGAATCAAGGCTCCTCCGGAGAATACTCTCTTGACGACATAAGGGCCTTCATAGTTAGGCGTCCATTTCCCCCTAGAGTCGGGTTGAAAGGATAGGATCCTTTTGAGCACGAGGTTTCCTTCTTGGATTTCCCGAGGACGAACTTTCTTGTCAAAAGCTTGTTTCATCCTTTGTTGGTACAGTTGTCCATGACATAAGGCTGTCATGCGTTTCACCTCGATTAAATTCAACTGATCGTATCTGTTTTGACACCACTCAGCCTCTGACAACTTAGCTTCCATCAAGATTCTCAATGACGGGATTTCGACTTCTACGGGGAGCACTGCTTCCATGCCGTATACTAAAGAGAAAGGGGTTGCTCCTGTCGACGTACGTACTGAAGTACGGTACCCGTGCAAGGCATATGGTAGCATCTCATGCCAATCCTTGTATGAGACTACCATCTTTTGCACTATTTTCTTGATGTTTTTGTTTGCAGCTTCAACCGCACTGTCATACCCCAATTTTTGACCTAAAATTTCTTTTTTACTCGTCTTTTTGGTTCGGAATTTTTCGTCGTTTCAGACGAAATTTCGGCAGAGAGGTATTTTAAAATACCTCGTTTAGGGTTCCGAAGGCGACCTTTTTTCAATTTTATTATTATTTTATTTTACTTTAGTTTTTTTTTATCTTTTTTCTTTTTTAATTATTTAATTTTTGGATTTTTTCTATTTTTATTTTATTTTTCATTTATTCTATTTTGTTTTTATTTTTATTCTTAATGGTTATTTTTTTTGGTCTTTATTGCTAATCAAATCTATCCAAAGTCCAAGGCGAAAGGTCAAGGTCAAATGTTTGATTTAATGGCTTTGACATATGTAATTTAATGGCTTTGACATATGTGATTTAATGGTTTTAATCTCATTTGATGGGGATTTAATCCTTGTCTCCTTATTGTCAAAAGTCCACCCCAATGTGTATATAAAGGCACACGCTCCGGCAACCAAAGAGGGAAAAAAGCTCATCAGTACACAAGCCACAATTATTTCCAAACCAAAATTAATCACAACCCAGCAAATCAAAACCACAAAAACAATATCTCAAAACCAAAATCAATCATCATCCATAATCAAAACCACAAACTCGGCCACCTCCACCACCACCACAATCAATCCAAACCTCCTCCCTAACCACCTACAAACCACTAACACTAATCTGAACCACTACATACCACAACCACATAAAGCCACACACACGGCCAAACCCACAACCAAACAACCACTACGCAAAACCGCACCGCCTCTTTACAACCCTTTCCTGCTCACTGCATCCCTCTTTTCCTCTTATTTTTATTTATTAGTTTTATTTCTTTTTCTTGCATTTTCTTTTTATTTGTTGCATTTCTCATCCTTTATTTATTCCCCATGCATTTCATCTTATTGTTCTTTTTATCTTTTGCATTTTCTTCATTCTTTTTACTTTATTTTATTTTCTCAATTTTGTAGTTTTCTTTAGGTTAATTATCATGCATTTTTTTCACTTTATTCATTTTAATGCTTTATAATTCAGCATCTCATGCATTCTTTTACTTTTATGTGACATGTTTATTTCTTTGTTTTGCATCTCTTGCCTTTTTTCAGCATATTTATTTTATTATATTAGCAATTTTACTTTTATTATTTTATTTTGTCATTTTCATTTTTATTAGAATGTATTTAGGTACAATGTAAATATAAATGAGAATATGCACTGACACTCACACTTTATTTATTCCGCTTTATGTCTTTTATTTTTATTTTATTTTTCCTTATAAAAAAAAATACAAAAAATATTATGTTAGTTTAATTTCAAAAGGGTTTCGTGGTGATCCAACGTCACCACGGAATTTCCTCGCGTTTTGCTTTTTTAGTTATATCTTTAGTCTTAGTCCATATAAAAAAAAAACAAAAACATGCAAATAATCAAAAATCACAAAAAAATCTTTTCTTAATAAACCTTGATTTTCAATCAAGTGTCCGTTTTTTCTCTTTTATTTTCTTTAAATAATCATTAATCTACCTTAATAACACTTTAATCATTTTCAAAAAATAAAAAAACACAAACCAATTTTAATCTTTTTGCCACTTGGCCTTATTTTATCTTTAAAACCTTTTCAAAAAAACTAAAAAACACAAAAACAAATCAATCGGCATTTTTATCCAGAACTACGAGGTTTTGATCACTCACGGGTACGTAGGCAGAGGGCTCTGTCCTTCCAAATCATAAAAAATACAAAAACATTTTTATTTTCCTTTCTCACTATTCTAATTCATTCTTTTCTTTTTAAAAAAAAAAATAAGCAAGTTATAGCCAAAATAAATAAATAAAATCAAGAGGTTCTCGTAGAGTACTACGAACGTTTAGGGTGCTAACACCTTCCCTAAACGTAACTAACCCCCGAACCCTAATCTTTTAAAATGTGGTAATTTAGAACTTTTTTCCACTTTTCATTTAAAAATTAAAAGTTCAGTCGTGAAATAAAATTAGTGAGTCAACGCTAATCAATAGCTTGATCTCCGAAAATCACCGCGACACGCACCATTCATCTGAGGTCTATAAGGAGAAGAGTTATGATGCTCGATCTTAAACTCTTTGCACAGCTCCTTCATCATTTTATTATTCAGGTTGGTCCCATTGTCCGTGATGATCTTGTTGGGAATACCATATCGACATATGATATGATTCTTAATAAATCGGACCACCACTTGTTTGGTGACGTTGGCATATGATGCCGCCTCAACCCATTTGGTAAAGTAGTCGATTGCTACTAAGATGAAGCGATGTCCATTTGAAGCTTTGGGTTCGATCCTACCAATCATGTCAATGCCCCACATAGAGAAAGGCCATGGTGATGAGAGGACATTCAGAGCTGTTGGTGGCATGTGGATCTTGTCCGCATAGATTTGACATTTGTGGCATTTCTTGGCATGCTTGTAGCAATCGCTTTCCAAGGTCATCCAGTAGTATCCGGCTCTTAAGATTTTCCTAGCCATTGTGTGCCCACTGGAATGGGTTCCGAAGGAGCCTTCATGTATTTCATGCATTATGAGGTCCGCTTCCTGCTCATCAACACATCTGAGCAGTACCATATCAAAATTCCTCTTGTATAAAACTTCTCCATTTAGAAAGAAGTTGCCGGCTAATCTTCGCAGAGTTTTCTTATCCTTGTTGGATGCCCCATGCGGGTACTCTTGCTTTTGGAGGAAACATTTGACGTCATGGAACCATGGTTTGTCATCTACGACTGCTTCGGCTGCAAATACATGTGCGGGCCTTTCTAGGTGTTGAACCTTGATTGTTGGAATTTCATTCCGGCGACTGACCTCATACATAGAAGATAAGGTTGCCAAAGCATCTGCCATTTGATTCTCGTCTCGAGGAATGTGATGCAGCTTGACTTTGTTGAAAAAGGTTAGCAAGCGTCTTGCGTAATCTTTGTAAGGGATCAAGCCGGTGTGGCGAGTTTCCCATTCTCCATTGATTTGATTAATCACAAGAGCTGAGTCTCCGTAAATGTCGAGGTTCTTGATCCTTAGATCGATGGCTTCTTCAATTCCTGAGATACAAGCTTCATATTCTGCCATATTGTTTGTACAGTCGAATGATAGTCTTGCAGCAAAAGGGAGATGTTTGCCCTCAGGGGTGACGATGACTGCTCCAATTCCATTGCCATAGACATTTACTGCTCCATCAAAGATTAACTTCCATTTAGATTCGGGATCTGGACCTTCGCCGGGTAGTGGTTCGTCACAATCCTTCATCTTTAGATACATGATTTCTTCATCGGGGAAGTCAAACTTGATTGGTTGATAATCCTCAATCGGTTGATGAGCCAAATGGTCAGCGAGAATGCTGGCCTTGATGGCTTTCTGAGTGTGGTATTCGATGTCGTATTCTGACAACAACATCTGCCAACGGGCGATCCTTCCGGTTAAGGCGGGTTTTTCAAAGATGTACTTGATTGGATCCATCTTGGATATCAACCAAGTAGTATGATTAAGCATGTAGTGGCGAAGACGCCTAGCAGCCCAGGCTAATGCACAGCAAGTCTTTTCGAGTAGAGAGTACCGGGACTCACAGTCCGTAAACTTTTTGCTTAGGTAGTAGACGGCGTGCTCTTTTCTACCGGTCTCATCTTGTTGTCCGAGTACACAACCCATGGAGTCCTCCAATACAGTCAAGTACATAATCAACGGTCTTCCTTCGACTGGAGGAATGAGTATTGGAGGTTCTAGCAGGTACTCCTTGATGCTGTCAAAAGCTTTTTGGCAATCTTCTGTCCATACCACTTCTTGATTTTTGCGGAGCAGTTTGAAGATAGGTCCACAAGTGGCTGTCATATGGGATATGAATCTAGAGATGTAGTTTAAACGTCCTAAAAATCCCCTTACTTGCTTCTCAGTTTGAGGAGCAGGCATTTCTCTGATGGCTTTGACCTTATCGGGATCTACTTCGATACCCTTTTGACTGACAATGAAACCTAGGAGTTTTCCTGATCTCACGCCGAATGTACATTTGTTGGGGTTCAGGCGAAGCCGATATTTTCTCAGGCGTTGAAACATCTTTGACAAATACTCGACACGCTCTTCTTCCGTTCTTGATTTGACAATCATGTCGTCGACATATACTTCGATTTCTTTGTGTATCATGTCGTGGAAGAGAGTAGCCATGCCCCTTTGGTAGGTAGCACCCGCATTCGTTAGACCAAAAGGCATCACTTGATAGCAGAAGGTGCCCCAAGGTGTAATGAAAGACGTTTTTTCTCTATCCTCAACAGCCATTTTAATCTGATTATATCCCGAGAAGCCGTCCATGAAGGAGAAAACCTTGGATTTGGCGGTGTTGTCAACCAATATGTCAATGTGAGGTAAAGGGAAGTCGTCCTTCGGACTAGCCTTGTTTAAATCTCGATAGTCGACACACATTCTGACTTTACCATCCTTCTTGGGAACTGGCACTATGTTGGCCAACCATTGAGGATATTCCGAGGTAACGAGAAATCCAGCATTAATCTGCTTTTGCACTTCCTCTTTGATCTTAAGAGCCATGTCAGGGCGAGTTCTTCTCACTACAAGAAAAAAGGTATTTTGCGACACTTACTTTGCGACCCTTAGCTTTGAACAGTCGCAGATTACACTTTTGCGACTGTTATTGCGACTGTTAGGCTTAAGGGTCGCAGGTTTTATTATTTTTTTTAAGCGCCTTTTGTCATTATATATTTTGGCCAATTATTTCATCCCTCCCGCTCTCCATTTTCAGTCTCCCTCCCACACCTCCAAAACCCTATATCCCAATTTTATCCCAATTATTTCATCCCTCCCGCGCTTCTTTCCTGCAATTCCTTCTTCCTCCCTATATCCCAATCTTCTTTCCTGCGCAACCTTCTTCCAGATTCAGCAATTTCAGCAATTTCACTCTCAATCATTCGCGCAGCTCTCAATCATTCGCAGCTCACCCCCAATTTCACTCTCACCCAATTTCTCTCAGATTCGCGCTCACCCCCTTCACAATCATTCGCGCTCACCCCCTTCACAATTTCGGATTCTCAAAAGGTGCTTCTTCCTCTCAAAAGGTGCTTCTTCCTCTGATTGGTATTTTTTTATTTTGTTGTGTTTTTGTTTTAGTCTGTTTGATGATTTAGTCTGTTTGATGATTTTGTTGTGTTTGATTTAGTCTGTTTGAGGCTATGATGATTCTCTACTAAACCAATCTGTGTTACTATTTTAATAGGATATATTTTTTCGTCTTTCCTGTATATGATGATTCATAACCTTCAAATCCTCATTCTCCTTTAGGTAACTCTTTCATTCTTATCCCTTTTTCCTTAATTTTGACGTTTTTAAGGTTTTATGTTTTTATGTTTTTTTTTTCTATTTTTGTGTACCCTTTATAGATTTGTTCTGATTTTCCTCTTGCCCATGTTCTGATTTTTGTAAAAAATTGTGCTTTTTATTTGTTTAATAATTTACCTTTATTTTGATTTTTTTTTAAAATATTAAAATTGATGTTTTTTTGACCTATTTTTGTTGATATGTGCAATGCTTATTGAATGAGTGGTTAATTGTGAGGTGTGATCTTTTATTCTGGTTTTGGTTTTGTTTTTATGTTCTGTTTTTCATTCATGGCTCTAAATTGTGCTGTTATTATTATACATTTTTTTTATCTGTTCTGAGTAAATAGTTATTGTTATTATGATAATAATAGGTTTGTTTTATATTTCATAATTGTAATTGACTATTTGAGTCTGTTTTCATGAGACATTGTGTGTTTAAATCAAATGTGCGAAATAATACAGTTGTGTTGGAGACTGATTTATATTTTGATTTTAATTTAATATTAATTAATAGATCAATCAATCAATTGATAATAAATCCTCAATTTAGAGCCCTTTTGTTGTCGGTTTCGCGTAGGCCACTTCGTTGTAAGTTTGTTTTACAACCATGAGGTACTCGTTCGAGATTGGCACTGAGAGAATAACTTTTTTTTAAAAAATAATCACTTTTGAGGGTATTTCATCCTTTGGTTACCGGTTTTAAGAGTCCTGATGGTTACCCTGAAGCATATCAAATCTGTCATTTTAGTCTCAAAATATATGAAAATCAGTAGTTAGGACTAAATTGAGGGATTATTCATCAATCGACTAATACTGTAGTTACTAGTTTACATTGTAATTATGTATATTTGTCTTCCTTATTGTGCTTAATTGATGAGTTACATTGTGAGATTGGTGTGTATGAACCGTTGTTACTCCCTCCAGTGATTAATATTGAAGCCAACAGAACTGAACAGTCCATGATAATTTTTTGAAGTGTTTGATGATAAATGTGTGTTCTTGATCTTTATGGAAATTGGAATTTGTACGCTAAGCCAGCTAGTGGTCATGTTGCAGTTTTGGTTAATGATGTTTTTTCAACTTTCTTTAGTGTGATGATGGTTCATGCATGACACTAACACACTTCTTTGTTCTTATTGTTGTTTACTTTTTTCATTTGTGGCATGTTAATCTACTGAAAAAAACACGAACATGATTTATAATGCCGTCTGAAATTGGACTTCGGAAAAGATACTTAACGTGTAATTTGTTTGCGGAAGCTGTTATTTAATGTGTTTTACTTTCTTTGGCTTTCTTGCCTGATTAAAACTAATTAAATGTATAGTTTCAACCCAATGAATTGTTATATATTGCTTCTTTTGCAAGGTTTATTTGAAAAATGTTGATTTCTAATTGTAGTTTATTTGAAACTTCAAATATCATGTCATCCAACACTCTATTTATTTTGGTTTGTATTACAGAGAAATTCCGTTTCAGTGCTGAGTTTATTGAGATGAGGCGACAGGCATTGGATGTATTTGTAAATAGAATAGCATCACATCATGAACTTCAACAAAGTGAGGATCTGAGGACATTTTTGCAGGCAGAGGAAGAGGTGATACCTTTGACTTCAGTAAACTATTTTGTTCTCTGTGCATCTTTATCTATTTGATATGTGATTTGTTGGCTATTCTGCTCTTTCTTTTTGTTTTTCAACTTCTATCATGGTGCCGTGTCACTGCACTGGTTTTTAGTCTAAATCTTTGATTCAATCTAACCATTGTGACTAAATTGATTGCTTAGTTCATTGTGGAGTCTCCTAAATTGACCACAAACTACTTGATTTCATATACTGTAGCTCATATTATATTTATATGGAAAAACCCTTTAAAAAAATGTTTATATGGAAAAATGAATTATGCAATATGGTCGCCGATTCCATAGCTCCATAACTACCTCCTATCACTGTACATGTTGGAGAGTGGGATGTTGAACGTGCCAATACATACTGTTTTCCTCCATCCTCTCCCACATGTGATTTAGTTATATCTATTGTCTCTGCAACTGATCTAGCTCTGCTGTTTGTCACATTTGATATTTAAGAGGGAAAAGAAACCTTATTTAAGCTTGATTTCATTAAATATACTTTGCAGACAATGGAGAGGTTAAGGTCCCACGAGACTGGTATCTTCAAGAAGCCATCTGATTTGATGCAGATTTTTAAGGTAAGATGTGTTCTACTGGTATTTTCAAATACAAATAGTTTCCTTTTACTAGATTTGCTTTAGTTTTTTCAAATAAACATCTCATAGATGGCACAGACCCATAGAGTAGAGTGTGATCAAGGAGTTTAACAGGTTTTATCTTTATCCTCGGTAGACCAACGAAATATACTCTGCACTTGATATTTGCATTTTGCTGCATTCTTATGCAATTCTACTACTTCGCTGAATATCTAATGTAATGGTCTCCTGGATTAAAAATTTCATTTACTTAGACACTTGCTTTTGCTAGTCTACTTGGTTAAGTGTTGTTTGTTCAGGAATCTTGTAAGATTCAAAGTTGATTGAGTGAACTTTTTCAGGATGTGCAATCAAAAGTCAGCGATGTTGTCCTTGGGAAGGAGAAGCCAGTGGAAGAATCAAATGCTGAATATGAGAAGCTAAAACATTACATTTTTGAACTGGAAAACCACTTGGCTGAAGCTCAAAAGCATGCATATCGTCTTGTGAAGAGGCACAGAGGTAACGGTTTCATTTGAGATTTCAGTTTGGTACTAATTTTTGTCTTCTATATGTATTGTCCTTTTTCTGTTATACTCTTATGTGCTTCCTTGGTATATTTTATCCATTATTCTGCCAAAGATCAATTTCTAAGATAAAATGTACTTTAGAATGCTCTTGCAGAGTTGGGACAATCACTGTCAGATTTTGGAAAAGCCGTGAAACTTCTAGGAGCTTCTGAAGGAAATGCACTTGGGAAAGCATTCTCTGAACTTGGGATGAACTCAGAGATTTTATCAGTCAAGCTGCAAAACGAGGTCAGCTTTAAGTGTTGATGTCATACATTAATCTACTGACTTCTCATATATATTTGTTTGCATAAATTTGCATGCTTTTGAAGGGTGAAAAGAACTATCCTAATTTGAATCTGTCAAACAGGCACATCAGCTTTTGATGAATTTTGAAGAACCTTTGAAAGACTATGTCCGTGCTGTACAATCTATTAAGGTAGGTCTGGTTATGTTTTCGTTCATTATGTAATAACAAAATTGTCTAATCTGATTAAGATTTTG
Source organism: Medicago ruthenica (assembly GCA_018208015.1). NCBI lineage: Eukaryota > Viridiplantae > Streptophyta > Magnoliopsida > Fabales > Fabaceae > Medicago > Medicago ruthenica. The sequence continues at coordinate 102,810,493 of CM031373.1, read as the reverse complement.
TTCATGCGTTTTCTTTGAAATATTTTAGCCAATATAAATAGTTGATCATTTTATTTCCAGGCTCACCCATGGTTCAAAGGTGTTGAATGGGACAAATTGTACCAAATGAAAGCTGCTTTTATTCCTGAGGTCAATGATGAATTAGATACTCAAGATTTCGAGAAATTTGATGAGGTATCTTACTTATTTTTTATGTTGATGGATATAGAAGAGTTGATTATTTTTTGTCATGATATAATATTCTGCTCTATTTACCATTGATGTGCAGGTGGACATGCAAACTGAACCTTCCTCACAGGCAGGGCCGTGGAGAAAGGTTGGTTTTTGTTATTTAAAATTGTGTATGGTTTGGTTTACAACTGCTTGTTAATATCACTGGTGTAGATTGGGCTATTATTTTTTCAATTTATTTGTGGTTTTCAATCTCGTAATTAAGATTTTCTATTTGGATTATATAAATCAGCCTCTTGCAAATGCATTTTACAAGTGCAAGATAAGGCAGACTTTCTATAGTAAACCAGAGTCTGACTCTTCTTTAGACTGTGCCATGGTAGGAGCTTTGTAATTGTAGCACCGGATATTTATTGTTTATAGCTTTGAAATTGTAGCACCGGATATTTATTGTTTATGGATTTTATTCTACTTAGAATGCAAAAGCTTTTGAGATACTTCGGTATATTCTAACAGTAATGGAATTTACTTTCGATGAAACTGGAATGTGACAGATTTTTTCTTTAACAATAACACTTGTGGATAATGCAAAAGCTTTAGCTGTTTTAAGCGTTATTTTTGGTTTCAGAATTTTGAGGACTTTGTTGTGGGGAATTTCATCAGCCGTGCTCATGATATTATGGCTGCACGGATAATGCATATGTGGAAATTGGAAAGTGTTCAGGATGTTGATGAGTTCGACGAAAGCTACAGAGACCGAAGAATGCCTAACAAAGGTTGCTTTGAGCTACTTAAGATTTCTTTAGATGGACATATGGAAGTGCTTGTCAAAGAGTTTACAAGGATCAGAGCTAAAATTAGAATTTTTTTAGTTTGTTCTTTTTGATAATGTATAAGTATATTTTTGATACTTATTATACGATGTTTATAAAAATGAATGAGATTTAGATATTTTTAGTTATATATTTCTGTATTTTAAGTATTTATTAATATATTTATTTAAATTGTCAATAAAAATTGCTCCAACCAATTTTTTTTTAAAAAAACTAAACATTTGCGACTGTTGTGAGGGGTCGCAAGTCCCTTCAAAACCATGTGAATGCTCTTCCTTTGCGACTGTTCCTAACAGTCGCAATAGCCTTTGCGACTGTTGGTGCGATTGTTGGTTGAACAGTCGCAAAATACCCTTTGCGACCCCAATTTCTGTGTCTGTTGGGGAACAGTCGCAAAGGGATATCTGCGACCCTTCTAACAGTCGCAATCCATGATTTCAGAAGTCGCAAAATGCCTTTTTTCTTGTAGTGTCTCAACTTCTGCTTGACTGGCGAACATTCCGGTTTTAGAGGTAAGTGGTGCTCCACAATCTCAGGATCCAATCCTGGCATATCTTGGTATGACCATGCAAAGATATCCACATATTCTTCAAGAAGCTTGACTATTTTCTCTTTGACGGGCGCATCCAATAACGCTCCAATCTTAACTTCTCTCTTTTCTTCTTCGGAACCCAAGTTGATGACCTCTATCGTTTCCTCGTGAGGCTGAATGGTCTTCCTCTCTTGTTCTAGTAGGCGCTTGATCTCATCCGGGATCTCTTCATCCTCTTCCTCTTCCGCTTCGTAAACCGGGAATTCAAAGTTAGGAGGGAGCCTAGGGCTAAGGTGTCCGACAGGTTTATGGGTGCTTAGTCTGCATGTGATGGATGATTGATTTTAGTAAAAGATGAAAAATGCAGACTCTTTGAAATTAAAAGAAAATGTTTTTGGTTTTCGTATTGAAAAATAAAAAGAAAAAGACAACGTATAAATACGTGGAAGTTGTAATAGAAACAACGATTTTTATTAATTGATGATAGTATATTAAACAAGCCCTACATGAGTCTCCTTTCGCTTCGGGTGAGGCGAAGGGTTTTTTTTTGAAAAAAGCTAAAATAAACAAACACATTACTTTGAAGACTGGATAACAGAAGGAACATCGATAGCAACCCAATTGCGACAAGCTCCTCCGGGCGTTACATGGACATGTGTTGTTTCTTCCGGCCCATCTTCAGTGATGGCGTTGGTTTCCCTTGTGGAGTGAATGAAGCTGGCGCTACGAAAGATGTTCTCGAGCGGTTCAATGTTAGTGCTTGGCTCGGCAACTCTCGTAGTTGGAGTGAAACCTAAACCTTCTCCATGCTTACGCTCCGGCAGACTTATTGTCTTTCCCCAATCCGGGAGTAAGTCACCTTGCACTGCTCTTTGTGCGCTCTTGAAAGAAGACATGGACGCTTCATTCTTTGTGGCACTCTCATCTTCTAAGGAAAGACCTTGGAATGATGTCCCGTCAACGATATCAGCACCGATGAACGAGAAAGCCGACAGATGGCTGATTAACAGAGCTTCCTCTCCTCCCACAGTAACTAGCTTCCCATTCTTCACAAATTTCAGTTTTTGATGCAGTGTGGATGTCACTGCTCCGGCCTCGTGGATCCACGGTCGACCTAACAAACAACTATACGCTGCTTGTATATCCATTACTTGGAAGGTTATTTGGAAGACAGATGGTCCGATGGTAATAGGTAAATCTACCTCCCCGATCACTGATTTCTTCGAGTCATCAAAGGCTTTAACAACTACCCCACTTTGCCTTATGGGGGTCCCCTGGTAAGAAAGCTGGTCAAGGGTTGTTTTGGCCATTACATTTAATGAAGAGCCGGTGTCTACAAGTACATTTGATAGAGCATCCGACTTGCAGTTTACCGATATATGTAATGCCAAATTATGGTGTCTTCCTTGCTCCGGGAGTTCCTCATCACTAAAGCTTAAGCTATTGCAAACAGTGATGTTTCCGACAATGCCTCCGAATTGGCCGAGGGTTATGTCGTGCTCCACAAAGGCTTGGTCCAAGACCCTCATCAATGATTCTCTATGTGCGTCGGAGTTCAACAATAAGGATAACATAGAAATCTTGGAAGGCGTTTGCAACAACTGATCCACGACCTTGTATTCGCTCTTCTTGATTAGCTTTAATACCTCATCGAGATCCGAATCGGAATTTGCCCCACTGGATTGACCCATTTCTTTGCTCGTGCAGGGGTCCTGGGTTGGTTTTGGTTTAAATACCGGGGTGCTGACCTTCTCTTGGACTGTTGTGGGAAGAACACGTCCGCTCCTTAGCACTTTGCTGCTGTCCGTGATATTACTGACAGGAGCTAAGGGGGGAATAGGCGTCTCTTGACCGTTGTTCATCATGGTTGCAAGGTACTTATAAGGAACCGCTTTGTTGGAAGTGTATGGGGCAGGCCCTGGTAAACATATCACAAGTGGAGTAGTGGCAGGCTTATGGCTGCTGAAGGCTATCTCCAAGTGTTCCGGGATATCAAACTCCGGAATTATGACACATACACTTTCGTCCTTTTTGGTGACAATGAGCTCCTTCTTGTCCATTAGTCCTTGTATGTCATTTTGGATTTGCCCACATCCTTGAGGACTTACTGAACACTCTTCACAACTAGCATGATCGTGCTCGAACATAGCTGCTTTACACATTTTGATGTGTAGTGGAACCAAAGGAGTCTTGATGTTTTGGACTTTCAAAATAGGATTGGTTCCTTGGTGCTCTTGAACCATGTTGATTGAGGAACCATGGTTCGGCAGCGGGTCAGTTTGGACATTTGGGTTTGAGTCCTTGAAGGTCAATACTTTGGTACGGACTAGCTTCTGGACCTCATTCTTTAAAGCAAGGCAACGTTCAACGTCATGGCCTGGTGCCCCTTGATGGTATGCGCATGTAAGGTCATGTCGATACCATGGAGGTAATACACTTGGTACGGGAGGTGGTGCTCTTGTTTGTACGAGATTTCTCGCAAGTAAAGCCGGGAGCAGGTCCGCGTATTTCATGGGTATCGGATCGAATGCCGCTCTTGGGCGATTCTGATGGTTGAAAGGTTGCTGAGGTGCTTGAGGTCGGAATTGCTGCTGACCTTGTGGGCGGGGCTGTTGGTATGATTGTTGTGGATTTTGCAGATGTTGTTGTTGATAGGACTGTTGATATTGAGGGAGAGATCTTTGCGGGACTTGAACTTGGTAATTCGGAGGTGTAGAGATGGAAGGTGAGATAGCAGAGACATGCGGATATGCCGAGTACCCTTGATGAGGTCCTCCGTGGCCAATCATGCCGATATCTTGCTCTTTCTTCCTTGGATAGCTGCCCCCGAATCTCTTTGTGCTACTAGACGGAGCACTTTCCTTTACTAAGTGTCCCTCTCGGACCGCATCCTCCAAATGTACGCCCATGCTTACTTACCATTTCGGTGAAGTCACTTGGCGCACTGGCAACCATTCGTTCATAGTAAAAGGAACCAAGGGTATTTAAAAAGATCTTGGTCATTTCCTTTTCTTCTAGAGACGGGCTAATCTGAGCTGCTATCTCTCTCCACCTTTGTGCGTACTCCTTAAAGGTCTCTTTGTCCTTTTGGGCCATGGCCTGGAGTTGGTCCCGGTCCGGGGCCATGTCCAAATTATATTTGTACTGGCGGACAAACGCCTCTCCCAAGTCATTAAAGGTTTAGATTTTGGTACTATCCAAACCCATGTACCACTTTAAAGCGGCACCGGTTAAGCTATCTTGGAAATAATGGATGAGAAGCTGATGGTTGTCGGTTTGTGTCGACATCTTCCTTGCGTACATTACCAAGTGACTTTGCGGGCAAGTGTTCCCTTTGTACTTTTCAAAATCCGGGACCTTGAATTTAGGAGGGATCTTGACATTGGGTACAAGGCAGAGATCATGGGCGTCCTTCCCGAATAAATCCTTCCCTCGGAGGGCTTTAATCTCCTTTTGCATCTCATCGAATTTTTCAAGGAAATCAGCCATCCTACCCTGGGCGCCTAAACTTTCGGCATGAAAGATAGGCCCTTGATCAAATTGAGTGGTATGAACCACTGGTGTAGTGAAGGCCGCAGCAGCCTGGGTAAAGGTAACCTCGGGTTGAGTGACCGGGGTTTCTTGAAAGGTAGTAGGAATAGGGACGGACTCTTCACCAAAATCAAATGGCATACCCCATGTGCAACCGGGGGGTTTAGTGTAGCGCTGAGTTCCATCATGTAGGGTCGGGGTTGAAGTAGAAGCTAGTGCTGGAGCTTGGGAGCTAGAGGGAGGAGGAGGTGCCGGGATTTGCGCGGCTGCTAGTAGTTTCACTAACTCCGTTAGTTTTTCCATTTCCGTTCTCATAGATGTTACTTCTTCACGAAGATCTTGATTCTCTTGTTCTAGGTTCTCCATTTTTCTCTTTATGGTTGCTCGGGTATTGTAGGAGTGGGTTGCCTCGGGACGATGAGCCACTTTTCCTTACGAGAAGACACGTAGTGTTGCGGAGAGAATGCGAACACTGAAGACTCAATTTGGATTATAAGAAATCCTGAGGATAAGAAAAGGGAAATGAGTTTGGACTCGAGGATGACCGTATGCATGATAATGAATGATGTATGTATGAAAATTTTTTGATTGTTTTGCTTTATAAGGAGATTTAAAAAGTGTGCAATTAATATTAGCAATTAAAAGTATTAGAAGCCGGGAAATTAACATTGTCAAAAACATATATTTGATTGAATAACATTGAGATTACAAAGTGTAACTAATGCTAATACAAATCAAATAGCCGCTCGCCTTTCGGCCTTGCCTATTTCCTCCCTATAGAAATCTAATGTGTCCTTGCAGAACTTCATAAATTTCTGGATTTCCGTAGGGATGACAAAGTATGGCATGACCATCTCGGCCTTTGCAAGTCTCTTCGGAAGCTCGGCGATGACTAAGTTTGAGAATGCGACTAATCTAGTGAAATCCTCACTTAGTCGGGAGGCATCTTGCCATACAAACTCACTCACTTCCTTGCGTTGGGCTAGCTGGATATTTGCATGTCTAATCTCATCAAGGAGTCGTGCAATGTGGTTCCCATGCTCTCTTGCAATCTTATCGAAGTATTCTTCGGATTTCTTGATGTCCGCTTCGAGGCGATTGCAATGTAGCTTCCCTTGATGAGAAAGGCTCTCATGTCTTTGCCGTTGGACGCGTTCGGCTTGAAGCTGCTCTTTGTAGTCTTTGACCACTTCTTGGAGCTGTTGATTTTTCTCTTGAAACTTCAACCTCCATTTCCGTTGAGCTTCGATAGCTAGCTCGCCGAACTTCTTGAGCTCTTGGTTGGAATGCAAGATTCTTTCCAACTCTTCGTCCTTGGCCACGAGGTTGGCATCCGCACTAACCAAGCCGCCTCCTATCCAATTTCTCTTCCCTTCGGAGATCTTTAGCCGTTTTTGGCACACTAAGAGAGAGTTTGTTACTTCATCGCGATCTCTCTTCGTCCTAGTGATCTCTCCCAAAGCTTGGAGGTGCTTCAATTCTAAGTCTCCGTTTTTGTTTTGGAGCTCTCGAATCTTAGCTTTGAGTTCCTCCGCTTCTTGGTTGGGAATGATTGTGATAGGTTTAGGTGTAGGAGGTTTTGGAGGGCATATAACCACAAAGGGTAATTTGATTGTTTTAACCCTCTCCTTCACCCATTGAGTATAAAGGGGTTTGGCGACACAATTCCTCTTGCCGACCCTTCCTTTGTGCACTTGGCTCCACGCCCCTTGGATTCTCTCTAGCAATGCCGGGTTTTGATCGCCTTCCCTTAAAAAGAAAGCTTCCAACAAAAGGTCATTAGGTTTGTTTTCCATTGAAAAACCTAGTTGTCGGAGAGAGAGGACCGGATTGTAGTTAATACATCCCTTAGTACCAATGAGGGGTACATTAGGGAAGTCCCCGCAACTGAGGATAATTTCCGGGTCCTCTAAATTTGGAGAAAACCAATGGATGTCCTTCGCGACGAGGGTCGTCATCCGTTGTGACCATTTGAGCTTGGCCCGGTTTTCCACAAAGTCTCGGTTTCTTGGCATGTGGGACATCATCCAAATTTGCACTAAAGGAGTGCAACAAGAAATCTTGAGTTCCCTTGCTTGTTCATGCCTAGAGTAGAGGGAGTGATAAAAATCCGCCAAAATTGTGGGAACCGGATTTTTAATCATGAATACCTCTAAAGCCGGAAAGTCTACGAAATCATCCATATTGGGGAATAAAACAATCCCGTAGACTAAAAGGGCTAAGATGCCGTTGAATTCCATTCCCTCTTTGTTGGCTAGTAAATCCCGAGCTTTGGCTTCCAAAAACTTTCTTGTGAATCCCCTAGCATTTCCTCTAATTTCCAAGTTAGATGCTACTTCTTGGACATCAAGGTATAAGGATTCAGCGATGGCCTCTAATGTGGGGTCTTTCCCGGGACCGAGATATAGTTCATGACCTTTCATGCTACAACCCAAGATCTTCTCGAATTCTTCCAATGTTGGAGCTAGTTGGAAATCTTGAAATGTAAAGCACCGGAGTGGTGGGTCGAAGAATTGTGCCAAAGTGGTTAAGGCCGTTGAATCTATCCTCACGGGTAGGAGATCAAGTATTAACCCATAGCTTGCTTCAAAAACACTCTTGTTGACCGGGGAGAGCTTCTTACTTAAGGCTAACAAACTTTCCACCCTAGGAGCTTTAACCTTGAAAGCGAGCGTACTTTTATTTCCGGAATCCATATTTCTTTTTGCTAATATTTGATTGTTCTTTTTAAACTCCTATAAAGCAAAGTGATATGCGAAAATTATTTTTCATGAATGTAAATGTATGATATGCATGGGTGTGATATGTATGTTCAAAATTTCCCCCCATCCTCACGTGTAGGCTCTAAAGGTAAGATTCCTAAGAAGAGGTCCCTAGAGTCATCGATCTCATATGGAATTAGGGTTGTCTATGGACATACGTCGACATGACTTCAATTAATTCCATATGAAAATCTCGTCTAAGCGGGGTTGGGCATCCTACCTCACGGACATACGTCAACGCGGACTTCCGCACACAACCTCCTTCTAACTTAGTTTTCTCTCGAGCTCGGGTAGAGAGCCTCACACGTCCGGCATTAACCCGAACAATGTGGAGTAACATCGCTCAAGTAACCCCCACAATTGATATATATATGAATATGAAGCAAAAATAATATATATAAATGTAAAGCATAAAGAATAAACAAACAAATGACAAGAAAATATAAACACGCAAGTAAAATGAAACAAAATAGCCTAAAAGCCGACTGAGATAGGCTTGACTCGTTTATGCACAAACAAAATGTTTAATGCATGTCCCCAGTGAAGTCGCCATTTCTGTCGCGTCGAATTTCAGATGTCAAGCTATTGACTAGCATTGAATCACTAAATTTAAATCACGACTGAACTTTTAATTTTTCGGGGAAAAAGGAAAAAAGTTCTAAATTACCTTGAGAAAAGATTTTAGGTTCGAAAGTCGATTATGCGAGGGGAAGATATTAGCACCCCTCACATCCGTTGTACTCAACGGGAACCTCTTAGTCGGCTTAGGCTTAAAATGCTTCGATGTTTTACTTGCGTGTTTAAACATATATGAAAGGTAACATAAACATAATGCGAGACGAAGAAAGAGATAAAAACGAACGAAAGGGAAAAAACAGGTTTTTTATTAATGGGCTTGACAAGATGTCGATTTTGCTCCTACGTATCTCCCGGTAGTCGGAGAATTCAAAGCGTACGTAGTTCTTTGGTAGAAAAAGTTTGTATGTTGGTTCGTTTTAGTTAAAAAAAAGATTTGATCGCGTCCGAGCGAAAAAAGTTTGAAAAAGAGAAAGTAATGAAAGTAAATGTCAACTGTTCGGGTTGCTGCCGAACTGGCCATTGACGACAATGCATAAAAGTAAATGATTTGATAAAAAGATTTTGCACTCGGACTTGAACAAAGGTTTTAAAACGTACGAAGACGTACAAAGCTTTAACATGATGAAAGATGGACGCTAGGCGATAAACTCGCGCAAGGCGTGAATGTTTTAAAAGAATAAAAAGACAAACGCACAGAGGCGATAAATTCGCGCAAGACGTAAATGGTAAAAATAAACGCGCGAAGGCGCGAGAGGTTCGGATTGACCACGAGGGCCAAGAAAAGAGGAAAAATGGCCACAAGGGGCCAAGGGAAGGTTGAGCGTGCTAGACGCGTCAAGGGTGGAATGACGGTTGCCCGAGCGACGAGACATACGTCACGCATTCGTGCAACCGAGGTTTGGGGAGACATACGTCAAGCCATTCCCGTTTCATTCAAGTTTGGTTTCGTCGGGACTCTAAGGAATCTCAAAGGGAACCAAAATATTTAAAAGGAAACTTAAAGAAAAGAAAAGAAACACGAACAAATTTGTTGTTCGAGTTTATTAAAAATCATGAACATTACTTGTTGGTTAAGTTATTGAAACTCAAGAACGAGTATAGTTCAAGTTTGAACGAGAAACAAATTCATAAGACATGCACAAAATTGGAAAGTTCATAAGTTCGGCTCAATTCGAGCTTGGTTTTAAAAGAGTGAGCAAGCTCGGCTTAAATTCGCATTTGGATTGAAAATCATGAACAACATGGTTATTCAAGTTTGTTTTGAAAATAGACGAACTTAGCTTGTTGCTCAAACTTGGTTTTGAAAATATTAAGAACATAACTTGTTTCACAAGTTACTCAAAATTTGTCGCACGAACTTGTGAAATTTTCAAAGTTGTGCATGATTATGAATTGGGTTTGGACAAAAATGGTTTTAACCCTCTTTAGGTTCTGAATCAAGGGCTGGAACCCCAAAAATTTGACATTTGAATGCCTGATTCATGTTCTGAGTTTCACATACTTCGCAGAGCGGCCAGAACTTGGCTCTGCGAAGTCAGGTTCTGGTGTGTTCGCAGTGCGAGCAATACTTTGCTCTGCGAAGTATGCGAATTTTCAAACTCAGAAGCTGTTTCTGAACAGAAGTTCAGAAACTGCTTCTAAGCAAGCTTCAGAACCTAAAGGGGGTTAAAAAGCTTGACAAAATGGAAGGAAAAGGGATGTAAAAACTCAGTTACAAAGCTTGGCCCCTTTGAGGTCCCTTTTGAGTTTCAAAAGGGGTTTTTGTGCACAAAGCAAAATTGAACAAAACAAAAGATGAAAACAGCAAACACAATGCAAAATAAAGGTTATAGGAGACTTACAGAACTCCTGCAATGCTTTAGCAAAAGTTTGGAAGTGGCTTGCTTGCTTGATTGATGGTTAAGAACAATGTTCCAATTGGTGTTGGCTTTGTGTATGAACTGACTTGGTGCTGCAATGTGGTGGTTTTTTGTGTGGATTTCGTGTGTATTGGCTCTGGTTTTTCAATGTGTAATGGCTTTCTGAATTGGTTTCTAATCCTTGGGCCTTGGCATTCCTTTTATAGGCCAAAATGCAAATCTATGTAATGATGGCAAATCTCTAGATTCTAGCTGGTTTGTGGGCTAAATCCAGGCTAAAACACTTTGCATTTAATGTTAATGGATAGAACTTGTTTTGCCTTGTGCCAAGGGGCAAGGTCTTGACTGATCTCAGCCACAAATGCCATTAATTCTAGAAGGTAATGATGAGAAAAAACTGTAAAACAGGGAAGCTGCAAAAGGGGTGATTCTTGGGATCAATCCTTGCAATCTTGGAAGGTCAAGCAATGAAAACGTGTACTGCCATGTACAGGGAGATTGGGGGAAGCAAAATGAGCATGTGGGCTTATGTGTGGGAGGAGAAATCCAGCTCAAAACAGGGCACACCAAACAGCTTTTTTGCAACATAAACCACTTGTGTTTGATTGGTTTTGGCAGAGAAAAAGGGAAGGAAAGGGATCAAGCAGCTGGCTGGCAAGCTTAGGTTGGGTGATGGGTCAATTTGGAGGGACAAGAGCTGACCAAGGGCAGCCAATTTGTTTGATCACATGATAGGTTAGAAGAAAATCCTTCTTTCCTTTTACCTTTAATGTCACACATTAATTCTTGCCTTGCTGCACCAAATCAGTCACAAAATAGCAATAATAATAGTAATAATGCTAATGATAACAATTGTAGTTGAAAGCAAAAAGGATAAACCAATATATAAAATTCTGCATAAAATTTCGCAGAGGTCGCAGTGCGAAGGTGATTTCGCACTGCGAACTCCCCTTTTTTTGGAATTTTTGTATTTAAAAATAAAAGGTGGAAAATGAATAATAATAAATAATAATAATAATGATAATGCAAAAATGCAAATGATAATGCTAATGAATAAAATAGTAAATGACAATAATAATGAAAATGATGATAATAAATAAAAAAAATAAAAAAGGATAAAAACTTAATAATATTAATTAAAAATAAAACCTTAATAGTAGTAAAAAGAAAATAATGATATTATTAATGAAACATAATAATACTAAAAACATTAATGATAAAAATGATGATAATATTAATAGTAAAGCTAATGGAAAAAATTATTATATGACAAGAATAAAAGGTAAAAATAAGTAATGAGATAATAAAAGATAAAACACCTAAAAAATATAGGTCAAAAAATGGGGTATGACAACAGTGAATTAGAGCTATGGATTGAACATCCTGAGCAAAGAGATAAAGACAAGCAAATCAAGCTAATCACCTTCTGAGCAGAGCAGTGGCCTGGCGATTCAAGTTAGAGGCTCATGTTTTGAAACAAGGCAAAATTGTCCAACTAAGAAATGGCTTGCCCAACAAGTGATGGAGGTTTAAAACCTGCTTGGTTGAAAACCAACATTTTGGAGGGAGGGAGAGAGAGGGAGAGAGAGAGAGAGGAGAGGAGAGAGAAATTAAGAAATAAGGTGGAAACATTGTAGACTTGTAAATCAAGTCATTTGACACAACATTTTGTCTTTCTCCTCTTCGTATTGTAAGTTATACAATTATGTGTAACTAATCTCTCTTTGTGTTGATATTATGTGTAATTGGTTAGAAATCTAATGTAAATACTTGATATGGCTAGTTATATCCAATTCATATTTCTACATTTAATGTTTTTTCGACGTGAAATCTGAAATTGATCTTTTGATAAAAGGAGTGGTAGACATAGACTTTCTTTGTAAGTGACATGTGTAGTGGCATTTGTAGATGCTAGTTACGAGACATTGAACTATGTTTTCAATCACACATACTATCAGAAAATGATGTCATTCTATTAGCCAACTGAGCAAGCCATCAAAACATAGAGAATAGAACAGATCTCCCGTTGTCTATGAGACATCAAGATGTATGGAAGACGATAGGTGAATGATATGTCACCGCAACTGCACAGTTAATACCGAGTAGTAAAAATATCGATCCACTGGGAATTTAGTAAGTACCGACTAAGTTTTCAGAGTATGTTAGCTGAACGAATTAAGCTTTTGAGTTGGCAAATTTTTTTAATTAAGTTTTATATAATAAAAGGCATCTTGGGATTATTGGTATATCTAATGACATAATCTTAAACGATCAAGCCTATTTCTCGATTTTATATGGAATTTATTTTCCAAAGACAAGATTCTCTAAGGTAATTCATGTTTCCTTTCGAAGTACATGAATGTATCCCAATAGCAATCACACTTATTCTCATGGTTGATTGTTATATGAGACCCATTAAGTACGAATCTTATGGCCTCAAGACATCTCAAAGCTACTCATTTGGGGTGTTTCTATCAAGCTTTGAGATGCCTTGTCTAATCTCATTTGTTCCAATATGAAGCTTCTTCATTTGATACTTCACTTGATATTTGAAATGATGAAATAATAGTTGTTGAACTTCTCCGCTCGGTACTTCGTTCAACACTTGATATTAAGTTTAAAAATGATGAGATTAGATATGAAAATGATTTTTGAATAAAATAGAGTCTAGGCTTGGTTTGATTAGGATCTAGTCATTAGACTTTTCCAACAATCCCAAGACTAGACTAGTCTACTCACAAGAGTTCATTGTAGACACTTGACAAAATATAAATTGCATAAATTGTAAAAGCAGGAAAGTAAAAGACAGGAATTGTAAATATGCGGAAAAGTAAAGAGCAGAGATATAAAGAACAATCATGTAAATTGCAAGGAATTGTAAAAGTGCAGAAATTTTATAAGTGTTTGAACTTAGAACAAGATAGAGTTACAATCTCACTATAGTAACTTTACACTCATTCCAAGATGAGAAACAACTCTGATTAGGGCTCTATTTATAGCCTAAAGTCATGGACAAAACATTAAACACGAATTACACAGCAATAATTGGCAAATTCCAAGAGTTTTCAATCATAAAATCTGACTGCATAACGCGCACGACCGTGCCATATGGGCGCACGGTCGTGCCAAGTTTTAAAACGTCAGAATCTGAAGAACTAGACAGGCGCACGACTGTGCCCTCTGAACGCACAGCCGTGCGTGATCTCACTACCTTGCTTGGCACGATTTGCTCAGTTGGGACGCACGACCAGTGTAAATGATGGTACGACCATGCCATCTCAGTTTTGCCTTGAAATTTGACTTTTCTTGCTTGGCTCTTTGTGATTTTGCTCCAAAGTGTTTGCTCATCATTATTTTTGCCAAGGAAGAAAAACAAAGGTACTAAGGTAAAATAGCTCAAGAAAATAAGGAAAAACGACTAAACTTGCATAAAAAGAAACCCTTAAAAACCTATAAATTACTATTTATCAGTGAATGTATATATGAATTTAGAAAAGTATATAATTGATCAAGAAAAGACATTAGAGACTAACCAATGAAGCTTAATCCGCACATAACTTGTTAATTCATAATTTAACACCATTTAAAATTTGTCGCTCAATCAAACAACTATCTATTTATATAACCATAATTTTTTACAATTAAAATAGTTGAAAGGTTAAATTACCGTCTCTGTGGATCTTTCTTAAAAAAAAAGTCTCTGTAAATCTATAATTATAAATCTTTGATATTGAACTTTTCTTTAAAAAAATCTTTATAACAAAAATATGAAATACTGTAAAAATTATGGTGAAAAAAAAACTATAACAATCAGACGCAAAATTGATTCTAGAAATATTGAATTGATTTTGATTTGTTTGAATGTTCCAAAATGAAATTGATTTTATAATTTGCAGCTTTTAACTATAAACGTAATTTTTACATTAAAAATTTCTTTTCAACTTTATTTTTACGTAAATATATTCAAATACAAATCACTTTACATTTAATTTATTTTTTATTAATATCAATTTTTTTCATTGTAAAACCAAATAAAAGATAGTTTTATATGATCACATGACCAAATGAATAGTACTTAAATACACACATTTGAAGATTTTTTTTCTTCTAATAATAGAAAATAAATTGATAAAAAATGATTTAATAGTTTGAGAATAAATCTCTTTATACGTGCCAAAACAATATTTAATTGGTCTTGTAATAATCCATTTGGATTGGTCGATAATGTTGGCTTTTAATCTTAAAGTGTGATCCTCTCAAAATCTCATGTTTAATTCTTATCTGCGTCAATTTCGATGGATTAGTTTAATTTCTTAGAAAAATTGGTCCGGTCATGATAAAAGAATACCTGGCCAAATAATTGTTTAAATGATTTCTCCCTAAAAAAAGGTTTATATGATTCCCAAACACATTTCAATGGCAGGGTTGTTTGCAATTGCATCATAGACCCAGAGGTTGAATTGTCAAGATAAGGATTCGTCCGATCGTGTCACATGCACTGGGTGACCCATGTCGCATAGTTGGATGATTTCTCTTGACCATTGTTCTCGCACCAGATGTGACCTACGTCAGATGGGGCAGAGCTAATCGAAGGAAAATTCTTGTTTACCCATTAATAAAATGTGGGTAATACAACCCATGTTGAGTTGACCCAATCAAAACAATGTATTTATATAACATTAAAAATAATAGAAAACAAACAAATAATTTTGATTGGTGCCAACTCAGCATGGGTTGTGTTACACACCTTTTATTGATGGGTACCCAAGTTGTCACCCTAATTGAATGCTTACACTCTTACAACATTGTCCTTTATCTAAGAAAGATAAATTAAAACAAATACTAGCATTTTCCGTTAAAAAAAACAAATAATGGACTTGGTATTAATATATATATATATATATATATATATATATATATATATATATATATATATATATATCGAATCAAGAAAAATGAATGCATTTTATCTAAATCTTAAACTAGGTATTAATCTTTTATTGACCTATCTTTTTTTTGGTATTAATCTTTTGATTTTTAAGGTCAGTGATTTTAGTAATTCAGAGTTTGGTAAATCCGTAAAGTTTGATCAATCATTATTTCACTAAAAAACGAACTTATATTCTCTCAAACGATTTGTCTTTCGACAAAACTCATTAATCACTTGAACATAATCATTTGATTACATATCTTTCTTATATATAAAACCAGAGAAAATAGAAATGATAAAACATGTAAAAAAAACATTAATTCATTATTGATATTATAAAGTGTTGAATATGTTTTTTGTCCCTATAAATATACTAACTTTTCGTTTTAGTCTTTTTTTTTTCCGACTTTTAGTCCCCCTAAAGTTTTTTTATCACCACATTTGGTCTTTACTTTTAAATCAAATTATATGCAGAATATTATAACAATCTCTCCAAAAAAATATTCTTTTTTAACAAAATATGAATTAAATAAGAACTTTTAAACGCCAATTTTTTTTATATATATGCTTATCATAATAAAAATCATTGTTTTGAAAAAAAAATATCCCGCTTGTTAGGATACAACAATTTTTTTTGAAAGGTGTTAGGATACAACAATATAAAGTGATTTTTTAATTATAAAGTTAACGTTCCCATTTTGTCACTTACTATATTTTTGATAGGACCGACGATGTATAAGTGCAACAAAGCTCTTGACACAAGACCTCAAATTTAGAGGGTCTTCAAGTTAATAACGAAACAATCTCTTAATAATATGACTGTTTTTGTGGAATATTTGGAGTAATTTAAAAGGTTTTGTTAAGCCGAAATACTCATTAAGAATCCAAAATAAAATAATTACTCTCTAAATAATTTAAGTATTTCAATTTCTATTGCATTAAATAAATAAATTTTTCATAAAAATTTATCAGTAAAATTCTTAAATAGTTACCGGAGACATTGTTGTCTAACATTTCTCTATTTTGAAAAAAAAGTCAAAAAGTCAAAAATAAGTGCATCGCCACAAATAAAGAAACGACACCAAATATCATTCAAAATCTTAAAAGATAGTACGTACGTATAGGGGTGGGAATAGGCTAGGCCGAGCTAGGCTTTGCAAAGCCTAAGCCTGGCCTGCCAAATTTTTTAAGGCCTAAGCCTGGCCTGCGGCCTGTCATAGGCTTACTTTTGAGGTCTGAGCCTGACCTTCTGAAAGCCTGATAAGGCCTGCTAGCCTGTTTAAAAACCTATATCATATGAACATCTTTAAGTAAGCAATGTGATCTAAGTTTAAATAGACTAGCGAACTATTATATCAATTAGATTAAACTCTCTTTTAGTAATCAACATGAGTTTTTAAGGAATTTAACTATATATCGTATCATATTTCAATTCTAGTTTATAATAATACATTTGTATATGCGAAAAATTAATGTATACTAATAAGCTTAAATTACTAACGAATTTATATTTTAAGTCAAAGTACACAATATATTATAATAATAAATAATATTATTCATATTTACTTAAATAGGCCGGCCTAATAGGCTTAAGAGGCTTTTTAAATGGTCCGTGGCCAGACCTTTTAAGCTAAATAGGCTTCTAAAAAAGCCCAAGCCTTCTCTATTTAAGAAAAAAATCTGACCTGACCTGACCTGGCCTATCGTAGGCCCCTGTAGGCCGGCCTGGCCTATTCCCATATCTCTACGTACGTAGTCCTTTTTTTCTTTTTGAGGAAATCGTAGTAGTTATTTGGTAGGTAAGATATAACCAAATAAAGAAACTGAAAGGGACAATTATTAGAAGAAAAAATGATCCCATGCCTGCCCTCAAATTTTTTTTTTTGAAACAAATGCCTGCCCTCTATTATTGATTGGGTTTCCCATAATAAATAACAAAGATAAACAAAACAAAATAATATTACAACATCACGTGAGAGGGGATGTACTGATCAGAACATAATTTGTTAACGCCCGACAAGACTTGGAGTTGAACATGCAATGTAAATATGCTTAGCTGAGGAGCTAAACCCATTGAAATTGGTCCCAGAAGACGTTGTATAAGCACCCATATGTGGAAACACAAGCCAATCGTTCACCACAAGTTCAGGTAACTCATACTCTTTAAGAACCGTATCAACTGAATCACAAGTGGGTCCAAAAACCGTTGAAGCATAAGTTTTAGGATCTCTCCATGCAACATTCTCAGGTTTTGAACCAAACCTAAGTGGCATGCATTTGACAATAGCATAATCAAACACAATGTTATTAAGAGTACCGTAAATTCCATCATCGATCCAATACTCTCTCATTTCACCTCTCACACGTTTCCCAATAACTTTTGTTGCTAACGTAAACGCCGTTTCCGCAAAGTAACGACCAGGTTCACCAATTACAACAAGATTCTCTTCGTTTCTGAAATTAGTTTTTATTGCATTGTTCACGTTGAATGCAGCTTCATCAAATTTGGAGCCAGAAGTGAATCCACCACCAATATCAAGAATTTTCATTTTTGGCATTCCAAGCCGTGAAGCCGTTTCAAAAACTTCTTTAGCCAATAATATGGCTCCGTGGTAAGCTTTTGCGTCGGCTCCTCCACTGCCTATGTGGAAAGACACGCCGGTTACTTTAAGTCCAGCCATGTCAGCAGCTTTGAGAAGCTCGGGAACTTCGTTATGAAGCGCACCGTATTTGAGACCCAAACACGAACGCGCTCCACTGTCTTCCTCCGGTCTAATACGGAGGAGGAGCTCACATTTTGGGTGCCATTTTTTTATCTTTTCGACTTCTCCAACAGAGTCGAAAGTTGTTACATTTACACCTACACTTGCTGCGTACTTGATGTGTGACTCTGATTTACACGGATTGGCGTAAATGATTCTGTCGGGTGAAACGCCAAGTGATAAAACAGATTCAATTTCGGCACGGCTGGCGCAGTCGAAATTGGAGCCGAGTGAAGCTAGTGTGCCTATAAGTGAAATGTTTGGGTTACACTTAACGGCATAAAAAGGCTTAACCGTAGGAAGTTTTATGGTCCATTTGTTCATAAGATCAATTACAACCCTTAAATCAAGGACGCTAAATGGTGAGTCATTTTCAGCTGGTTTGGTTTTAATGACAGATTGAATGAAATCTGAGATAGTAACCTCTGAGGACAAAGTTGTCACTTTCTTGCCTTTCACTCCCGAAGCACAAAAAATTGGCTTCAAGTTGGTAATTTGGGATTGAGATTCTTCGGTTACTAGTGTAGGCATATTTGGGCTTTTTCTTAAGTGCTTAGTAGCTTGAAAATGTGATAGAAAAGGAAAGAAGTAATGTGGAATAATAATTGGTTTGGATGTTGGAGCTAGAACGCAGAAATGATCGTATATATACACATGATTAAACAGGTAAGAGAAGGGAAAATATGACACAGGCTGTGAAATTCCGCCATCGCCACGTGAATCATTAGCGTTTGGCCGCATATTATGTTACAATAATTTAATACCACTTGCACCTTCAATAACACCAAGCTTGTCTAATGTACACAAATTAATAAATCTGACTATAGAAATTTATTTTTTACTATTAAATCAATACTTATTCATATCATAACATTAATAGTGATTAAACAGGTAAGAGAAGGGAAGATATGACACAGGCTGTGAAATTCCGCCATCGCCACGTGAATCATTAGCGTTTGGCCGCATATTATGTTACAATAATTTAATACCACTTGCACCTTCAATAACATCAAGCTTGTCTAATGTACACAAATTAATAAATCTGACTATAGAAATTTATTTTTTTACTATTAAATCAATACTTATTCATATCATAACATTCAATAGTGAAAATGAATTTATGCATGGTGTACAATACTTGACTTAATTTTTTTAGAGGAAAACTTGTCTTACTAATACACCTTATAATAAGTTATACTTTCATGTCATATATATATATATATATATATATATATATATATATATATATATATATATATATATATATATATATATATATATATCACTACAAGGAAAATTGCAATTTGCCAGGGACTAAAGCCAGGAGCATGCGCTCCTGGGAAAAAAATGAGGGGTAGACCCAGGGAAGGCCCTGGCAAATTGCCAAAGCAGATGGCAGGAAGTCTCTTGCGTTTACCAGGGGCAAGCCCCTCTCAAATTGCATGTAACCCCTGGCATTCGTTTGGGCGGCATATTTGAAATTCAAATTGAGGGACAAGGAGCAGATGTGTCAGCGTATTGCGAGGGGTTGACCCTGGTACACGCGAATCCGTGCTTGACCTGCCATAAAGCTGAAAAGGTGTAAGTGCGAGGGGCAAACTCCTGGGAAAATGCAGTCAGCTCCTGGCAAAAATCTGACCGTTTTGAACCGGTCTGAGCATTGATGGGAATGGTTTTGCGAGGGGCATACCCCTCGTTTTAACCCTGTCATTAATTCCCCTATATAATAGCAATTCTAGTGCACTTGAACGGTTCAGTTACAGAAAACAATACCAGTATCACAAACCATTATTTCATTTTTCCTTCCTTTCTCCTTCATTTCTCCAATAACACAAACCATTATTTCTCAACAACACCAGTATATTTTACAGGTAAATTTCGTCACTTTTAATTTGTTGTTTCTACTTTTTATTTCTTATATTGACATATAATTTTTGTTTATGTCATTTGCATGTCAAAGTTAATTAAGCTGCCTCCTGTGGATCTGCTCTTGCCCAGCTTCGTGATTTTGGATCTGTTTTTGTGAAGCTTCAACAAGTTAGTAGTTATCTACTTTTAATTTTCGAATTTATTAATTGGCTGGTTGAATTTATAATTTTCGAATTTATTAAGCTGCCTCCTGATGATGATGTTAATTTTTAGACTGATGATGATGTTAATTTTCGAATTTTTTTTAGGGTATTTATAAATTTCGAATTTTTTATAATGAATGTGTATTGTATGTTGAATATATGTTTTATTGTATGTTTTAGATCTGTTGAATATGTTTTAGGGTATTTGTTTATACTGTTGAATATGTTTTATAATGAATGTGTATTTGGAAACTGTTTTTATTTATACTGTTGAATATGTTTTATAATGAATATGTAATTATACTTTTTTTTTTAAAAAAATTTAGTCACTAAAACTCAACCAATTCATTAACAGTCACAATTTCTCCACTGAAAAGAAATACCAATAGAGTTTAACACTTTAATAGTTTCAAGTTCTAAGTTTGGCTAGAGAATACAAAACTAACCAATGTATACAATACAATATTAATGTGTAGTTCGAAACTGTATTTAGAAACTGTTGAATCTATTTGGAATAAAACTGTAAAACATATAGTTGCGCGTAAAGAAATTTTGCGTAAAAGTTTTAACTACAAAACTGTTTTATAAAAGTTTTTTTAATTAGTAGTGCGTAAAGAAATTTTGTGCGTAAAAAATTTTCTTTATTAAAAACAGTCGCGTAAATAAATTTCGCGCAATCTCTTTTAGTTAGTATACAAATATTTCGTGCGTAAAGAATTTTCTTTACTAAAATAGTTTCGTGCGTAAAATAAATTTGCGCGTAAATAAATTTCTTGCAATTTTTTTAATCGTTACGTAATCGACTATGTAGTCTTGTCGATTGAACTTGGTATTTTTGGCATTAGTAGCGCTACTAATGCAAAAAATTACTAATCGTGTAATATGTCAACGTTATAGTCAAACGTGCAAAAGATGGAGTATTATCAGCATTATCGTAGTTGGATGTATGACAGAACGTTACCGGGAAGAATAGGATTAAAACCCCATTTTGTGGAAGGAGTTCAAGGATTTATTTCATGGGCATGGGCGCAACAAGTTTGTAAAGATGAGGGAGGGATAAGATGTCCGTGTGTTAAATGTACGTGTAGATATATAAAGAGTGACCCCAGAGAAGTCAAGAAACACTTGGAGTTGGATTTATGCCTGATTATTGGGTTTGGGTTTATAACGGTGAAAAGTTTCATAATTTCGGGCAAGGAGTCAATGCACAAGCTTCGAGTAGTGGAACAAATGTGGAATACAATGAACAATTCAACGATGAACAATTCAACATGATGGATGATATGGTCGCTGATGCTTTAGGTGTGGAACTGTCTTACACTGATGATGTTGAAGATGAACAAGGCGAACAACTCCCAAATGAGAAAGCACAAAGATTTTACCAATTGTTGAGTGAATGTAATGCCCCATTGTTTGAAGGGTCTTCGGAATCAAAGTTATCTATGTGTGTGAGACTTTTAGCTCATAAGTCGAATTATAATGTTGCTGATAAAGGCGTGGATGATGTTACGAAGATGTTGTTGGATGCGACTCCATTTAAAGATAATTTGCCAGCAAGTTATTATGATGCTGAGAGGTTGGTGATGAAGTTGGGATTAAAAGTTAAAAGGATTGATTGTTGCATAAACGCCTGCATGTTGTTTTATGACAATGAATTTGGGATAAGTGACGGAGCATTGGAGGAATGCAAATTTTGTGGAAGTCCACGGTATCGTGTGGGTAGGCGAGGGAGAATTCCGAATAAGTCAATGTTTTATTTGCCCATAATACCAAGATTACAAAGGTTGTTTGCATCGATGAAAACTGCTAGTCAAATGACGTGGCATCATTCAAATAAAATTCCCGGAGTCTTGCGACATCCTTCTGATGGTGAAGCGTGGAAACACTTTGATCAAGTATATCCTGATTTCGCAGCAGATCCGCGAAACGTAAGACTAGGATTGTGCTCTGATGGTTTCACTCCGTATATCCAAGCATCAGCAAAACCATACTCTTGTTGGCCGATCGTTGTAACCCCCTATAATCTCCCTCCCGAGATGTGCATGACAAAGCCCTACATGTTTTTGGCGTGTGTTGTTCCGGGGCCAGATAACCCTAAAGCAGGCATAGATGAGGAGGTGGAGACCGAGGATGATGAATGAAGGTGGACCCTGTTCATGTGCTTCTATTTATTGCGTTTTTATTTATTTTTGTGTTTTGTAATATTTGGGGAAGTTTCCTATGCTTCCCAGTACAATTTCTACTTATGGTCTGTACTATTATTCCGTACAATTTAAATTTCTTGCTGCGAGACCTAATATTTTATGTGTGCTATTACTTTAATTTGTATTTTTAAATATTTTTTTAAAACAATTAATTATAAAACAATATAAAAACATTTTTTAAAATAATTTAAAATAATTTTTAAATAATTTTTTAATTTAAAATAATTAAAAACATTTTTAAAATTATTTTAATAATTTTTTTATATTTATTTTTTAAATAATTTAAAATAATATAAATAATTTTTTTAATTTAAAAAACAATTTAAAATTATTTTAATACTTTTTATTTATTTTTATTTTTGAAATAATTTAAAATAATTTTAAAATTTTTTTTAATTTAAAACAATTTAAATTAAAAACAACTAAAAAATTTTTTAAAATAATTTAAATTAAAAAAAAAAAAATCGTTTTTTAAAATAATTTTAATAATTATAATTAATTGTTTTTAATTTTAAAATAATTTAAATTAAAAAAACAATTAAAACATTTTTTTTAAAAAAAAACGTCATGTAATTTCCCACGGGTAACCCCTGGCAAAACTCCTGTCACTATTTGGTCAGACGATGTGACATGTGACAGTCTTTACAGTGTGACAGAAAAGGGGACAGTTGAGTCAGACATTTTGTCAGGGGCGTAGCCAGGAGAAATGCCAGGAAATATGCCAGGGAATTTGCCAGGGGTAGGCCCTCGCAAATTTGCCAGGAGCTAAAGCCCTGGCTGTAGCATTTGCGATGATCTGTTTTGCGAGGGATCCTGCCCCTCGCAAAAGCCCTGGCAAATTGCTTTTTGCCAGGGAACTTCGCTTTTTCCCAGGGATTTTGCCCCTGGCAAATTTCCAGATTCCTTGTAGTGTATATACACACACACACACATACATGTGTTGCTAATTTACACACCTCAAAACACTAAAAAGTAAATTAGCAACCTACCCTACCTAAAATAATTAAGGAGTAAGTTAACAATCTACGCCCACTTGATTATTTACACCTATATTTATAAATTGTATCAAATTATTTACGCTCTCCATGCTAGTTATACACCCACTTTCATTATTTTAAATATTATTTCTTTAAAAGTTTGTCTGTCACGGTGCTATTACATGTTTTCAAGACCTGTACGTTACCCACGATATATAGTGCTGTGTTGTTCTAACATTTTTTAGCACGTTAAATTTTTTTTTTTTGTGAAAGCACGTTAACTTCGTTTACTAACTTGTATATTTCAAAAGAAAATTAATCAAGCAACAGCTTAATTGAGAACTGAAACTAAGCTCTTGGACAGCATGAAAACTCATATGTTGAAACTAAACTCATATTAGAAAAAAGAACAAGGAAGCATGTTTACGTGATGTGTGACGTTGAAACAAATATAGGAAGGAACATCTGAAGCTTCCTACGTTTCCTGTGTTATTAAACTTGTTTGAGATGAATTAAACATTTGTTTTTACAAAAATAAATACCAAAATTACAAACATACCCCCATTAGTTATTTTAAAGAAGGATTGTGGTTTTGGTAAAAAGCTAGTGGGTGTAGGTTGCTAATTTACTCCTTAGGCTTTGTTTGGGAGTTGGGTTTTGGAGGGGAGGGGAGGGAAAGGAAAGGCTTGTGGAGTGATAAACCCTTGTTTGGGAGATTTAAAAAATCAAGGGAAGGTTTTGGGGGGTTTTGAAGGGCTTCATTTGGTCCAATTTTAAAGTTCCCCCAAATTGGGGGGTTTTGGGGGGTTAAACATACAAATTGACAATTTTGCCCTCATAATAATTCAAAATTCCAATTAAGGACAAAACCAAATTCACACAGTTGCACACCTCATTCACACAATTCACTCATTAACACGTTCGCACTCTTATAGCAACAACTGAAGCGTCGCTTGAAACCAACCGGAACATCTATAATATGTTTTACCGAGACTTTTTATGGTGGATTTATTTTGAGACTTATCTCATATTGTTAGATTTTTTTTTTTGTAATTTCTTTTATGTTGGATTTATTTTGAGATTTGTTTAATATTGCAGTCATTATGATGGATTTCTTGTTTTTATTATAGCAACATATTTTGCTAATAACAATTGGGAACAAAAGAGCATGGTTCATCTTATTTATATCCATTTATTTTTTAATGGTTCATATTATTTTTGCATTTTAATTCATTAAAATTGGACTATGATGAATAAAACATGATTCAACTTCATTAATGAGTTGCTAAAAAAACTTCAGTTATGACTTTTAAATAATTTATACAGTTTTAAATAATATACATGGTTTGTACAAAGAAAAATACACTGTAAAAAAAATACATGGTTTATATATATAGCGAAATTAATTTGTTATTATTGTATCAATTTTTTAATAAAATTATAAAAAAAACTATAGATTTTTAATTTTTTTAATTTATATATATATAATTATTTTAGAGTATACCTCAAAAAAAGAAAAAAAGGGTAAAATAGTAAAATTATCACATAAGCCCTCCATTTCCTTTTCTTGTTGGTTTTTTAACTCCCAAACAAGGGGAAGGCTTTCCCTCCTTTCCCCCTTCCCTTCCCCTCCTAAGCCTTTCCTTCCCCTCTCCTCAAAACTCGCAAACAAAGCCTTTAGTGTTTTGAGGTGGATGTAGATTAATAGTCCATATATATATATATATATATATATATATATATATATATATATATATATATATTGAGGTGAATTAATTGTATAAAATGTACGTGAGTTTAACTTCTTTATAGACACACACGCACGGTATGAAATATAAGGGGTGTATATTGCATATTATATATAGGGGTCTGTGTTCGAACCTCAAACACCTCACTTCTCCATATTTAAAATGTGTGATCTCTAGTCATTAAACTACTAGACAAAAAGAAAATCTCAACTCAATATCATAATATGCCAATCAATGTGAACTGAATGTGATCACGAACAAGGACCAAATTATGATTCTATGCTCCTTCCGGGAACCAAAGTGGAGAACATAAAATAATAAAATATGAATATTTTACTCTCAATCATCATTTTATCACTACCTTTTTTCTATACAAAGTCCTATACAATTATTAAAAAAAACAGTCTTTAGAAAAAATTACTCCCTCCGTCCTAAATTAAATGAATCATTTGTTCATTTCACATTTATTAAGAAAAATGTATAAGTGAAGGAGAGAGAAAGTATTGATGCATTTTTCAAGTATTGATGCAATTTTCATTATTATAAATGCAAAGTGAAATATATTGAATTGAAAATGATGAAAGTAGAATTAATTAGAGTTATAACTGGAAAAAGTAATTAAGATTGCATTGAAAAGTGAAATGAGTAACTTATTTTAGGACAATATTTTTTACAAAAGGATCATTTATTAAAGGACGGAGGGAGTAATACACCGTTTTATACAATTAATACATTTTTAATCTCTTATACTTTTTCTTATTACATTTTCTTCTTCTTTAGCTCATAAAAATACATTATTTCTTTGTAAAAAAAAATATATTCTTTCTTCTTTCATTTCTACCATCCGCACACCCAATATAAAATTATTATTATTATTATTATTATCTATTTTGCTCATTTGTTTTTATCTTTATATCCAATAACTATTTAAATACACAGACAAAAAAAATCTATTTAAATACTACTACACTAGTGCAATAGGAAATATATCCAATATTTTTTCAAAGACGACAAATTTTATTGATAATCACCTAGTCCGATGATCACAAGAAGAGATCGGAAAGTGGAAAAAAGTTACCAGGACACTGTTAAAGCATGAAAATGAACCACAACTGAAAACCAACAAAAACACCTATGGCCAAAGAACTACAGTTGAGCTTCCCACCCAAGTCAAGTCAGATTCTTATGAACTCCCCACACACATAGCAGCAGCAACAAAACAGACCGTACAACTGAGAAAAGGTTGTATTGTATCTATCTATCCTCACCTACCAAACTCGGATACTCTAAAATGGAGACATACATGTATCAGATACGTATCGGATACCGATACTCTACGAATACTCTCGGAGACGTACCCACGGAGTATCAGAATTAATTATTTTAATTTAAAATATATATTTTATCGGATATTTATAAGATATTCGACATATACACACAGATACTTATTAGATATTTCACAGAGACGTATCCTGAAAAAAATGAAGGGTAAAAAAGTGAGATTGTGTTGTGAAAATTCAATGAAGATGTATATGATTCAATTTAAGATATGAATCACTATAATTGTTTTTTGATTAACCGATTAAAAATTATGTTTTTGGTGGATGAAAGTAACGAGAGAGAGGAAATTCAATCAATCAAAATTAAACAAACTTTATTTTGAGTTCTTTTATTGATGCATTTGTTGATATTCTAACATATGAATGAAAATAGAATATGATTTATACGAAAAATGTTTCATTTTTTATTTTGATCATATGTCTTATTTTTTGTAAATTGTGACTTTTATGATTATATATTATTAAAGAGTAATCAATGCTTATTTTTTTCAAGTATTTTACAAGCATATAAATTTTAATATAAATATTTTGTTAACTTATCTTAGCCGTATCGTATCCTAAATTTTAAAATTTCACGTATCCACGTACCCGTATCGTATCGTACCTGCATCCGTACTACGTATCTAGGCTTCATAGATCCCCACATACTATTTTTCTCTCAAATTATTTTATTTTTTCATAGCTTTTACGTTCACTTTTAATTTTCTTTTTCCTAAAACTATTTCCTGTCTCGTATCACGCAAAAAAAAAAGTTGAGGGAGGGAGAGAGAGGAGCATGAAAAAACAGCGAAAAGAAAATTAGGTTTTTTTTTGTCTAAGAAAATAAAATTAAGATTGTTAATAATTTCAAATTTTTTCTGCAAAAAAGAAAAGTTTAAAATATTTCAATTCAGAGAGTTTGGCCAAATGAAAATTTATTTTATAGTAAACAAATAGAAAGTACTTCTTGTCAAAAAAAAAAAAAAGAAAGTACTTCTTGCTTAAAAAAAAAATAGAAAGGACTTCTTGTAAAAATAAAATAAAAATAGAAAGGACTTCGAAAAGTACAGCATGCGAGAAAATTAAAATAGTGTGTCGCGCGCGAGTCACATGGATAATATTATAATCATTCCTTCATAAAAAACTATTATAATCATAGCACATATTTGTATGAAGATATGTAACTTAAACAACACATATTGAATTTTCCCCTAAAAAAACACATGTTGAATTTCAACCATAGATTAATATTGCAAGGACAGTTGTATTAGTATAAGTAAGTATATTATTCTTCAGCATCTTGTCTATAATTTTCACATTATTTTACACTAACATTTTTATAATAGAAGAAACTATTTAAAAAATGGACATTAGTATAATTTTCTTTTATTTTTACATTTCAATTAAACTATTTTATTCTTCATCTAAAACTAGTTAAATACTTAAATTTCACTGCAATAGAAAAAATAACAATATAATCGAACCATATTTTGAACATTATAAAAACAACTTATTTTAATCTTATTTGACAAGTCTCATTAAGTGCAACATAAAAATGGACAAACAGACACGTTAGTGATCATCTTTTTGCCAGTACTATATAATAGATATAGTCTGTAACATTTAACTCACTTTTGAAAATGTCGATATTGATAAGTTGTACACCTTCACTTGAATTTGAACTCATAACTCATAGTTGTGTGAGCGAGTTTCAGTGATGTTTGTCACTTCGTCTACGTAAAAAATAGACAGAAGTATATATATGGATAAAAAATACTTAATGAAAATATTTGAAATTTTAAAACTACTAAATAATTTTCACCAAAAAAATATTAAATGATATATTTATCTAGTTATTAACAAGTTAAAAGGTTCTCCTAAAAAAAAATAAAAAGTTGTTTATAAGGATTCAAAATATTTTATTTTTAAAAAGATAAATTTTGGGCTCTCACTGTCTCACGTGATTATTGGGATTACTAAAAAAACAAATTTTGCCCCTCACCCAAAAAAAAAAACGAAACACGTTTATTTAGTGGATTTTGTAAAACTACTCCCGATCATTTTTTGAATAATAACACCACAGGCAGCTTAGAGTCCTACTGGACCTATTCTTTTTTTTTTAATGAAATTTGACTGGACTTCTATGTTGGACGTCAAAAAATACAAAATACCCTTTGCTTTTCGGTTTAATTACACGCGTGAATAAATTATAAATCTAAATGAATCAGGATTTGGTGGCAATATGTTAAACTTTAGTTTGACATCACACTCTTTTGTGATCCAATGTATAGCTGCAGCGGTGGCGCATCGTCACTCGTGGTTGTTTCTTACTAACATTTTGTTTTGTGTTTGGTCGTTCAACGATAGTTTATTGTTGGTTTGAAGTTGCCCACCGCAAGAAATAAGCAAATTTTCTATGAATTTTTTTTTAGGAAAACACTCTGAATTCGTCGGAAACGGTGTTTTCCGACGAAACGTTACATAGGAAATTTTCAATCTATTCCTACGTGTTTCCGAGGAATTTCCTAGGAATTCTCTGTCAGTAGTTTTCCTAGGAATTTCCGACGAAATTTATTAATATTTTAATGGTTAGTTTCCGACGAATTTTCGAGGAAAATTTATTAATATTTTAATGGTTAGTTTCCGACGAATTTCCGAGGAAAATTTATTAATATTTTAATTGTTAGTTTTCGAGGAAATTAATTAATTATTTAAAAAAAAATTAAATTTTGGAATTATAAAAATGCTCCAAAATTTTTAAAAATAGCGCCAAAAAAATATGAAATATTTTTAAAATTTTTTCCGAGGAATTTCCGAGGAAAATAATTTATTTTTTAAAAAAATTAAATTAAATTTTCGAATTTCAAAATTGCGCCAAAAAAATTTGAAAATTTTTTAAAATTGTTTCCGAGGAAAATAATTAATTTTTTTAAAAAAATTAAATTTTCAAATTTCAAAAAATGCGGCAAAAATTTGAATTTTGAAAAATTGCGCCAAAATAATTTGCGCGAAATTCATATTTTGAAAAAAAAATTCGAAAAAATTGCGCGATATTAAAATTTGGAAAAAAAAATTCGAAAAAATATATATTAAAAAATGATTTTTAAAAAAGAAATATATGCAGTAAAAGTGTTTTGAATAAAAACAAATGTAGGAATGAATTATTTTGATGAAATTATTTTTGAAAGAAATAAATAGATTTTATTGTTGAAGAAGATGAAAATTTGTGTTAATGAAGATGAAAAATTGTTGTGGAAGAGTTGTTGAAAAAGGAAGAAGAAGAAGAAATTAGGAAGAAGAAAATTAATGTTAAAAAAATTATAAGAGATTATTGTTGAAAAAATTGGTGTTAATGAAGATGCAAAATTGTTGTGTATGAGTTGTTGAAAAACGAAGAAGAAGAAGAAGAAGAAGAAGAAGAAGAAGATGAAGAAGAAGAAGAAGATGAGAATAGGAAGAAGAAGAAAAAGATGAGAATATGAAGAATGATAAGAGATTATTGTTGAAGAAGATAAAAATTATGTGTTTAGAAATTGTTGAAGAAGATGAAAAAGAAGATGAAGAAGAAAATATAGAGATAGATGAATATTTGTTTGAGTAGAGATGAATGAATGAATGATGAAATGTGTAGTAGAGTGTGTTATTTATAGAGAAAAAATTCTGTCACGTTTTCCGAGGAATTTCCTAGGATAAAATTCCTAGGAAACCTTCCCACTAAAAATTTTAAATTTTCGTTTCCCTCTTTTCCAATTTTCATTTCCCACCTTTAATTTCCTAGGAAAAGATTTTTTTTTTAAAAAAAACAGTTATTTTAAAAAATCAATTATTTTTGAAAAAATTGAAAAAATACATTATAAATATTTTACTTGGTCTT
The DNA here is from genome assembly GCA_018208015.1 of Medicago ruthenica. NCBI lineage: Eukaryota > Viridiplantae > Streptophyta > Magnoliopsida > Fabales > Fabaceae > Medicago > Medicago ruthenica. The sequence continues at coordinate 102,780,340 of CM031373.1, read as the reverse complement.
GTCTAAAAAAAAATTTGGTTAAATTAAATTAAATAAAAATAATAATTTGAGTACACAACGACAATTAATATTCATAAATTACTCGCTATCAACGACAATATTCATAAATTTACAAAACAAAAACATAAATTACTCGCTATCATCCTCCTCCTCCTCCTCGTCCTCGTCCTCGTCATTATGATCATCATCGTCGTCGTCATGTATTTGATGAGGTGTCGATGAAAATTGACTCGACGATGCAGGCGACGATGAATCAGATGTCTTTCTACTCTTTCTCCCTCCCATGAACTTCTTTGTCATCATCTTTTGGAATTTTCGAAAGACATTTATTTGTTTCCTTAGCTCCTTCTCTGTCTCATCTTTCCTTGCCAACACCTTATTTTGAGATTCCAACGCCTGCTTTTGAGATTTCAACGCCTCCTTTTGAGATTCCAACAACTCATTTTGATTTTGCATCATTATCTTTTGACTTTGCAACTCCTCGTTCATTCGAGTTATCATTGCTTGCATCTCAGGAGACAACTCTGCAGAACGAGCTGAGCTGGACTCTGGTAGAACAGGAGCACGAAACAAATTTCCATGCACCACGTTGCCGGCTAACGCTCCAAGACCGTATACTCTATCCGGTCTTTGTTGTCCTCCTGCAGCCTTTGCCCATAATTCAATTTTGATGGAGTCGGGAATTTGTTCATGCGATTGAATCTCAGGATTCTGCGCCAAAAACCGTGCTACGTACTCGTCATAAGGTGCCTATAAAGAAAAGTAAAGAAAATTAGATAATAATAATTGTTTACAAATAAAGTCAGATAAAAATTATATAATAAAAATAAATGAAATTAACATATTTCATATTAGTTAACAACATAATTCTTTAATAATTCACTTTCTTTTTCTAATTAAAATATATTAAAATATATTACGAGCATCGACATACTGACCAGTACGTTGGCTGAAATGAGTCTCTCTATGGAGCTCATTTGGATAAGGATCTCTCTCCAAGGATTTTGCCTAATTGTACACGAAAAGTTGTATAAGCAATTAAAACATTTGAGTTTATTTAATATATACATGTATAGAAATAGAAATAGTGAAATTTTTTTTACCATATGTCTAGCATGGGTAGGGACACCGACACATCCTTATGCGTGTTCATGTCCTCCTATAAGAGATGCTCTATTCTGCTTGTTAGCTCTGGAACGGTTCTTAAATTTTGGATCTTCTAGCAAATACTTAACCAAGTCTTCCCACGCTTTTTCCCCGATCCAATATCTACGGTAGTTGCCCTTATGTTTTTTCCATTCCTCCCGTTCATCATATAACAAATCTGATAAACGTTTGGAAGCTAACTTGTGAAAGAGCTTCTCTACAAGAAGATGGACATCTCTAGACCAGGTACAGCGCTCCTGCAATAAACAAAAAAATTATTAGACATTAAAATTTTTTAAAATATAGCATGTTATAAAGTAATTACAATTATTTAATATTTAATAAATTGTGTTTACCGGAAAGTATTTAAAAAGTGCCGCCCTGTCGTCTTTAGTAACATTCCATATGCAGGAAAGTCGTTAATAGTCCACATCAAAGCTGCCCTCATCCTAAAATTCTCCTTCCTTGCAATATCATATGTTGATTCACCGATCCACAATCTCTTCAAATCATCAATTAAGGGTTGTAAATACACATCTATACCATCTAATGGGCTATTAGGTCCTGGTATAACACAAGTCAAAAACAAATAAGGTTTTGACATGCACATGTCAGGAGGAAGATTATACGGGGTAAGAAGAATTAGCCAACAAGAATAAGGCGTTGCCGACTTTTGGATATACGGGACAAATCCATCAGAGCATAATTCAAGCCTCACATTACGTGGATCTTCTGCAAAATCAGGATGTACTGCGTCAAAGTGCTTCCATGCCACCCCGTCACAGGGATGTCGCATCACACCTGTATTTGTTGTATTGTAATAATGCCACGTCATTTTATCGGCTGTGTGAGTTGATGCATACAATTTCTGCAATCTTGGTATTATTGGCAGATAAAACATTGACTTGACTGAGACTAGTTTCTGCTTTCGAGAACTAGCATTATCACGTACTTGATACCTAGGTGCATTGCAAAATTTACACTCCACCAACGACCCATCATTTTTACCGAATTCGTTGTCGTAAAACAGCATGCACCCTTTAAAGCAACAATCAATAGTTTTAACTTGCAATCCCAACTTCGACACCATCTTCTTAGCCTCATAAAAACTCAATGGCAAATTGTCCTTTATAGGAGTTGCGTCCCTCATCATTTTTGTATAACATTCTGCGCCTTCTTCGGCCACACTCCAATCTGACTTGGCAGCTAAAAGCCTCACACTCATGGATAACTTAGAATCAGACGACCCTTCAAACAACGGCTTGTTTACTTCCATCATCATTTTGTAAAACTTCAACGCTTTCTCGTTCGGAATTCTTTCCTCTTCAGTGCCCTCGTCCTCGTTGTAAGACAGGTTCACCCCAAGAGCATCACCAACCATATCTTCCATCATGCCAAAGTTTTCACTCTCCGTACGCGCCCCACTGCTTGAAGCGTGCATATTAACATCATTTGTCGGCTCTTGTTCACCATGATATTTCCACACGTAATAATTCTCCATAAAACCAAGGTTCTTTAAATGATTTAGAACATCTTTTGGGCTCTGAAGCAGCCTACACGTACATTTAATACACGGACATCTTATCCCTCCCTCCAATGTAAACGCACGTTGCGACATGGCGTAAGCAACAAATTCACGAACTCCATCCACAAAAGCCGCTTTAAGTGTTCTTTTCCCCGGATATTTTCTATCGTACATCCAACTACGATGTAAAATATATTGATCCATCTTCCGCGTCACTAAATTAACTCAATTAGTTTGTATTTATTCGTTACAATAACGCGAGTGTTTATTATCCTCGCGGTTGCCGACAAAACTTAATGACTACAACCTAAATATAAATAACAATTTTTTTCTTTCTAAAAACCTAAAATATTTAGAAATTCATACGAATTACACATATTTCATATAATTAACTTCATAATTCTTTACTAATTTATCTTCTTTTCTAACAACGTTTAAACTATTTCTTTACTAACTTAACCTTCTTGTTTTAAAATAACTACAATAACATTTTTACTAGAACCATATTTTTACTTGCATTTTTATTAACTATTAAAACACATTCATTACATAAATTACTTTTACTAATTAACTAATTTTTAAACATATCTCTTTACATAACTTAACCTTCTTTTTTTAAAATAACTACAACAACATTTTTCCTAACCACATTTTTTACTTGCATTTTTTATTATAACTAAAACATATTTATTATATAATATCTCACATGAATTGCATAAAAATTATATAATATTTTACAACTAACATAATATAACATTTTCTAATTATCTATGTCACATTTTCTAAAATTTGTATGAATTCAACATTACGCGCATATAAAAATTACGAGCCACAAATAAAAGTTACGCGCGAATAAAATTCTGCGCCGCCACCAGCAAATTAAAAACAACAAACGAAGTTCACATATTGCATATTACTTCATAATAAAGTTTTTTTAACATATTTTCATTACAACAACTAATTCACTAATTTACAGTTCTTTTTCTAACAAATTTTTTATAAATCTTTCTTTTTCTAACAAACTTAATTTTATACATATTTCATTTTATTCCTAGTCAAACCATTGTAGCAATTTAAAATAAGTAGAAGATATATACCAACCTCAAATAATTAGACGATGAACAAGTGGATGAAAAAAAAAACCAAGCAGCAGCTGCAGCAACAACACCAACCTTAAAATGGATCTGAAGCAAGAAACTACAAAAAATAATACAACATAATTAATAAAATCAATATCAATGGAGAATAGTGTAATAACAATGAAATAAATTATTATAAAAAAATAACATTAATATAATTAATTATATACACAAACCTGATGGAGAATAATTTAATAAATTATAATGGAGAGAATAAGTGATATTGATATGGTGTATTGATATAGATTAAGAAAATAAGTATATAATATGAGATAATAATTTGAGATAATAAGTGTATTGAGAGAAAATAAATTAAAAAAATGAAAGATAGTAGTATAAGAATGAAGAAGATTAGTAAGAAAGGAGAGAAGAAATGAGAACGTGTATATGGAAGGAGAGAATGAAGATATATATATATATATATATATATATATATATATATATATATATATATATAACTATACTATATATATATATATATATGCTGCCTTTCCAACGTTCATCTGCAACGGTCAAAAATTCCAACGGCTATTTTTAAATGCTTTCCGACGAATTTAATTCGTCGCTAAGCATACCCTTTAAATTTTTGCACGCGTGCACAAGGGACCCATTTTGTCTGAAATTGTTTTCCTGACGAAATTTTTCGTCGGTAAACAACATGCTTTCCGACGAATTTAATTCCTAGGAAAATTTTTGTAGGGAAATTGGCTTATTTCTTGTAGTGGCCGTCATCTACGACAACCGTTGCTAATCTGAATAATACGAGCATGATTCTATGATAGGTGGTTTGTTTCTATGGTTTCTTTGAGCCACCGGTTTGAGATTTGATTGTGGTTAATTTTTGACAAGTTGATGGTGGTTAATGTTTTGTGGTTTTGAAGTCTCTTTGTAACTCCTTCCTCTTCATCAAATATGTGGCGGTCTTGTGGTGGTCGTGAGTTTGTTTGATGTTTGAAGGTGTAGGTTTGTGCCGGTGTCGCCGCTACATTGCCTTGCCATTTAAACTGACTATGAGCTAGAAATGGCCATAATGCTTACTATGTGTTGCAGCATAGTGAGTTGTAGGTGCGGGTTCTTTATACGTGTTGGAGTTGTGATCCTTCGCCTTCTTGAAAATCTAGATTCAGTGTTCTAAACATTCACATACCTATTTGTTTTACAATTTGGTTTCGAGCTTGGACGCAGACTCGTTGGATTGTGCATTGGTGTGTAGAGTTTTACTTTGAATTGTGATTTGTTGTTATCATACTTTTTAGATTGTTTTGTCGTACTCTAACCCACTTGTTAAAAAAATAACGATGTTTGCATATAAAACAAAAAAAACATTTAATAGAAACACTAAATTAATGTTGATATTATAAAATAGTCATGGTTTTTAAAACTTTATCATATCAACATTTTCATATAATACATAAAAATTTGTTTATGAGGATAGAAGCAAAAAAAGCCACAACGGATGTGGTGTAAATATTTAACAAACTTTTTTTTTTAAAGAACATTTAACGAACTTTTGTATATAAAAGAAAAAATATTATATAAAAACATTACATTAATGGTGATAATATTTGATTTAATATCTTTAAATATTTTCAGTATCATTGATATAATTATTTTTTAATCATCATAATGTTTTGCGATCCATGCATATCATTTATTAGTTTTTTATATTAGAACAGATGGAATAACGATTGTCATTTTTACATGTATTTCCCCCTCCGCCAAATACAGCTAAGGTTCGTGATATAATTGACTTATGTGGCGAGCCAGACTATCATAAAGATTTGCTTTTTCTTTAAAATATTAAATATTGGATATCGTAATGGATATTCGATCTGGTAGTTGCAACTAGCTCCAAACAGAAAAAAAACAATGCTAGCTAAGCAACCCAAATTATCTTTTTGTTCTGCAATTATTCAATTATTTTCTATTCCGGCTAAAGAATTAAAAAACTTGCATTGAAAAGAACAAATAATCTTTAATAGATCTTAATCAAATTTAATAGAAATTATAAATAATCTTTACTGCTTTGATTTGAACTCTAAACATTCAACTCTTTAATTCTCTTTAAAAAAACTCTTTAATTCGTTTAATTTTTTTAATTCAACCAAATAGGCTACCAATTTTTTCAAATTATTTTTATGTCGGTCACTTCTTTTAAAGTATTAGCAAAGCTATTTAGCATGAATGGCAAACTCATGAATCACATGACTTGTTATGTTTTTAAAGTGATAATGTATAGTATTAGATTTTTGGTGGAAAACACGGTAAATTGTGGTGGGTGGTAATAAGCCGTTTATAATCTTTCGTGGATTTTCATTAAAATATTGCCCGTAAGAATGATAATTTCCATTCAATAATCAGTTTGGTTTGGAGGTTATTTAACACTTCTCACGTTTCAAGTCCCAATGAACATATGCCAAGATTTTACAGAAGCTATGCCAAATGTGCAGAAATGCGGTATTCCACCACAAAAACAAACATACACGAAGTATTAACTATACTTATGTTCATTTTATTCTTACACTAATAATGATGTGTAAAAAAGTAAGTGAATCACCTCTAAAAAAAAGTAAGTGAATCAACCAAAGGTAATGGTAAATTTGGCATTTGCTTTTCTATACTACTAGAAGTTATTTTATAAGGTACATATCGTATATGGGGGGAATAGATATCCCCCACATTTTTTTTCTTATGTAAAAACTAAATTTTCGAAAGCAAGACTATGCATATTGTGAAATAGTATGAAAATAATTGTGAAAGATAATTGCAAAACTCATAAGTTATGATAACGAAGGACACAAATATTCGATTAATTTGTTTGATTGAGATGATCAATAAATTTATTGATTATTTACTA